>JASFXZ010000040.1:3482595-3864164 GCA_032209605.1 Mactromeris polynyma
ATTGTTGGGATTTCAATCGCCTTCATTGATAACTCTACTTCATTTCAAGACCTTTTTCTAATAACTGTATTGTTATCTTTCAGAATGCTGCAGATTCAATTAAGTGATGAGTTACGTGTTGTATTGAAACCAAGTGGTTGTGTCTATGGTGTAAGTGTTTTTTATAATACATTGTATTATTATCTTCAACGACAATATTGTCATCATTTTTTAGCAATCATTGTTAGGAGGGAAAAATATAAAACTTTAATAAAATTTTAAATAATTTTATTTAAAATTTTAATAATTGTAATCATTGCTTGAAATTCTGTTCAATTTGTCTCCTACTATTGTGAATGAATTATTGAGATTCAACAGCAAAGAGTTCTACAATAAAAGCCAGAAATTATTTTTTGTACATTATGTAAAAGCCAGTGAAGTAAAATAATAAATCTTACCTCGAAACATACAAATATCCTATATTTCATACCAAATATATACAAAGTTATTACATGTACTTCATTAATTACATAGATTATGTACTGCCGCTTTAACCAAAAGATAGGGAAATTATATGAGTTATTTCCTGGTGTTGCTTCAGACATGTACATGTATATATGTTTTTATTAATACGAAATATAAAACCTGTGATTTAGTACCCTGTTAGGTGTGATTGGAGGGAGACATATGGCTTACAACAATTGCCAAATATTAATATCTGACCCATTTGTCACAGTATGTGATGATTACTGCATAAGTATTTTTTGAAGTATGTTTCTACTGGTAATTAATTAAGTATTAAACCTCTTAAAAATCACCAGTGCATGTTTTTGGAATATTTTCATGAAATGTTTTTAAACAATTTCTTTTAAAGCTTGTCCTTCGTGTTTGATCATCCACAGTGGCCGAAATGAAATGGTCACATAATAAGTATATTTATCTATCAAAAGTAATGATAGAAGACAAGGTTGGGATTTATCAATATCATTATGTAAGGCATGGAATTGCTGGCCTGTAATTTGTGGTGCTCAATACTTGTTACATGATATTAATTTGCAAACAACTCTAGTTCATCTATAACTTAGTTACATAACTGAGGTCCAAGCCGCTTGCTTGTCACTGGGATTTTAGTTAAGGTTAATTTAATTCATTTAATTATAATAATGGTGTTCATTCATTAACTTCAGTATTAATTGTGTGTGTTTTTCTATTTCAGAGAAGAAAGTTACTCTCTGGAGGTGGGAAGCCTAATATTACAGGTAAGCCAAAGAAGAAATCTCTACACTTTTCTAAAAGCATTCTAAAAAAAAAAGTTAATGTACATAATGAAAGAAATTTAAAAGAAGATGGTCCTTTCGGCAAGACCTGTTCTGTTTTAAGTTTAAAAAATTCCAAAAGCAACAGAAAAAGAATGCAAACATTTTATTTCAGAAATATAAAAAAAAACAGTAGATATGCACAATGTCAGAATATTACGTCTGTGGCAAATTTATCTAAGAAAGAAGACTGTAATCCAGTTGATACAAATATGCATGTACAGTGTGAAGCAAAGAAATATTGCATTTGCAAAGTTAATTCATGGAAGGATGGTGATGATGCTATGGTTGAATGTGAGGTTTGCGGGGAGTGGTATCATTTTAACTGTGTTATTAAAAATAAAAAATTTATACATGTCTCAATTCCCAGTAATTGTGTACACTTTGTTTGTGGTTTGACTGATAGCTGTTCGCAATCTGGCATTTTAACAGTTAAGGGTAAACTTTATAAATTGATTGAAAAAGGAGATATACTTTCTGTGAATGTTCCACAAATACCTTCTCCTGAACAACATTTAAACATAGTTAATGAGTCAATGACAATGGATGATGTTTCTTCTGAAGTTGACTCTTCATATAGTGGTATATCCAAATATGTTGACGATGCATCACCTGTGTCTCCTATTGAAACCAGTATGTCTGATAATACCTTGCTTTTTAATTTTTCCAGTTTAAAGGGACTTTTTTCGCAATTCCAAACTATTTGTAAGGAAATTGTGGAATTTGTATATATTACAACAGATGCCAATATTGAAACAAAATTTCTGTCACTTAGGACAGAATTATCATCTTGTTTACATAACTTGAATTGTTTAACCTTTGTAGATTCTGGTTTCAGTGACTTAAAAAGTCAATTTAACACTTTAATTTTACAGAGTATTGATACGCTTGATTGCAAAAAGGATAATGCATATAAAAGTCCATTACTCTTGTCCAAGGAAGTCATATCTGATATCATTGGAATTGATATTCCGGAAAAGTATTTTACTCATGAACTGCCGTCTGATGTTTTTAAAGTTAAATTTTCTAGTGATGATTGGCTGACTCTATACTCTCAGAGAACGGGTAGATGCTTAAAAAAGAATTCCTGGCAACCATATTTTATAAGTCTGATTCAAGACAGTAATCCATTTTGTGTTTTTCAATTTAAATGTCACAGTATTTCTATTGCCAATAACAGAAAAAGGAAGGTAAGTGCGCCACTATTTAAAGCGCAAGGTAAATGTATGTTTGAAGATTGTTCTTGCTCAGTATTACTGAAAATGTTTAAAGTACATGAAGTTGAGATTTCATATGCAGGTGCAATCAAACATGATGTCACTGAAAAACATTATAGAAACATTTGTGGTAAAGATAGGGAAGAGCTAAAGTCAAAGTTAAAACACGGCATTAAGCCTTTGTCTCTATATACTGAACAATTTGGTAATTTATCCAGTGATCAGTTACTTGCTGGCAATCTGAATAATCTTGGAAGAAATTCAAAAACATATTGTCAAATTGCCTGTGAATCTCGACAGTCGGCACGTCTTGATTCTGATGTTATTAAAAGTACTTTATTACAACAAAAAGAAATGTATTCAGATATTAAAGGGGGGTTTATTCAAAAGATATCTATTTCTCCTACATATATTTTGTATTGGAGTGATCATGGTTTAAGATTTTTTAACAGTCTGGCTGGATGTAAAACACTCTTTTGGGATGCAACAGGGGGGGTTCTTAGAAAAAATGATGCTGGAAAAAAGTTTCTTTATTATGAGTTGGCATTGTGCCATCCAGTTAAAGGTAAAATGGGTATTCCTGTTACTTCCATGATTACAGAGAGTCAAAGTCTTCCTACAGTCTTAGACTGGTTAAGATCCTTCAGATATGCTGAAAAACAAAAATTTGGCTTCTCTAAAGTAGTTCAATATCCAAAAATGATAGTTAGTGACCAATCTATGGTATTTATACTGGCTTCTTTAAAAGAATTTAATAATGAAACAATGGAAACTTTTTTACAAAGATCCTGGAGAATTGCCAATGGTTTAGCCACAGTGACTGAAACACAAAAAACTATTGTTCATCTATGTAAAAGTCATTTTTTAAATTCTATTAAACGCTATCTTAAGAAAAAAGAAGTGTCTGTAAAGAAAATCAGTTTTTGTTTGTACATTATTGGACTTTTTATGAAATGCGAATTCATTCAAGACTTTGAGGAATTATTACTTGATGTCTGTGTTACAGTAGGCTCTAAGTTTATAAATGAACTTAATCGTTTTTATATAAACCGATTCTTATTAAAATTAAATTCTTTTGATACCAGTTCTGTTTCAAAAATGTCAGTGACAGATGATGAATTAAATGTAGACACTGAATATGTTAATCCAAACATGTATACTGAGGAAGATTATCAAATTGTTGGATCTTCATCACCATTTAAAACATCAGGTGAAAAGATTAGAGCAGTTGCCATCAGGTATCAAGTTAATGAAGGCAGTGATGACATCAATGCGTACTGTTGTGAAGTTTTTTTGAATTATCTTCTAAAGTTTTCTATTCCAATATTTCCTCTGTGGTCCTCCATTTTGCTTGGTGATCTGTCCCGTTTTAATAAATTGTACTGTTCAAATAAATCAGATGTTGCATTAGCCAAAACAAACAGCATTGTTGAAAATCGTTTCAGGATATTGAAACACATTTACCTGAATGATCGTTCCCAGCATCGCTTGGATGAGTTTTCAGAGCATTTAAAGAATCATACTGTATCAATTCAGAGGTTGGCTGCTCTTGATTGTTTGAAAACTAAATCTGTTAACGTTTGTAGGAAACGTAAGCTGTGTTCCCAAGATATACCGACTGTTGCACCTAAACTAAAAAAGCAGCAAACTTTGATTAGTGAACAATGGAATAAGCCTAAATCTCAACCAGTCTCACTTCAAGACAAAGGCAAATCCGGAAAATACACAAAACCCCCATTACGCAAACTAAAACTGAACAGTAATTCAAAATTTATTGTTGACTTAGAGGAAAAATGTCCCTTTACTGATCCAGATGATATTGGCTGTAAGGTAATAACACCAAATAGTGCTGTAAATTACTCCTTTTCTGATATTTGTAAATTCCAAAATTTAGGGTCAACATGTTGGTTTAATTCAATGATTCAAGCTTTTTGTTTCAGTTGTTTTTCAGAGAAGGCAATAAGCAAATATGAATGGATAGATATAGATCCAGATGTAAAGTCTCTTGCCATAAAATCAGTTATTAATATATGGAAGCTCATTAAGTCTGGAGTCAGAAAAGGTCATTATGTTCCTCAGGAAATGTTAAGCAGCTCATTAAGGAAAGTTTGTTGTTCAATTCCAACTTTTTCAATGAATGATCAGCAGGATGCTCATGAAATGAACACCACCCTCATAAACGAAATGGCAAACTGTGTCAATGATAATCTGATTATTAATTATTACAAATCATGTACTGAATGTGGCGAAAAAAACAGTTCAGTTGTAAAGGAGGGGCAAAGTATTTTTATTAATATACAGTCATTTATTTCTTCATCATCTGTGCAAACTCTGTTAGACAATTTTTTTAGTTTATCTGAAGAGTTGATTTGTATGTGCAAGGTATGTGACAAAGACACATTACACAATGTGACCAAAAATATACAATATTTTCCAGACACAGTTGTCATTGTTCTTGGCAGGTATCAGTCAATTACTAATAAAAAAGGAATGTGTATAAAAAAATTACATTGTGATATTTTGGGTAATGAATCTATATCCTTGGCAAGTGGACAATTTTGTGATATATCATACAACTTCAGAAGTGCAGTTTGCCATTTCGGTAATAATACCAAGTCCGGTCATTATGTTGCTATACTAAAGTGCAAGAATAATTATATATGTTGCAATGATACAAAAATTGAATTTTGTTCGAAAGATGAAATGTTGAGTACTGCATACTTGCTTGTTTACGACAAAAAGAAAATACCTATACCAAAATATGTTGATTCATTCTTGTTATGTATCAATCAGACAGATGTTTTGAAAAAGATAGCTAAAGATAGACGCTTCGCACTTTTGCAAAATCATAGTAAAGATCTTCTTACAGTAATCAGTGACAATAAAACTGAATTGAAACCAAAGCTGCAGGATGCAATCAGCTGTATTATGTCTGCTCAATGTTTGTCTTTAGACCCAAACATTCCTTCTTTGTTTGAAGGTTTCCTAAATCACACCTTTGGTGTTGATAATCCTCAATTGTCTTCTTTACGTAGAGAGTTTTTTGAAGTACACTGTGTACATTTATCTCACTGCTCAAAATGTTATTTTAATGCCAACAAAGAGAAAGTAACTTCTATTACTAAGTTATTGAGCATACCTGCTGATCAATTTTCTGAATCATTGAAACTGTCAAAGTGTAATTGCCTTCAGAAGAAAATTGTATTTTTATCATTGCCATACTGTCTTATATATGAAGTCAACAATTTACAAACAACACTACCTAGGCATCTTAACTTCTCAGAAAAAATTAAAGGCAGTTTCCCATTAAATGGATTGCGATATGCGTTGAGATGTATTTTGTGTTTTGACTGTCAAGACTGTGTTGTTGTTTCATTACTACGTAACGATTTTTATGTGACAGGTACGGAAGATAAGTTCAACATTCAGTCATTAAGAAAATATCAAAAGTGTTTTCTTTTTTACACAAAGTGTGTTGGTACTGTTGAAAGATTAAGCATTTTGTCCAAAAAATATGTGGATTTTTCCTTATTACCCACTCTCAGTATTGACTCTCCCTATTTTGCCCAGACATCTGGTAATGTTAAATCCTTTATAGGTGTAAAACTTGATCAATGTTTCTATGCAACTCTGCTGAATTCTTGTGGCTGGTTGACATCTGACAACATTAATGTATATATCAATTTATTAGCCAAAAGATGTGGTAAAAAGGTTCATGTAACTGACAGTGGATGGTGCAGCAATGCATTATTTAAAAACGGAAATCCACAACAACTTGTCTGGTCCTTTGTCAAAACAGAAAGTAAATGTATCCAATGGTTGCAACAGGATTATGTAATTATTCCTGTCAATGAAGCAAACTGTCATTGGACAGTCATTGTTTTTGACATAAATAAAAGGTATATGTATTACTGTAATTCTTATGGCAATAATAAAAGTAGTAATACAATGTATGTATGCTTCCAAATGTGGAGATACTTTTATTATGAATCTGTTATTCACTCAGGAACAGTACCCAGTGTAAAAGACTGGCATGTAATAAGTTACACTGATTATCCACAATTCCCTGTACAAACTGACACCAGCAGCTGTGGAGTCTATGTCTGTGGTGTTGTCCATGCTATTTTATTTGATTGTTGCCTACCAAACCAACCTAATTTAGGTTCGTTGCGAAAAGCTATTGCAGCTGAAATATCAAACCTGTGACTGCATCCATACAATTCTTGTTTAACTGCGGCTGTTTTTTATTAACCATCATCAAAGACAAAGGAATATAGTTGTTGCATTGCCTATCCAACTTTTCAACCATCTGTCTATCCATCTTTCTATGCATCTGTCTATCCATCTTTCTATCCATCTTTTTATCTATCTTTTTATCCAGCCTTCTATCCATCTTTTTATCCATCTTTTATCCTTCTTTCTATCCATCTTTCTATCCACCTTTCTGTCATTCTCTTTCTATCCATTTGTCTATCAATTTTTATATTCATCTTTCTTTTCATCCTTCTATCCGTCTTTCTCTTTCTATCCATCCATCCTTCCATTGATTAGCACTTTCTTCTTTCCACAGCCATGCTTAGATTAAAACATGATTTGCTAGAAATATAAGCCAAGTATTGATTTGAACACAGTTATGATTCTTTAATGTTACTGTTTCCATCCACAGTCATATCAACCATATGGTTCAGAGTAATAGAATAAACTTGTTGAAAACCTGCACTGATACAGGAACATTGTACTTGGAAGTTTCAACTGGATTGCATGAAGAATGCTTAAGATAGTCCCCTAATTACTTATATATAGTGTTCATTGCTTCCCTGAAAACTACTTGTCTTTATACAAATTGAATTTTCTTTCATAAAGTATCATTTTATTATTTTCTTCTCTTTCAGAGTTCTTGTGTCAGATGTACTCATTGCATAATAGTGCTACTAGAATTCAGCCCTTACTTAAGGTGAAATTGATCCATATATGCTATGGAAAAATGCTGTATTTCACAATACAGGAATATGGGACCCACTCTGTTATAGACATGAGTGGGTGCTCTGTATATTATCTCTCACTATATGACTGTTTTGGATGGTACATCACCTGTGATTGATACTGAAATTGCATCAAATAAGGGGTAAAAAATAAATTTGACTTTAACAAAGTATCTCAAGGTCTGACTTAATTGGAAAAGGATACCGTATTATGTCTTTCTCTCTCCTAGGGTGACATATTGTTTTTGTCTTCGGCTTCTGTCTGTCCATCCGTCCACTTTTAGCTTGTCCGCGCTTCATCTACTATACTGCTGGTTGGAATTCAACCAAAAATCATGGGATTGATAAGCATCAAGTTTAGTTGTGGATTCTTGTTGTTTCATTCTGCTCAGATAAGTTATGTCCCTTTCATGTTTTTATACCTATACAGTGCACAGTGATGTTTGTCCACACTTCATCTCAAATATGCCTGGTTGAATTTCCACCAAACTTCACAGGATTGATAAGCATCAAGTGTAGTTCTGCATCCTTGTCGTTTCGTTCTACTCACATAAATGCTACAGATTGGGCCGACCATCTGTTTTCAATATATTTCCTGTTTAATCCGAAATTGGGTTTGTTACTTCAATTACTAACAATTTTTGAATTGTGTAGCAATAAATGGTATGTCTGCATCTGGCTTCTAAATGAATGCTTTGGCATCAGTTGAGGCCACATTGTTTTGGACTCTTCCTGGTTTTATCACTTGTAAATAATTGGTTTGAACAATTATTGTCTGGTTATTTCAAGAGAGTATTTTACATAATAAATTTATTGAAATAAACATGAATGTTATTTAGAGGATCTTACATTCGTGCTGATTTGTTATTGTTTTTATGAAACGAGACATATTCGTTTCAGTCGACGAGTTTCATAAAAACAATATCAAATAAGCACGAATGTAAGATTCTATTTATCACATAACACCATAAATCTTTAAATAAACAATAGTTTTGATAAATGCAGAAATTCAGGACAATTGTAAACAATATGCTGTCATTTACAGTGACGTCACACAGGCCATTTATGACGTCATAAGTGACGTCACACTGGCTATTTATGTAACTAGTTACATATGATATTTATGTCACTGCTTTATGCCACTCCTGGAGTGCAAGTTATGCGATAAATTCATTTAAGTTAGTACATTTGACTATACCTGGATAGCATTACAAGAATTCAAAAAATGGCGGGATTTCTATTTTAAACTTAATTGCCATTTCTATAGTATTTAATATACATTCATATACATTCATATACATGTCTTAACATTGCATTTCAGCTACATTATTAGCACTTAAAAGTCGCTTTCAAACTATATTGTTCTATGTTAAAATATTCAAACTTAAATGAATATTGACATATTGGATAACATCTTATATTATCTGTCTTCTGTAAAACATATTTTTAATTCCTCAGTAGAAATCTGCTTTGTAGTAAACCACTTAGATGACTTACAATTACTAACTCTGTTATACCTTACATCATGCACAACAATTAGACTTGGCATGCATTCTTGGTATACTAATATGTTTACTGTGTTAATGTAATAGCTTTTATGGATTAGTTACTAACCACTTAATTTATGTTTAAATGTTTGTAATTAATGTCCATACAGTGATTAAGTGTAGCATTCACTGTCACAACTTTATATTTCCTTGGCCCTACTATTTGTCTGTTTGTGACATTTTTTGGCACATACTGATACTTTTTACAATTATTTTTTCTATATTTCTAAATTACCTTTCTTATAATATTACATTATGAAAGTAAGATTGTGTCCATTCTTTTTCCAATATTTTTAAATTACCTTTCTTATAATATTACATTATGAAAGTAAGATTGTGTCCATTCTTTTTCCAATATTTTTAAATTACCTTTCTTGTAATATTACATTATGAAAGTAAGATTGTGTCCATTCTTTTTCCAATATTTTTAAATTACCTTTCTTGTAATATTACATTATGAAAGTAAGATTGTGTCCATTCTTTTTCCAATATTTTTAAATTACCTTTCTTGTAATATTACATTATGAAAGTAAGATTGTGTCCATTCTTTTTCCAATATTTTTAAATTACCTTTCTTGTAATATTACATTATGAAAGTAAGATTGTGTCCATTCTTTTTCCAATATTTTTAAATTACCTTTCTTGTAATATTACATTATGAAAGTAAGATTGTGTCCATTCTTTTTCCAATATTTTTAAATTACCTTTCTTGTAATATTACATTATGAAAGTAAGATTGTGTCCATTCTTTTTCCAATATTTTTAAATTACCTTTCTTATAATATTACATTATGAAAGTAAGATTGTGTCCATTCTTTTTCCAATATTTTTAAATTACCTTTCTTGTAATATTACATTATGAAAGTAAGATTGTGTCCATGCAATTAAGCATTCAAATTTCCGTTAATCATTGCATTTCATTGTTTTACAATGCTTACATTATTTGCATCTGAAACTAAGTTTAAAATTATTATTTTATCTTTTACTTATTAATGTGACCTACCTTCCACATTGTTATACTCTTACTCTTATTTAACGTAATATCTCTGATCATTGCTGTACATGAAAATGTTTAAGCTTTTCTCCAATTGTTTGGTAAAACATTATTTATTTTTAATGCAATTGTGCCTTATTTGAGAGTATGAAAGGAGTATGAATGTTGTGGCAATAGCAGCAAAATTCAATTGCTGATTAGTACTTACAAAAACAAAAGCAGTACTTTACTAATGTTTGCATAAATAGTTAACCAATTATTTGATTGCTAAGGGCTTCAATATTTGTCAACATTTCCACAATTCAGTTGATCAACATGACTGCTTCTACAATGACATATTCCAAATGTTTGTGCAACTTGAATAACCAAAAAATAAGAATGTGTGTTTTTGCTTATTTCTTATTCTTTCACGCATTCATGTATTAAGAAATTCAAGTATTAAGCATGAAGTATTTCATTATCATATTAATTGATTTCTTTCATCTTATTATTATCATATAGGTCATACTTTTATATGTACATGTATTAAGCCCAATATTGTCAATTGCATTTGTATAATATTGATATATACAGCCGAAAATATAGACAAAAAAATAATATTGGAATTAATTAATTAGAAATCTTCATTTTGATGAACCGATACTTGAATGTCAATGTAACAAGGATGGAGAAGTGAGTAGATCTTGGAGATAAAATTGATTATTGAATGACTTACTCAAAATATTAACTTAAAACGGGGATACCTCTTACTTGAATATGAACTTTGAACGGAGGTACGCCTTAGTTGAATAACAGTGTTCCAGAGTTGAAGAACCGTTTAGAAATTAGAGATACATCCGGTCATGGAATTGTTGAACTTAATGATAATATGAACTTTGAACGGAGGTACGCATTAGTTGATTAACAGTGTTCCAGAGTTGGAGAACCGTTTTGAAATTAGAGATACATCCGGTCATTGAATAGTTTAACTCAAAGATAATATGAACTTTGAACGGAGGTACGCATTAGTTGATTTACAGTGTTCCAGAGTTGGAGAACCGTTTAGAAATTAGAGATACATCCGGTCATGGAATTGTTGAACTCAATGATAATATGAACTTTGAACGGAGGTACGCATTAGTTGATTTACAGTGTTCCAGAGTTGAAAAACCGTTTAAAAATTAGAGATACATCCGGTCATGGAATTGTTGAACTTAATGATAATATGAACTTTGAACGGAGGTACGCATTAGTTGAATAACAGTGTTCCAGAGTTGAAAAACCGTTTAAAAATTAGAGATACATCCGGTCATGGAATAGTTTAACTCAAAGATAATATGAACTTTGAACGGAGGTACGCCTTAGTTGATTAACAGTGTTCCAGAGTTGGAGAACCGTTTTGAAATTAGAGATACATCCGGTCATGGAATATAGTTTAACTCAAAGATAATATGAACTTTGAACGGAGGTACGCCTTAGTTGATTAACAGTGTTCCAGAGTTGGAGAACCGTTTTGAAATTAGAGATACATCCGGTCATGGAATATAGTTTAACTCAAAGATAATATGAACTAAGAACAGAGGTAAGCCTTAGTTGAATAACAATGTTCCAGAGTTGGAGAACCGTTTAGAAATTAGAGATACATCCAGTCATGGAATTGTTGAACTTAATGATAATATGAACTAAGAACAGAGGTAAGCCTTAGTTGAATAACAATGTTCCAGAGTTGGAGAACCGTTTTGAAATTAGAGATACATCCGGTCATGGAATTGTTGAACTTAATGATAATATGAACTAAGAACAGAGGTAAGCCTTAGTTGAATAACAATGTTCCAGAGTTGGAGAACCGTTTAGAAATTAGAGATACATCCAGTCATGGAATTGTTGAACTTAATGATAATATGAACTAAGAACAGAGGTAAGCCTTAGTTGAATAACAGTGTTCCAGAGTTGGAGAACCGTTTTGAAATTAGAGATACATCCGGTCATTGAATAGTTTAACTCAAAGATAATATGAACTTTGAACGGAGGTACGCATTAGTTGATTAACAATGTTCCAGAGTTGGAGAACCGTTTAGAAATTAGAGATACATCCGGTCATGGAATTGTTGAACTCAATGATAATATGAACTTTGAACCAGGATAACTCTTAGTTGAATAACAGACTTCCCGGAGTAGAGAGTAGTTTTTCTAAGTTCTAGAAATTAATGACATACAGAAAATGATGGGCTGTGGTATCAATATGGTGTAATATAAATGAAATTTTTGTTACATAATGTTTTCAATTTTAATGTCATAGTACATGTATGTAAAATTACTTAAAGCTTTGCCATTCAATGCAGTTGTTGATGAAAGCTATCAAAATGTTATACTTAACATTGATATGTGTTTTATACAGTTTTATAATATACAGGCTTTGATTTCTCATTTATGTTTGTCATATTCATCTTTAAGTTTTAGCCATGCGTGTGCGTGGTTTAGAATGTTATGTGCTGCCAACCTGTAGCTCATAGATTCGTACCACAGAAAAGCGTATGCTTGCACTGAAATTTCATTGAATATACTTTACATGAATGCTAAGTCAAGTTGCTTCCGCTTCTGAATTATGTTGGGAAATTGTTATATGCTTAAAGGCAATTACAGCTTGGTAACTCATGAACACTGGTTTAATACTTTGTTGTACTCAAACATAAGCAACACAATGGCAAATATGTTTACTTTATTTTTTTTCAGATTTCTAAACCACTAGGAATGGTAAGAGCTCTTTCTAAATTCCTGTTACATCATTGTGGAACTCTCTTTTGGATAATGTGGTAAACCTTCAGAGTTTGCCAAATACTTGTTGCTTCAAATGTGTTTGGTTAAAAAGCATAAGTTCTACTGAAAAAAGGAAATGTTACAGTAACAAAAATATTTTGTCCATGAAATAAATCATTTTGATAAAATGTGATACCTTGGGAATTTTTTTAAATTCCAATCGTAAGATATGGTGTCTATAATGAGAGTTCAACTGTGATGTATGAATAAAGATTGGTCTTTGTTTTATTGCTTGGCTTGTCATTAGCTTGGATATATGTAATGTTTTGCTTGTTCTGCCTGGTGTGTTTTTGTATTGCTTCTTGCATAACATATCCTTGTGTCATAACCATCACTCTGATTAGTCTGCATTGCCTATAATTATTCAATGCTAATGATCATTCTAATTTTGCTTCTTCTGCTGCATGTGCGTTTTATTGATGCTTGTATAGATTTATTCCCCTTGTATATATTGTCTTGTTTTTGTTTTATCGCTTGGCTTGTCATTAGCTTTAATATGTAATATGTTTTGCTTGTTCTGCCTGGTGTGTTTTTGTATTGCTTCTTGCATAACATATCCTTGTGTCATAACCATCACTCTGATTAGTCTGCATTGCCTATAATTATTCAATGCTAATGATCATTTTGTTTTGCTTGTTCTGCTGCATGTGCGGTTTATTGATGCTTGCAAAACTTCTGCTTATATAGATTTATTCCCCTTGTATATATTTTCTTGTCACTTATAATGCCATGTCTACTCTATGTATTACAATCAACTGCCTGTACTAGCTTTTCATGGGTAAAATTACATAATTACATAATTATTACATCCATGCATGATTTGTTTATTGTCTATGTATTTTCATGTTTTGTATGTAATGACAATGTGTGCGAATTTGTTATGTAGACTAAGTGTAAGTTTTTGCATACACAAATCTATCCTACATGGTGCCGGTTTGATATTTGTTTCGTTTCACATATTGTTATAGAAATATGTATATATGCTGGAACTACTAAGTGATAATTCTATTAACCTTGACTTAGGTTGGAAGTGAAACATTAATTATTCCGGGGGATGTGTCCGGTATAAATTCCACCGTCAATTGCTATCAAAATTTTGGGCAGAAAATAACAATTTTTTCAGTGCATTAAATTTGCTGCTTAATGAATATTTATTGGAATCCAAAATATTGTGAAAATGTAACATTTTTAAATGTTGTACAGAGGACATCATTGAACGAAATTGATTTATTGTCTAAAGTTGTTACATTTTCTGTTATCCTTAGTCAACTGCTATTTTATCCAAGTTACAGGAAAACTGTTGATCTTTGTTTATTTTTTTCTTGTTTTTAGGAGCTGCATTTATACAAGGTAAAACATATGTAAATACACATATAGTAAAACCCCACTTAAATATCACCTCAATAATAATACCACCTCAAAAGTAAAAACATAAATCTCAATTGAATTTTAATGATTTTGCTCTTTATTCAACCTAAACATTAATATCACAGCAGTAAGAAGACCAGTTTTCAAGAGTCACAAGGAGGTTTTACTGTATAAATTTAAATTTTACTTCCATATATATTTAGCTTAAAAAGACGATTTGTATGTGTGGACTGCTTCCAAGTCATCAATATCGTCAGTGATGTATATATTTTGTTTGCATTGTTGAATGTGAAAAAGTTATAAATGTACATATATCAAACTGCATAGCATATGTTAATAAAATCATAGCATGCAATTATGGTTCGTTGTTTTATTATTTGATATACCCTAACAATGTATTAAATATACAGTCGGCTGTCTGTTGTACCTGCAATTGAATTACAAATGTTCTAAAACCAGTCCCAATCCATGCATGAAATTCATAACCAATTACTGTTCCCGCCTTAGAAATTGCCATAATAATCGTGATATGTCGCTTATCAGGTTTACCCATCAAGGGACTGAAAGCCCAAACATCAACGCTACACACGCTGTTATGGGAGAAAGAGAAATGTCAAGGAGTGAAGGAAGAATTGAAGTCGTACTTATTGTGTTGGACAAAATGAACACTCAATTCTAATTTGATGAAGTATGTGTTATAAATACATAACAGTTACATTTGTCTCATTAGAAATAACGGGTGGTTTAACAAAAATCGAAGTATGCATGATTAACAAATAACCAATAAAGCAACATATTCCAAACTAGGTTTGATAGGCAAATAAAAACTGATTCAGCATGTCTACTACCCCCCGAACTGTGAGATTTGTTTTAAATAGTGATGAAAATGGAGATATTCTATAGGCCTCTTGGTCGTTGAGATCTTGATTCTGTTGGATGAAATTATTTAATTATGACATCGTGAGTTTTGTAAAGACATTACAAACAGGTAAAAACAACTAAATATGTACATACATTCAATCAAGTAGCAATAAATCTGCAATAACAAAATACATCTACACTGAATTCGAATTAACAATGTGTTATTTGACGACCAATATATGTAGCACTGTCTTGCGACTATGCCCAAAAATCTTACTGGTTTCCAGTAATTTTGATACTCTTTAATTAGTTAAGTGAGTTTACAATGACATTTAGATAAAGCTTAGGCAGTAAATCGCACTGTATACTGCCTGAGTGACTGATAAGCCACACTCACATTGCTGGGCATTGTTTTTGTACATGAAGAGCACATACCATGTTACAGAGGATTACACAATTTTATGGAAGATGAGACTTTCAAGCACATCGAGTATTTTATTCAAAATTATTTTGGTTAATACAGCGGCCCTCTCTTTAGTTCTACCTGTATTTTCCGTGTCAAGGTTACTAACGTTGTTCGGGTGAAGAGAAATTGCCTTGGTGGTTAAGGTAAGACATGATTCGGATGTCAGATTACGAGTACTACATTGTACAGACCACATCACGGTGCGGGTAATGTCAGATAGTTAACTGTGTAGGGCAGGTCACAATGCAGGCAAAATTCCCTCCGTTGGAAGTGTGACATGTTCTTCACAGAAATAGAAACCAATATAGGTTTACTTGAATTAAAGTTGCCCATTTGTGAAATCAATGTATGATTGCGTCATTCTGCTCTTTTCAATATATTTGGACTTATTACGGGCTTTCAGCCCCAAGGTGGGGATAAAATGCCTGTGTTGTATTGTAGCCCTATATAAGGGCTTTATGTAGGTATGTCACTCATGGTGTCACATTAGCTATTAAAGGGTCCAGGGGTCACCCAAACAGTGTCGGGAGAACGGTTTGATTAACTTCTGATATTTTCAATAGATTTGGGCTCATTACGGGCTTTCAACCCCAAGGTGGGGATAAAATGCCTGTGTTGTATTGTAGCCCTATATAAGGGCTTTAAGAATGTATGTCACTCATTGCGTCACATTAGCTATTAAAGGGTCCAGGGGTCACCAAACCCGAGTCGGCAGAACGGTTTTATTAAAGACTGCGCTTTTCGATAAGTTTGGGCTCATTACGGGCTTTCATCCCCAAGGTGGGAATATAATGCATATGTTGTAGTGTAGCCCTATATAAGGGCTTTAAGTGGGTATGTCACTCATGGTGTCACATTAGCTATTAAAGGGTCCAGGGGTCACCCAAACAGGGTCGGGAGAACGGTTTGATTAACTTCTGTTATTTTCAATAGATTTGGGCTCATTACGGGGTTTCAGCCCCAAGGTGGGGATAAAATGCCTGCGTTGTATTGTAGCCCTATATAAGGGCTTTAAGTAGGTATGTCACTCATGGTGTCACATTAGCTATTAAAGGGTCCAGGGGTCACCCAAACAGTGTCGGGAGAACGGTTTGATTAACTTCTGATATTTTCAATAGATTTGGGCTCATTACGGGCTTTCAGCCCCAAGGTGGGGATAAAATGCCTGTGTTGTATTGTAGCCCTATATAAGGGCTTTAAGTAGGTATGTCACTGATTGCGTCACATTAGCTATTAAAGGGTCCAGGGGTCACCCAAACAGTGTCGGGAGAACGGTTTGATTAACTTCTGATATTTTCAATAGATTTGGGCTCATTACGGGCTTTCAGCCCCAAGGTGGGGATAAAATGCCTGTGTTGTATTGTAGCCCTATATAAGGGCTTTAAGTAGGTATGTCACTCATGGTGTCACATTAGCTATTAAAGGGTCCAGGGGTCACCCAAACAGTGTCGGGAGAACGGTTTGATTAACTTCTGATATTTTCAATAGATTTGGGCTCATTACGGGCTTTCAACCCCAAGGTGGGGATAAAATGCCTGTGTTGTATTGTAGCCCTATATAAGGGCTTTAAGAAAATATGTCACTCATTGCGTCACATTAGCTATTAAAGGGTCCAGGGGTCACCAAAACAGTGTCGGGAGAACGGTTTGATTAAATTCTGATATTTTCAATAGAGTTGGGCTCATTACGGGCTTTCAGCCCCAAGGTGGGGATAAAATGCCTGTGTTGTATTGTAGCCCTATATAAGGGCTTTAAGTAGGTATGGCACTCATGGTGTCACATTAGCTATTAAAGGGCCCAGGCGTCACCCAAACAGTGTCGGGAGAACGGTTAGATTAAATTCTGATATTTTCAATAGATTTGGGCTCATTACGGGCTTTCAGCCCCAAGGTGGGGATAAAATGCCTTTGTTGTATTGTAGCCCTATATAAGGGCTTTAAGAAGGTATGTCACTAATTGCGTCACATTAGCTATTAAAGGGTCCAGGGGTCACCAAAACAGTGTCGGGAGAACGGTTTGATTAAATTCTGATATTTTCAATAGAGTTGGGCTCATTACGGGCTTTCAGCCCCAAGGTGGGGATAAAATGCCTGTGTTGTATTGTAGCCCTATATAAGGGCTTTAAGTAGGTATGTCACTCATTGTGTCACATTAGCTATTAAAGGGCCCAGGGGTCACCCAAACAGTGTCGGGAGAACGGTTTGATTAACTTCTGATATTTTCAATAGATTTGGGCTCATTACGGGCTTTCAGCCCCAAGGTGGGGATAAAATGCCTGTGTTGTATTGTAGCCCTATATAAGGGCTTTAAGAAGGTATGTCACTCATTGCGTCACATTAGCTATTAAAGGGTCCAGGGGTCACCAAAACAGTGTCGGGAGAACGGTTTGATTAAATTCTGATATTTTCAATAGAGTTGGGCTCATTACGGGCTTTCAGCCCCAAGGTGGGAATATAATGCATATGTTGTAGTGTAGCCCTATATAAGGGCTTTAAGTGGGTATGTCACTCATGGTGTCACATTAGCTATTAAAGGGTCCAGGGGTCACCCAAACAGTGTCGGGAGAACGGTTTGATTAACTTCTGTTATTTTCAATAGATTTGGGCTCATTACGGGGTTTCAGCCCCAAGGTGGGGATAAAATGCCTGCGTTGTATTGTAGCCCTATATAAGGGCTTTAAGTAGGTATGTCACTCATGGTGTCACATTAGCTATTAAAGGGTCCAGGGGTCACCCAAACAGTGTCGGGAGAACGGTTTGATTAACTTCTGATATTTTCAATAGATTTGGGCTCATTACGGGCTTTCAGCCCCAAGGTGGGGATAAAATGCCTGTGTTGTATTGTAGCCCTATATAAGGGCTTTAAGTAGGTATGTCACTGATTGCGTCACATTAGCTATTAAAGGGTCCAGGGGTCACCCAAACAGTGTCGGGAGAACGGTTTGATTAACTTCTGATATTTTCAATAGATTTGGGCTCATTACGGGCTTTCAGCCCCAAGGTGGGGATAAAATGCCTTTGTTGTATTGTAGCCCTATATAAGGGCTTTAAGAAGGTATGTCACTAATTGCGTCACATTAGCTATTAAAGGGTCCAGGGGTCACCCAAACAGTGTCGGGAGAACGGTTAGATTAAATTCTGATATTTTCAATAGAGTTGGGCTCATTACGGGCTTTCAGCCCCAAGGTGGGGATAAAATGCCTGTGTTGTATTGTAGCCCTATATAAGGGCTTTAAGTAGGTATGTCACTCATTGCGTCACATTAGCTATTAAAGGGCCCAGGGGTCACCCAAACAGTGTCGGGAGAACGGTTTGATTAACTTCTGATATTTTCAATAGATTTGGGCTCATTACGGGCTTTCAGCCCCAAGGTGGGGATAAAATGCCTGTGTTGTATTGTAGCCCTATATAAGGGCTTTAAGAAGGTATGTCACTCATTGCGTCACATTAGCTATTAAAGGGTCCAGGGGTCACCAAAACAGTGTCGGGAGAACGGTTTGATTAAATTCTGATATTTTCAATAGAGTTGGGCTCATTACGGGCTTTCAGTCCCAAGGTGGGGATAAAATGCCTGTGTTGTATTGTAGCCCTATATAAGGGCTTTAAGTAGGTATGTCACTCATGGTGTCACATTAGCTATTAAAGGGCCCAGGGGTCACCCAAACAGTGTCGGGAGAACGGTTTGATTAACTTCTGATATTTTCAATAGATTTGGGCTCATTACGGGCTTTCAGCCCCAAGGTGGGGATAAAATGCCTGTGTTGTATTGTAGCCCTATATAAGGGCTTTAAGAAGGTATGTCACTCATTGCGTCACATTAGCTATTAAAGGGTCCAGGGGTCACCAAAACCGAGTCGGGAGAACGGTTTTATTAAAGTCTGCGCTTTTCAATAAGTTTGGGCTCATTACGGGCTTTCATCCCCAAGGTGGGAATATAATGCCTATGTTGTAGTGTAGCCTTATGTAGGGGCTTTATGTAGGTATATCACTCATGGTGTCACATTAGCTATAAAAGGGTTAGGGGACACTAAAACAGGGTCGGGTGAACTGTTTTATTAAATTCTGCCCTATTTCAATCATTTTGGGCTCAGTTTAAGTTTTTAACGAATTTTTTTAATTGGAATTAATTAATTCACAGTTTTACGCAAAAATGTAATCGATAATTTATCTATTATCATTCATTTTGTGGCGTAAACCTTCTTTTGTGGACACTTCTGGTAGTTTCCTGGTCCGCATAAATGTTTAGATTAGTCGTTTTGTAGACTTCCTTATTGCTGGCTGGCTTGACTTTAGCTGAGAATGCCTGCAACGTGATTCAGTGATTAATTGTTGACCCAGTTAGTAATAAATGGGTCGCTGTCACATCGTGACATTGGCAGTTAAATCAGTGAATGCCTTGATATTTTGCAGTTGTCATCCGTTCGATGTTTTGAGTATTCAGTGCATGTCTAAGTTTTATGCATTAATTATCTCATATACATCTAGATGTGTCCCCAAAATGACCAAATATGGTAAGAGGGTTAGTTTTTTAAAAGGCTAGTCAGCAACCCGGTTGGCTTCGAATTTAGGGAGTAAGTAGGGTTCATAGAAGATAATATGATTCGCTGATTGTATTGCTTTAGTAAAAGTAACGACAGCTACAGCAACCATAAAATAAACAAATTGTGCTGAACACAACAAACAGGAATATTAATAAATACTATTTTGAAGATTCTCAATAAATCTATAATGACCTTCAGTGACAATTTTGTCAACATCTACTTGTGCCCAGTGGTAATCCACCTTCACAAACTCAAAACATAGTGCAATGAGTGCTATAACGGCACTGTCATCCTGCATAAAAACTCGGTGAGATCTCGATGTGGATAACATTCAGATGCACAGTACCTCTTACTCTCCTAGATACCATTACTAATGGACGCATTTTGTGACACACCAATAATACAACATTACAAACATATTTTGATTGAATGTCTTTATGGGTGCTCTTGATGTCAACTAAGCAGTTTCAATTTCTGTCACTGCATTGTTGTAATATTAAAAACTGTTGGATAGAGACAGTTATGATATGTATTAGGCTTGACTAAAACGTGGGTATTAACTGGACCACACTATAATTGTCCCTGGTATTAATGAGCAGTGAAATGTAACAAATCCATATGCCCAGCAAAAAATTTCTTCCTCATTATATTAGTATAGTACAATGTATGTTATTTAGTAATTTAGTGGTATATTACTGTATGCAATTATGCACTGTATGTTATCTCATTAAATATTTTTGATTATAGTTGGTGTACTATATGGTTTAACCAACACATGTGTCGGACACCCATGGGATACTTTGAAGACCAAGATGCAGGCTCAAGCTGGTTTTGAAAAGACAGGCATGTTTCAGACATTTTATAAAACTATCAAAACACAAGGAGTAATAGGTCTTTATAGGTATGTTCTTCTTGCCTCATAGTTTATTTAATTATTTTTTGAAGTCAGATTTGTTAGAAAACTACAGCCATAACCATAGATTGTTTTCATGTTGAATTTTGAGTATAGTAGCAAGTGTGATGTCACATGACAGAGAAATGATGGCAGTATAAGAACTGTTTAAACAATTGATTCTATTAGGATACAAGCTTGCAATCATGTCATATCATAACAGAATAAGTCTAAAGCATTTGATTCAATTAAATAATAAGACTTGAGTCTGAATACTTTAAAGAATGTTAACAATGTCACCGATCTGATACCCCTATGTCACAACTAACAATACCAAAACTAGATTTGACTGTGCCATCATTTTAAACTTTTCAAAAATTCACACATGCATATTGGTAACATATAAACTCATAATAAGTCTTTATTTGTTCATTGATGACTATTTTAGTCCACCAGTATAAATCTCTGGGATGGGATTAGTTTGGAGGAATTATAATCCAGCACTTATTTATAATGCAGTCTATTCTACAGCATACCTATGTTATAAAACACGACACATAAATCCCTTCTGTTGTAATTTTGTACCAAGTTACCATTAACTCATGCAGTTTATGACTTGTTTTATCAATTCTTTAGTGTTTATTTTCAGAGGATGTATTCCACCACTGTGGGGTTCAGGTATATACAGATCTATGCAGTTTGCTGTGTTTGAAGGAGTGTAAGTTCTTGATACCATTGTGTTCCATTTATTTCTATTATATTAAATTACAACATTCTTGATGTTAACTATTTGTTTTATTTTATTTATTATTTTATTGTGTCTGTATCACATTGTCCCTGACTTAGTAGCTATCCAATAGATCTACACTGAATAGCTCTACATATGGGGGTTTCCCTTTTATCACGAGAATAAACAATATACCATTAACATCATGCTCAAAATGCAATGATAACAAAGGCAGGATTTGACATCTGACTGAACTTCAATTGATCTAAAATTATATTTTGCTGGTACCCTAGATAAAAACCCATGCTGTTGATATCCTCACTCTCTAAATAGAGCAATAGAAAATCAAATTATAATGTGTGAGTTCAGTCAATGAATGCTTGGTCTTCATGATAAAGCTACATAAACTCACATGTCATATCTGAACTGTTTTATTTCCTAGGAACTGAATGTTTAAGCAATATATTTAACAATGAACTTTTATTGCACATGTGCTGAATTGGTTATATGTTGACATGGCAACTTTGAATTTGTACAGAGGGTGTATTGTGATAATATTTTGTTATTTGACCACAATATATTTTGATAGTTAGTCATACTAGCCTAGTTTGTATCCAGCCTTTTTTATATCAAAGTATAGATGTTTATGTCAGTGTATTGATATTTTATTTCATTACTTACAGATACACATATCTAGACAACTCATTTATGAGACATGAGATTCCTAACACTGCAGGACTTCAACTGTAAGTTCTACTGTGGGTTTTTCATATTGTTATACTGTATTCTTATTTCATACAAAAGTGCAACATTAAATGGTACATGCATTTATTAGTTGGGTCAGTAATAAGCATTGTACCTGTAAGTCTTAATCTTGTTTGGTTAACAGAAACAGGTATGTTTTTGTTGTGCCGTATAATGACTGTACATATAAGGGATGCGCGGTTGACGAGGGGTAGAGCGCCTGATCCGAAGGTCATGAGTTTGAGCCCCCCAATCAGTGGGGTTTGATCATAACTTCACAATCCCTAAAATTGGCGTGAGTACTGGTTGGTAGTCAGGAAGTAAACATCGAGAGTGATGCTTGATTACTGAAATTATGTTGAGTAAGGTAAAAGCAAATTGTATTTGAGGACTAAGAAAATTGTCGAAACATGCAATACATGTGTTTTTAAACTGTATCTATTGATCACTGTTTGTAGGAGAGTAATAGCTGCTGGTGCTGTGGCTTCTACAACCAGGGCCATCATAGAAACACCACTAGAGTTTGCCAAAGTAAGTTGGTACTGTTGTATATATCTCAACTCAAGTTCCACTGAAACAGAATCTATGAAGTGTACATTTTATATACATTTAAATGAAATTGAATGTTGGCTCTATGTCTTATATCTAAGATATGATGCAGACATGTTGATCTGTCTTTGTCTATAGTATCATCTGAAGAATGATATTAATTAAATTTCAGTCATAAATTGTTGCAAAATAATGCATATTATTTGTGTTTGACATTAAACATCATGATATATCTATGTAATTATATGTATTTGGTGAATGTTTGTAGTTGTATTATATGTTCATAGAATCATAATTTATTATTGTACCCATAATTTCTTGTATGCTTTGTATCAAATATGCGATGCATTTACATGTAGAAGATCGACTTTCAGTGTAACTATGTAAATTTGGTAGTAGATGTTTGGATGTTTGCATAAATACTTTTTAGAATTTTTGTTATATCATATGATTTCTAGTTTGAAATGAATAGTTGTTGTGGTCTGGATTATTGCATAGATATCATATTAACTTCTATGTAACCAAACACAATTCTTGTCATCAGATCACCCTCTCTGTATACGTTTGAAACATGATACATATACAAAATGTTGTTCAAGATTTTCTGGCTGCTCTTATTTGATAGAATTCTTGGTCTAGTATACTTCTAGATGAAAATTAACCAAAGATCGTTTTATCTTGTTTATGACAGATTCGAAGACAGACCCAGCAGACATGGGAATTAAGAAAAGTATACACAGTAGGTATTGATTCAACATTGTAGTGCTCAGATACATATCTTTGATGCACTACTAGATTTTCCTCTGTCCATCGACCAAACTTTCACAGTTGATGGACCATGATATGAAGTTATAAATGGAAGAACTATTTTATTGTCAAACTATTTATAAGACGGTTATGATCCTTTATGTGTTAACTTTGTGTCAAAGGTCTTCATCAAACTTGGGCAGATTTCTTCTCAACATTCACAGATACTCAAACATTGTGTGAAAATGTACATGAAGTGGGGAACCTGCTGTTAAAGTGGATATTTTGACGAGTCAAAAAGTTTGTGAATCGGTGATCGAGATGTTTTCATAGCATAAATGTTTGTAAATTGCTGAAATGAGTAGTGTTTAAGTTAGTTGTAAAGTATAGTTATAAACACTGATTTTTTTGATGACTTTCTTAGATTCGAACAATTTGATCATGAACTATACCACTTCTATAGTATAACGTATCCAATTGTAAAACAGGAAACCTTTTATGTTGTTATTGTCATATGAATTAGATCTATATTAGATATACCATATATTTCAGGGATTTGGTATAACCTGGGTGCGTACTATGGGACTGATGTGCTCCTATTTCATTCTGGTTGACACAGGCAGACGGAACTTTCCGGAACATTTTAAACGTCCAATACTGGGACCATTCCTGATCTCTGGTTTGGCTGCAACATTCAGTTGGTGGTTAGTCTGGCCCTTTGAATACATGAAGTCACAAATACAGAGTGGTTATGGAGGGTAAGAAATATTATTAAAGTAGTGAAATTAAGAGCAACATTGTTATGCCCCACCATTCAAAGAATGATGTAGGGGCATAAGGTGTTACCCCTGTCTGTGTGAAAAATGGATCAATAACATTTGAAAAAATGGATGGATTCAATTCATATTGGGAAAGCATAGGGTGATCAAATACAGGTCAAGAATGATTTCAGTTACAATCCACCAAGTTTTATGCTCCCCGTTCTCGAAGGGGGGGAGCATATAGTCCGTCCTTCCGTCCATCCAAGTTTTCTTGTCCGAACTACTTCTCAGAAACTACTGACTGGAATTCAACAAAACTTCATGTGTTTTTATGGCACCTTTCAAGATCACCTCATGTCAGCCCTCACACAATTAGCTTGCTTTTTGATAAAAGTATTCAACAAAAGGGACATTCAGTCACTGGTCCATCTGTAATTCTCTGATCATCAGTTGATATGGATTTGTATCAACCTACAGTCTTTGTTGTAAAGGTACGCATTGCATTGACATGGGCACTTGAATTAATTGTGAATAAATGCTTCTGATATCAGTAGCAAGATTCCTTTTCAGTTTTATTTCATGCAGTAAGCATGATTATCCTAGCCTAACATGTAATTAAATTGTTCACTATCTCAATTTCATTGTACATTTTTGTATACCTTTTGTCTTGGGAGTTCCAGGACATTTCCAGTGCTGCATATTACATTAAGATTTTAACCATCTACAGAGTGATATTTTCCAATTAGAGTCTTGTTCGACGTTATAACCATACTTCAGGGAGCATCCATCGGTTCCACCGATATCCTTCCTGGAGAGGTTATGGTTAAACAATTTCTGATAAATAACGCTTGAAAAGCCCATAGTGGGAGCATCCATGTCCTATGTGCACATCTAGTTTTATTCCTGTTTTGTTACGCTGGGAAGAATTCTGTTTGCTTATGCAAGGTGAAGGTTTAGTTGATAAACTAAACTGAAAATGGCATTAAAGAAATATTACCCAACTCATTTGGATCTATTTGCACTTTGAGAAATAAACAATTTGATGAACTACAAATGTCTTATATTCATGTGATCAGAGTGAACTTTGAAACATGTTAGGATAGAGATGATGATAATTATATTAACTGATTGTTGTTGATGTAGTTGATGATGATGATGTTAAAGAAAAATGTGCTTAGCTCAGAAGACCAAGACGCCCTACATCACCACCTCCAATGTCAATCTCTTACCCTTTTGATAAGACCACTCCGCTAACGAAAACACTGTCAAAAAGTTTCTCAAGTGGTCTGAATTGTGATGTTTAACTGTTTGATGTTTGGTAGAATGATTGTCTTGCCTTCTAATGATATTTATTGTACTTACGTATTTCTGACTTTCATTATAGGAAAGAAATGCCGGTACTCAAAAGAATGGCAGCTATTATACGAGAGAAAGGATTCTTCTCCTTATATCGAGGGATTTTGCCGGGAACTATTCGAAGTTTTCTCGCAAATGGAACCAGCATGGTTGTGATGACATTTGCACAAAGAAAAGTTTCCGAGTTAGGTCTCAGAGATTGAATGTAATGTAGAGACAACTGAATTGATTAAATATATACAGGTGCTTGTGGTTTGGTGTCCAATGGCTGTGTTATCTGTGATGAAGCATTTATGTGATTGTATCAAGAAGATCATTGATGTATTGATAAATGTATTCTGTACAGTGTTATCTTGAAATGTGAACATTAAGCATACAGATTGTTAGTGATTGGTATGTCTCAGTTTAGAATTTCAGACAGCAAAGTGTTTTTTGTATAGTCTGGCATTAACTTGTGAACATGTGGTATAAATGTTGATAAGATAATTATTCAATTTTCAAATCAAAAACTTATTAGGCCAAACTAAACAATTTTTTTAAAATTATAGCCTGAATGTACTGTATTTGTTCCTTGTTTTCTATGGATCTCTTGTGTTAGTCATAAAGGGACCCTGTATTGCGGTTTTAACTGTATAGGGGCAGTAACTTTTCAAATACTCAGAAGCTAAGTGCCATAAGGAATTGATATTAACAGTTTTCATTGCAAAAGAAAGAATGGTTAATGTCATTATCACTTGTCCCTGTGTTCACCAAAGGATTGACTGGTCTGGATCAATTTGATCCTGAAAAATACTTGCCATTTTCTGAAAGCAATTGCGTACTTTAAACAGTACTCTTCATTCAACATCTGGGAGTATCATGTGGTCTCCATAGTACATTTACAATGGGGGGTACATTATGCCTATTCTAAAGATCCTACCTTATTGGTAACCATTATTACACATCAAACCTTGGGGTCGAACTGACGGAAATGTCAGCCATCTTGTACGGCAAATGTACTAAGGAGACCATGTGATACTCCTCGGTGTTCTAATTATTGTGAAAGCATTCCAATGTTAACTTTTTGTTTAGAAATTAATTAATCATACTTTATTGACTGAAATTGATATAGGTCATATCAAGATCAATATTTCAGAATCGGTCTTAATTTATTAATCATATTTTTTTTGTAGATTAACATGAATACAGGCTTTAATGTCTTGATGGTTTTGTAAAATGTTCATATCTATCACATTATGTATAACGATCCAGCTTTGGATATCCACTTTTCACAGTTTGAAAGAAACTACAGTAAAACCTCTATAATAAGACCATCTTTTGGACCCTTGAAAACTGGTCTTCTTATAGAGGTGGGTGTTACTATTGAGGTTGAATAAAGAACAAAACAGTGAAAATGGGCTTGAAAATGGTGTTCTTCATTTTGAGGTGGTCTTTTAATTGAGGTGGTCGTTTAATTGAGGTGGTCTTAAGGTGAGGTTTTACTGTATAATTGATCCTGATCCAGAAAACTAATTCTTTGTGAGCACAGGGCCAGGCCTGGAGATTATTGCATATTTCTACAACATGGTGACGTTCAACACCTATTGTTTTTTATTGATCTCAATGTTATATATACATTTTGGATGTGACAATCTCGTAGCTAAATACATTTGTAGTTCATATAGTCATAGAAATTACCTCACGTTCTTGCATAATATTCATTTTCTTTGTTTTAAAGATTTAAATGAAGAAGCCACGTATCATTTAGTAAATATCTGTATTTTCATGACAGTTGAAGACTAGCGTTTTCTCCAGCAGAGTGTTCTTTTTATAGCCAGTTTTATAAACAGTTATATAGATTTATATAATTGAAGTGTCAAAACTTTATACTCTCACTTTTAATTTTTAAAGGCACTAAAAACACAAAGTCTTGTGTGATCATAAAATTTGTCAACTATGATCAGTTATGCTTAGATATTGGAGTAAATGTATACATATTTATTTAATAATGGCCTTATCGCTTGATGTTTTGTTGTTGGGGTATGTATTGCAACAAACTTACTGACTAATAAGGCAAACTTTTCCGCATCTCAACATTTCATTAGAACTTACAACAATTAGAACATATTTTTATTGATATGGCTCAATATTATTATAACGTGAATCTGAAATCTCAATATTAAAAGTCTGTATCATCTATGCATTTACATAAAGACAGAATAAAATAAGCTTACAAGAACGCATAGTGTGTACAAATTGTTACCTTTTGGTGAGTTCTCTGAAAAAAATGGAACTCTCAGAAAACTGGACTTTTGACCATGTCCTGACAGTGTCTGTTTTCTGGGAGTTAACTGAATTCATAAATGGAATTTTGCCTTGGCTAGTGGGGCAAAATGATTCACAAAATATAAATGTTTCTGTAGTGATTGCCATTCGAATGCATACACTTCGTCCTGTTGAAGCATGTTTATATGATATGTTTTTACTGAATACATATACTGATAAAATGGAGTTTTTTATTAGCTCACATGAGCATGAAGAACTCGTGGGGAGCATTTAGGATTGATGGACGTCCGTCATTTGTCGTCCATCCACAATTTGTTTGTGGATGCTAGAGGTCCCATTTTTGGCCCAATCTCTATAAAAGAATGTTTGCCTCAACCAAATACTGAACAAGACTGATACTGGGTGATGTAAGGTCAAACATTAGGTTACTAGGTCAAATTAGAAAAAATCATGTTAATACCATTGAGGCCACATTTTCTACCTGATCTGCATGAAACTTGGTCTAAATATTTATCTTAATGAAATGCATGTAAGTTACATAGTGGTTAATGTGGGGGTTGAAAACTGCGACATAAAGTCAAAACACAGAACACCTTAATGCTGTAGAGACCACATTTCCCACCTTATCTGCATGAAAACTGGTTATAATGTTTGTCTTATTGAAATGCGAGTCAAACTTGGTACCACTTTATTTTAGGTAAAACAATAGGGATTGTTCTGTTAATATAATTTTTATTAACCTTGAAACTAGGTCATACAATGCCAAAATTTAGGTAACTAGGTTTCATAATGGAAAAGCTTTTTAACTTTTTGTAACTTATCTACATTTGGCCTAATAAGAATAATGGTTTTATGGAATCTAGGTCAAATTCATAACTGGGTCAACTAGGGTGAAATCACGGTCATGTGGTCAAATCATAGAGAAATGTTTTGTACTCTATAGCAACTTAATTCTTTCACTTATCCTAAACTTGTTTAATCAAAATATGTATTCCCATAAAAACTTGGTTAGGTTGTATTATGGGTAGGATAGGACGTTATGTTGCGTCCTTGATTTAACAAATATTGCTCCATTTTATGACATGTCCTCTTGCTAATATATCATTTCTTCTCCATGTTGATATCATGTGAATGTGTATACATATCTACTGGTCCAATACTAGCGACTTCAGTGAGCCATCTAAGGCAATTTTTTACCGGTTTTTATTTACGAATTGTTGTAATTGTTGCTTTATATTTTTCTGTACATAGTGAACTCCACTTATAACGATAAACCACATAATTATGATAATAGAAATTTCACTGTCTCAGTCAGTTTGCTCAATATTTCTATAAATCATACACCAGATATTATGATATTAGGTACTGCAATACAACAATGAGTTCTTTGGGTTTGTTAGCTTTCATTTTTTACGCTTATAATGATATTTGTGACACCTTTCGAATTCACATAATTTTTTTTTTTTTTTTTTTATTTATGTTGATATGTTCCCTTGAATATCGTTAAAAGTGGAGGTTACTGTACATGTATATTTATTTTATTTTGATAATATGTATTTATTATATATTTTGATAATATGTATTTATTATATATTTTTACATATGTTTTACTGTGGTTTTGGTTTGTGATTTATTGTATGCTTATACATAATACTCAAGATTTTTATGCATGTTTTTCTTGTATAATACATACTGATACCAACATTATTATTATGTTAATCTCATATATTTAAGTATTGTTATTTCAGTTATGAAATATTGAATGAGTTGATGTACCACCAGGCTCATTTTAGAGATCTTTTGTTTGCAACCGGTATGACATATGTTGTTTGACAAATCTTTTTAGCAATGCTGCAATTGTTCAGCAATGTATGTCTCTATAAACTCAGGTCAAGCTGTTTGTTGGCTATTTTACAATATTAGTAATATAAATGTTTAAGATCATTTCACCACTGATAGCTATATGTGTTTGATATTGATTAAACAAGGGAAGTTGAGCAGACTTTCTTGTTATGTACTTTTATTTAATCAAGGGACATTACTCTTGGTACACTGTGAGCTGAGTACTTCCTGATCCACAATTTGTGTCACCTTTAGACAACTTGGGGATGTCAATGTTACAACAAGGGACATAACTCTTATTACACTGTGAGCTGAGTACTTCCTGATCTACATTCTGTGTCACCTTTAGATAACTTGGGGATGTCAATGTTACAACAAGGGACATTACTCTTGTTACACTGTGAGCTGAGTACTTCCTGATCCACATTCTGTGTCACCTTTAGACAACTTGGGGATGTCAATGTTACAACAAGGGACATTACTCTTGTTACACTGTGAGCTGAGTACTTCCTGATCCACAATTTGTGTCACCTTTAGACAACTTGGGGATGTCAATGTTACAACAAGGGACATTACTCTTGTTACACTGTGAGATGAGTTCTTTCTGATCCACAATTTGGGTCACCTTTAGACAATTTGGGGATGTCAATGTTACAACAAGGGACATTACTCTTGTTACACTGTGAGATGAGTACTTCCTGATCTACATTCTGTGTCACCTTTAGACAACTTGGGGATGTCAATGTTGCAACAAGGGACATTACTCTTGTTACACTGTGAGCTGAGTACTTCCTGATCTACATTCTGTGTCACCTTTAGACAACTTGGGGATGCCAATGTTACAACAAGGGACATTACTCTTGTTACACTGTGAGCTGAGTACTTCCTGATCCACAATTTGTGTCACCTTTAGACAACTTGGGGATGTCAATGTTACAACAAGGGACATTACTCTTGTTACACTGTGAGATGTGTACTTCCTGATCTACATTCTGTGTCACCTTTAGACAACTTGGGGATGTCAATGTTACAACAAGGGACATTACTCTTGTTACACTGTGAGCTGAGTACTTCCTGATCCACATTCTGTGTCACCTTTAGACAACTTGGGGATGTCAATGTTACAACAAGGGACATTACTCTTGTTACACTGTGAGCTGAGTACTTCCTGATCCACATTCTGTGTCACCTTTAGACAACTTGGGGATGTCAATGTTACAACAAGGGACATTACTCTTGTTACACTGTGAGCTGAGTACTTCCTGATCTACATTCTGTGTCACCTTTAGACAACTTGGGGATGTCAATGTTACAACAAGGGACATTACTCTTGTTACACTGTGAGCTGAGTACTTCCTGATCTACATTCTGTGTCACCTTTAGACAACTTGGGGATGTCAATGTTACAACAAGGGACATTACTCTTGTTACACTGTGAGCTGAGTACTTCCTGATCCACATTCTGTGTCACCTTTAGACAACTTGGGGATGTCAATGTTACAACAAGGGACATTACTCTTGTTACACTGTGAGCTGAGTACTTTCTGATCCACATTCTGTGTCACCTTTAGACAACTTGGGGATGTCAATGTTACAACAAGGGACATTACTCTTGTTACACTGTGAGCTGAGTACTTCCTGATCTACATTCTGTGTCACCTTTAGACAACTTGGGGATGTCAATGTTACAACAAGGGACATTACTCTTGTTACACTGTGAGCTGAGTACTTCCTGATCTACATTCTGTGTCACCTTTAGACAACTTGGGGATGTCAATGTTACAACAAGGGACATTACTCTTGTTACACTGTGAGCTGAGTACTTCCTGATCCACATTCTGTGTCACCTTTAGACAACTTGGGGATGTCAATGTTACAACAAGGGACATTACTCTTGTTACACTGTGAGCTGAGTACTTCCTGATCTACATTCTGTGTCACCTTTAGACAACTTGGGGATGTCAATGTTACAACAAGGGACATTACTCTTGTTACACTGTGAGCTGAGTACTTCCTGATCTACATTCTGTGTCACCTTTAGACAACTTGGGGATGTCAATGTTACAACAAGGGACATTACTCTTGTTACACTGTGAGCTGAGTACTTCCTGATCCACATTCTGTGTCACCTTTAGACAACTTGGGGATGTCAATGTTACAACAAGGGACATTACTCTTGTTACACTGTGAGCTGAGTACTTCCTGATCCACATTCTGTGTCACCTTTAGATAACTTGGGGATGTCAATGTTACAACAAGGGACATTACTCTTGTTACACTGTGAGCTGAGTACTTCCTGATCCACATTCTGTGTCACCTTTAGATAACTTGGGGATGTCAATGTTACAACAAGGGACATTACTCTTGTTACACTGTGAGCTGAGTACTTCCTGATCCACATTCTGTGTCACCTTTAGATAACTTGGGGATGTCAATGTTACAACAAGGGACATTACTCTTGTTACACTGTGAGCTGAGTACTTCCTGATCTACATTCTGTGTCACCTTTAGATAACTTGGGGATGTCAATGTTACAACAAGGGACATTACTCTTGTTACACTGTGAGCTGAGTACTTCCTGATCCACATTCTGTGTCACCTTTAGATAACTTGGGGATGTCAATGTTACCACACTTCCTCTGTCAGCTTGATTGTTTGCTTTAAGTAGTGGCAACAAAAGTTTACCTGACTAAGACTGGTGTTTATATTCAGACACGCACGATAAGTCAAACAAAGGCTTTTAAATTACAAAATGGAGCCCAATTGTTATTTGCAGCAAAAAGTTTAACCGTATACTACTTAAATATTTGTTGTTCTATTTATTGTTAAATAAACGGGGATTTATTGCAAAACGCAGTTTCAAAGTTGCATGCAGGGACATGATGAGATATGATCAGGTTCTATTCTCAGAAATCTTGAACTAAGACGTCATTTCTGACCGCTAAACCAAAAATATGGTACATTTGTAGTACCTAAGACATATCCTCAAATCAGAGAAATTGCAAGCAACATTATTTAAAACTACAATTGCAGTTGGAAAAAGACTAATGTCATTTATTGTTTACATGTACCCTAGAAAATAATCAAACAAAACTTGATACATATCTTCTCTAATATAATTCTAACTACAGTTTAGTTGTGTGACCTGTGTATAATTATGGAAACAATACATTATGTGGTGAGAGTGAAACTGACCTATCTGCTTAGAAATAAAGAAGCAGAATAGACTTGTTTGTTTTCATTCCTCAAAAATATGTAGCTCAGATGGACTTGTTTGTTTTCATCCCTCAAAATATGTAGCTCAGATGGACTTGTTTGTTTTCACCTCTCGACATAAATGTAGCTCAGATAGACTTGTGTTTTTGCACCTCTCGATATATATGTAGCTCAGACATATTTGTTTGCTTTCAACCATCAAGGTATATGTAGCTCAGATAGATTTGTTTGCTTTCAACTATCAAGGTATATGTAGCTCAGATACTTGTCTGCTTTCAACCATCAATATATATGTAGCTCAGATACTTGTCTGCTTTCAACCATCAATATATATGTAGCTCAGATACTTGTCTGCTTTCGACTACAATACATATGTAGCTCCGATACTTGTCTGCTTTCAACCATCAATATATATGTAGCTCCGATAGACTTGTCTGCTTTCAACCATCAATATATATGTAGCTCCGATAGACTTGTCTGCTTTCAACCATCAATATATATGTAGCTCCGATAGACTTGTCTGCTTTCAACCATAAATATATATGTTGTAGCTCAGATAGACTTGTCTGCTTTCACCTCTCGATATATTTGTAGCTCAGATAAACTTGTTTGTTTTCACCTCTCAATAGATATGTAGCTCAGATAGACTTGTTTGTTTACACCTCTCAATATATATGTAGCTCAGATAGACTTGTCTGCTTTCAACCATCAATATATTTGTAGCTCAGATAGATTTGATATTGAGAGGTGAAAGCAACCACACTACTAGAGAAACCTCGCCATTCCGCACATGTAAAGTCTCTCACCACAATAGAAACCTCGCCATTCTGTACATGTAAAGTCTCTCACCACAATAGAAACCTCGCCATTCCGCACATTTAAAGTCTCTCACCACACTAGAAACTCGCTATTCCGCACATGTAAAGTCTCTCACCACAATAGAAACCTCGCCATTCCGCACATGTAAAGTTCCCCACTTAGTAGATTTAAATATTCATCTAAAATAACAGATTCACTCCATAAATATCTCCGAACACATAAAAATAACACCCACATGGGCCTCCGTGGCTGAGTTGTTATGGTCGTTGACTTTAAATTACTTGTTCCTTATCGCTGCAGATTCAAATCTTACATGAGATGTAGAATTTGTATATTAGGAAGCTATCCAGCTGGCTCGCGGAAGGTCGTTGTTTTTACCTAAGGCGTCCACCTATACTCAAAATAGTGCTAGAGGGGGCACTTGGGGTCTTCCACCACCCTAATAGCTTGAAAAGTCACAACGTGATCCTGTCAATGCGCATTAAAAGCTCATTTTAAAACACTTAACACCCATGTATTATATACGACAATTCACCAGTGACATAGGAATGGACGGGCGGCCGCTTTTGCCTTACGGTGATGGCCGCTGCCACTACATGTACATACTACTTTAATAAAATGTTGTCCAAATAAGTAGGTGATCGACGTCAACGCCAAAGATACGAATCTCGCTAGTTTTTGTAGTGGGTTCTTAGTCACATTAACAGCCAATGATATAGTGACCTTTCATGTGTTCTAGCTATAAGATTGTAGGAAGACTACAGACCGACACCATAGTAGAACCATCAACTTCCTGTAAGCCAGTTGGATAGATTTCTCCACATACAATTGTTTTACCGGATGGGATTCGAACCAGCGGCGGTGAAGGGCAAGTGATTTAAAGTCAAAGACCATATTCACTCGACCAAGGAGGTCCCCAATGAATTATACAAGACACCAACACAAATATTTCATGACAATTGGTACATGGCACACATTTCAGCAATGGATACAGGGACTAAAAGGTGCATTGGGTATTTGATTCAAAAGTGCCACTACTTCATAAACACCATTCGCTATTGTTATATTTCGTTAGTGATGGTTGGTACACATCATAAGAACACATCATTAGTGGTTAATTTTATTACGTCTCTGGTATTCTAAATTTTAAATGATGCTGAAAATAGGCATATATCAACAGATAGGTAAGACAAGAAATATCTTGATAATAGATGGTCGGCGCAATTGGTTGTACCTACAATTAAAAAATGCCGAGATGTTACGATTGCTGGTCACTCCATATCCAAACTGGATTTCTGTAAATTCACCGAAATGCAGTGGATTTGGGTAAGGTAACGTACCGTTTAACGAAACGTTAACCAATCCGCGTCAAGGTTACAAACGTTGTTCGGTTGAAGAGAAATTGCCTTGGTGGTTAACGTAACATTTGATTGGTTTACACGACACTGATATGCAAATAAAGAATTGAATAAAGATATGCAAATAGCAAAATCATGTCCGTACGGTTGCGCCGAAAAAGAGCACACAATCATTTACAAACAAATTAAATACAGGACAGTATATTACAAATATTAAAAAATTGCACAGATTGCAACCATATACAAAATACAGATACAAACACAATGTAAATTTATTATAATACATTTACCTTAAGTTTGGCTCAAATGTCTAAATAATGCAACCAGCTGTTTATCATGGTACCTTAGAAATGACTATAGGTATATTATATGTAATTGTATAAGGAATGTTGATTTTTTAACCTGTGATTTTTCAACTGATTTGGTGTTGGAGTCCTGGTGATTCGGGGCAGTTCCTCTATTCGCGGGAGGGCCACGACAGTTTTGAAATGTTCAAAAAATTCGTGGTCAAGTCACGATTTAAGTGTTTTTGTACTGCATTCTTACTGCGTTCTTACTGCGTTCGTACTAGTTCGTACTGGTGCGAACTGGCATTCTTCCCTTATCGTAGCGATAACTAAAATCTGGCCATTCATTAGGTTTAAATACGAAGAAGCATAATAAGTGCCTACTCTTTAACAAACATGTTAGTTTAGCAAGTCTTATATGTATAATATTTTAGTAAGGAACGACTTTGTAAATAGTTTAATTACCTATGTTTCCAAGTCCAATGAACGGTTGCTTGATATTCATGGAGCCATTTTAGTGAGTTTATATTAACCTTGAAAAAACTGGTTCTTCAGATCGTTTTTGACTAATTAACCGGCCGATGCGTACATTGTACGTGGAATAATTTGTCACTGATGATTGAAGGGACACCACCACTTCATTCAATGATCGTAGCTACACACAGGTTGCGTCCCTTCTGCTGCTAACTTTGCCATAAAACAAGCTACGGCAAAACGCGGATCGAACGAATCGATTATTAATACGAGCATGTTGTGTATACCAAGTGAAAAACACAGATTCTCATTTCAGCAAAAGAATTCTACATAATACTGATCGTTATTTTGATGTAGCTTGTTGGACATGATGTAAAACTTGGTATTAATTACATCAAGAGTTTCTGTGGAAGGCAGCTATTCGCTGTGAAGTCTTTACCATACATGTACTGCTGTAGAAACAGACTTTATCGGAATATATAATATGCCTAGTATAGTTCCGACAGGAAGAGGAAGTAAGTGATTAGGAGTTTCTTATGTTAGAGTCGCTTAAACAGCCAGGGCCATGTTGTGACTTTTCCAGCACAAGCAGAAACCTGGTATCCATTCTAGCATTATATTAGGCATAAGAGGAAACATTGGTACAACCACCGACCTTCATGCCAACTTGATGCTTTCCTCACATATATAGTCTGCACCTCTGGTGATATTCTATCGTAGGATTATGAACAGCATAACGATATCCTTAAACATGGTTTGTTTGCGGTAACGCGACTGGGAATTTTAACAGTCAGTAGGTAGGTAGGTTTTTTTAGTTTAGTGCTGTAATTTCTAATAGGCCGTAACAAATGTTTTTATCGATGAACCTGAAAATCTAAATTGAGTCGCGGCACTTTTCATCAGTGTAACAGCAAACAAACATTTTTTAAGATGGCCTAATCCGTCAATTTTACGGATGGCAATCAAACGAGTTACGAGAATAAACTTTTGATATTTTGTACGCCACATTTGATGGGTATCTTATCAGAAGGTCGGTTACATAAATATTTAAATCAGTTTTGTTTGATATTAAAGTGCAAATTCTCCAGCAACACCTTTGGGATATTTTAATTTCAGCAGTTTATGGATAGTAGCATCTCCAGAGATGTTAGACATGGAACATTAAAATTATGTTGTTGTGATCTAAGCCTAGTTAATGTGTAAATAGTCAATATCCAACTTTAATAATTTAGTGAAATGGTTGACGGATATCTTTTCGGAAGAATAATAAAATCATGTTTTTAGATAATACAGTGCAAGTTCTCGAGCATCATCCTTTGGGATATTCTAATTTCTGCAGTACGTGAGAAGTTGCATCTCCAGAGATGTTAGAAACGTAAACATGTTTTACTTAGGGAAATTAAAATTATGTTTTTGTGATCTAATATCCAACTTCAATAATTTAGTGATAAAGTTAATGTTCAACGTTCCTTAAAGTGACTGGAAAATGGGTAGTTATTGAAGTAAAGAAATATTATCACACAAGTCTATAATAAGAGGAACATTATCTTAATGTATGCAAACATATCTAGGATCGGCGGAACGAAACAACATAACAAATAGATTGCTATCACTCAATTTCGTCTCCTGAAAGCATTGTATGTAGATTTCGTGTGATGTTTTTATCATAAAGGTTTGATCAGTATTTTTTTGCATTTACCCTTCATACCGCCGCAAACATTGCTTCCTAAACATTTATGATGAAGTCGATCAGAAATGACACATACACATGTACAGAGAATGAGTTACAATGGTGATGTCAGCACATGCGTCATAGTATATTATTAATACAAAAAAAACAAGTACATACCTGTACATATACATAACACTACATTACATTATCAGTCTATTTCTTAAGTTCAATAACTTAATAACCCGTTGATTTTCAGTGCAAATGCATAGTATAAATATGAAGCAAGTTGTTTTATAATTTCACTGTTTTTGGATGCCATTAATAATATGAATTCATTGTACATAGCTGGAGTATAAATGATAGGTGAAGTTCAACTTTATAACTGTCAGTGGCAAAATACCAGTATGGGGTTAAATATGGAACGCCGCAACTGCCTTATTTGACGTTACAACTTGATGTGCAGTCGAATCAGCCTTGTACGTGACGGTTTCGTCATTATATGTGACGGTTTATCATTCCATGTGACAGAATTGTCAGTCCATGTGGTGGGGTGAACATTATGTGTGACACTTTTATTCATACATGTGACGGTATTTTCATTATATGTGACAGAAAAGTAATTCCGTGTGGTGGATTAAACATTACGTGTGATAGTTTCACCTGTTTATGTGACACTTTTATTCATACATGTGATGACACCATTAATACATGTGACGGTAGTATCATTATATGTGACAGAAAAGTCATTCCGTATGGTGGGGTCAACATTACGTGTGATAGTTTCACCTTGGTATGTGACACATTTATTTATCCATGTGACGACACTTCTTATACATGTGACTGTTTTATCAATATATGTGACAGAATTGTCATTCCATGTGGTGGAGTCAATATTACGTGTTGTAGTTTCACCTTGATATGTAACACTTTTATGTGATGACACTCATAATATATGCGACGGTTACCAAAACGAACTTTACAATGGCCATTTATTTTTTTCTTCTTCATATAATGGAACTATACTCTGGATGGCAAAAATAAGTAAAACAATTGGCGCATAACTGTACACATCGAATCACATACATACGCCCAAATGATTAAGATGATAGTTCAGTAATTGTAACGAATCATTTCTGACTTCATGTTGAATATTTTTGTGAGACTTTGTAAAAATGGCTTTTAATTATTAAAACCATTCAACGTTCTTTCTCTATTATTGATTTGAAGATGATTTAAACAGACAGTCATAATGTATTTACCCGTTGACTGCAACAGCAATGTTCGTATACTTTTCGCAATCCTAGTTCGTCTGCTTGTAAGTTAAAAACACGGAAAAGTTCACTTATGCGTTCGATACCAGATACCAAAAGGAGAACAAGTACCGTACGAATAATTGTGAGTAATATCGACGCCAGTCAAGAAAGTTTAAATATGTTACGAATCGCTAAATATGCAGGTGTCCGCGTACTGGTAGCGTCCGGGTACTGTTCCGGTCTGTCTACACCCATAAAGTGTATTACGGAACACATTTCCGTCTTAATGAGGATAATTCACTATGCCAAATTATCTCTTTTGTCACAGATTTTGGATGCAACTCTATCATAGGTGATGGACAGGTACGCATATGCATGGTATGGGGTCATATATGATATTTGGTAGTATTCTGTCACCAACCATAAATACATTTGACCGACCATGGGTGCCGCTGAACTTTATGTAGCGCTCATAGAATAATGAGTTGGAATCCCACCTAATGTCATTGACAGACTAATCAGCTGCAGTGAACATGCTTTAGTTCCCGCATCCCGATCCTTTCCGGTACCTCACCGTGATACCATTCTTAACCATGTTGTGCAAGATTAGATAATGTAATAATGTTTATTAATTTAGAACTTAAAAGCAGAATATTAAGAACTATGCTAAAAAAACATTATTTACGTAAATCAATATTTTATATCCCACGTCAAATTGTGGGAAGTGTGGTACACATTTTATTGCATACGGTCGCACTGTAAATTTTCGATTATTAACTCTTTTCCAAGAATATTCAGCGCAATCGATTCAAAGAGGATAGTCCAATTTGATTAAATATTTAGTTATTTTTCTGTAGGATAGGTGAACAACAACGCTGCATAGATTTTAAGATTGCATTCATTAATAATAAACCAGCTATAAACCGTTCACTCAAGCAGTTTTACTTGAACACTTCGATACATTTGATGCACAATTATCCGTCTGGAAACCATTATACACACATCAGGTTGTTCATCTTTGAAGGAAGCCTATATGAAAATATTCATTGTTTTCCCCCTTCTATTTTTGACATGTGCGCAGTTTTAATTCATTTCTAAAAAGAACTTGCATGAAGTATGTGTCGTTTGAAAAATAAATTATTTATGTGGAAACTTTGTTGCAGCCAGTTGACCTGTCATTTCGACATATCATTTACAATATATAATCCGTATCAGGCCTCTGGTTACAGTTATAAAGAACACAAATGTAAACAAAAAATGTCCGTAAGCAGACGTCAATCTTAGAAGTCAACGCTCTGAATCATGAAGGAGCACTATTGTCATTTCGATCCTCAGAGTGGTTACTTACATAATGTCAAGGTCATTTCCCCGCCTCGTCTTCATTTTGTTAATTTGATATCTGCTGTCCAGCCTATCATATACGCGCCCTAATTTATCTGTCACGCCCACTAAACAGACGCAGACCTATTGTAGCTGTCACACTACACCGTATAGCGTTAACGGACGCCCAACGTATATAAAATTGCGGCAGAAAGTTATCCGGTGACGAAAGGCATCCCCCGCTGCTGCTCGGTGCTCTCGCGATCGGTGTATGGGGCGCATAAAACGGACAAAACGCACAATGACCGCACGATCAACGCACATATACAGGACGAACAACGTTCAATTAACGGACATCACCGTACTAGTAACGGACTTGTACCGCGTAAAACGTAAGCGCAACGCATGGGAAACTGACAAAACGTTCTTCGAACGTTTGAAGAACGTATTTCTACCGGTCACGTGACGGACAAAACGGGTATAAAGAGTCCGATATTTTTTTTGTTCCTGTGGCTCAGTGGTTAACGCTGCTGACTACGAATCCGAAGGTCGTGTTTTCGATCCCTCGTCTCGCCGGATAAAACAGAAATGCTTTTCAGTGTTTCCCACCTAACATAGTACTGGCATGTAACCAGGAAAGTACTGGGTAGAATCCAGGAAAGTACTGGTTAGATGCCAGGGAAATGGTAACTGAACGATGGGTCTCATTGACACTGTGCAGTGACCGTATTTGGCTTCAAAAATTGTCTGTTTGACCTATACTGCTCTACTGGCGGGTAAATTTCACCCTTTCGGTTTCAAAAAAGTATATTTATGGTGTGCGGGGGACATACCGGGTCGACCAAAATACCATTGAGTGCATTATAAAATGTGCGCGGCGACGGGCGACCTCATAAACACAGTAATACATACATACATGTTCCGGCACAATGGTTTTCGCTCGCTCAGACATCACACGTGCTAAAGTAATTCCAAAATGCCAAAAGCCAAGTCTACGAATGCTAGGAAGGGTAAGGCCAGGGGACGGAGGAAGGCTCCAAGATCACTATCCACACAGTATAATGCATAACAGTTAACATAAATATCATAAATGGGTATTATTTCTTTTCTCTACATTTCATGTTCTGTGCATTTAATGTATTTTGATAACTCAAAAAGTGTATCAGATATAAAGTTAAAGGAACTGGATTTGTGTATAGGGGCAATATTTACTTCTCGCACGATGACCTGTAGTCAAAATATCCAATGAAAGCAGAGAACCCCAACAGCCAGGTAAACAACGTTTTATATCATTATTCATCAAAGTTTTGTCCGGTGGACTATCATTTCACGTCCGTTATTTATCAGTTCCTATGCGTTCCTCGTCAGTTATCGTCCGTTAAACATACGTTACATCCGTTGCATGTCCGGTAGTAGTCCGGCCGTGAATCAGGGCCACCGGACAAGAACGGATACGAACCGGACAAGTACAGAATAAGGAACGCACGAGTAACGAACAAAACGCATAGAAACGCATTGCTACCGTACATATAACGGACAACTTTGTCCGGTGGTGTACGTTCCAAATTTTGAACATGTTCAAAACCTTCCACCGGATGGAACGAACATCGTCGGACGAGGAGCGTAGGCGCCGCATGAGAAACGGAAAAGAAACGCATGCGAACGGACGCGAACGGATTGAAAATTTTGTTATACGTTGGACGTCCGTTAACGCTATACGGTGTAGTGTGACTGACCCATAAATGATTCCAAGTTCAGTTTGGTTGTTTAAAACAACTACACATACGGAAAAATGGAGTTGACACGAAGACAATGTTACGTAATTAGGCTCATTGTTCCGTTTTCATATGTAGAAAGTATTCCTTTATCGAACAAAACTCGTACAGCATTTGGATTATTTCATTCACAACATATGCATTGTCTGTAATGAATCGTCCGGATCGAAATGACAAGAATGGTCGAAATGACGAGACCATAAGATATTCCATGAATATAATTTAAAAAAATTGATGTTTGAAGTGCGATTTTAGCCGCGGAAAGAGGTCAGTCGTGAAAAGCGTTAGACTTGTTGTACTAAATACACTATAGAATGGATATAAGGGACAGAGAGCTCGTTACAATCTCCTGTGGGTGGCACAGACAGCTTTAAATCACAAAAATGAGACCTACCTAACGAAACTTTCAGTGATCGCGGGAGATGAAACACAGATATATTAATGCTGGCCTTAGTTACAATGGTGGTTTGTTGAAATTAATAATCTATTTTTATCCTTTACATATTAATAAAAGATGAAAACGCATACCCCTGCATTACCCTCATAAATAATAACGTAAAATTGGTCATAGCTCTTGAGTTTTCCCAACGTAATTGGTCGTACTCAATTATACCTTATAATTGAGTGGAAGAAATAGAAACAAGAACTATTTGAAGGTTAAGATTTGTTGTGCATGGTGAGCGTGAATTCAGACTATAACCCTTTGCATAAGTATACTGTTACATCGCGGAAGGAAATATTGATACTATTTCGGTTCGGACGTCACCTGCTGATACAATGAGTCGACATTTCGGACATGTTGGTGTATTGGCGGACCGAATATGGTATTTTATTTTAATTCTCATTGGCACAACTGGGATTCTACGTGTAGCTGCATTTTATGCGAAATTTGTGCAGTTAGGAAATGTGGACATGAAATTTGATGAAAGCATCGCATTATTTTCTGCAATACCGCTTATTTCCTGTTGTGCCAGGTGTGTGACGGTAGACGCGTGTGTTTATATTAGTTACCATGGCGACCAGAAATTGTGTCAAATCCATGAAATAAACAAGACAGCAACACAAGCACAAAATGGCTGGAAAATTTATTACAAGGTCCTTGATGAACAAGGTTTGTAAAACTAGAATGAAGCAAAAGGCTTGAAAATTGCTTACTATGCGTCCAGTATATATCACCCTGGACGTTGGTAGACTAAAGTTATTATTTACCAGTTTAAAACAAACATACTTGCATATTTTACATGGTGCAATACTTTTATAAAGTATATGGGATTTAATTCAGTTCGATTGATCTCTTCGAATAAGGATACATATCAATATAAACAAGAAATATCTTTAAAAGATAAAAGGCGTAGATAGAATAATGTCTTCCGTTATGTTAAATGAAATAATGTTTTTTGTAACATGTTGAAAAATAAATCCTTACAAAAAATTAACTCGGATCTATATATTATCATCATGGACCTGTATTTGTTTCCGAGCATTCTGATTTAATGCATCATAATTTGGCGATGTGAACACAAGTATTTTTTTATCATTACTGAGTTCGTGTAGTTGACCTTAATCATAAATATAAATATGATAAATTTACACGAAAATGACGTCAGATCGCTGTGGTTTAGTGGTTAGCATAACGGACCGGCAATCCGTAGACCTGGGTTCGACTCCTGGTAGCGCTATTGATCGATTTGTCGTGTTTCTCAAACATGACTTTATTCAATATATGTATATAAATGTACAATAAATTCCGGATATGTTCCTTTTTACGGAAATGTTTGAATTCAATATAAAATACGTAACAAAAGACATATGCAACAATTTCTCTTCTGCCGATAACTAAAAAATCGATAATCGGCTATATAGAAATAAGAAGGAATGTTTAACAAATTAGGGAATAACTTTCTTATTTATTAACATATTTCAAGTTCGCATTCAGATTTGGAAAGAACAAAATCTTAGGATTTCAAATATATAAAAATAAATAATAAGGGACAAAATTTATGTGGGGGAATTCATACAAACATAGAGTGACGCTATATTCCTATTGAATTACATACAAAGTCGGTAATTTCACTGAAAAATCCATCAAATGTTGTTGTTTAATTAGCTATAACTTTTTCCCTTTAAAACTTTTTTGAGGTTCGCATTCACTTTCATATAAAATATACATTTTTTGAAACAATGATGTTTTTAAATGTGAAATTGAAAAGAAATTAGGCGGGGGAATTAATACTTCTGTCAAACCACCTGTAATTATTTTATATGTTCGGTTTAGTCCGTTAAACAGTAGCGGAAACTAACGAAGTTAATCGGGTTTGCGGTCCGTTTATGTTTTTATAGCACGGCAATAAAACTCCCTTCAGTGCGGATTATAGAAATCTTGACAAAGAATGATTAAAGTTATAAAGCCTTTCGAACAGGTTCAGGGTAATAATAGAAATACTGTTGAATTATATTTTAAATTGTTATTATCCTGAATTACGATACACATTCTAATTATGTACACCGTCAAAATGAGCAGTAAGGCTCGAGCTCTCGACCTTGTAAATACAGATATGGGCATTTAATATGTGATAACGTTGCAGTGCATATGGACACATTGCTATATTTTTCAATATGTTGTGTATGAATGAATTTATGTGTCAGTAAACGGTAATTGCAGAACATTGGCTGTTTTTAATTGGGTTTGTTATGTTGTACATATTGTTACAAGATATTATTGAACTTCTATATTTGTTTTCAATCATATGTTTACATCATTCCAATGACAATTTCTCGTTCAGGTAAAACTAACTTGGATCTGATGATAGGCGCGAATGCTTCTCAATCGTCGACGTACGTAGATTACGAAGGCAGTTATGTTGCTGATTTAGCACTCGACGGTGATTTTTCAACGGCGTTCAGTTCAGGGACATGTTGCGCCACGAACGATGGAAACTCCTACTGGATAATGCAGTTTGGAATGTCTGGTGTTGTTGATAAAGTTGACATTCACCTTCGCTCAGATTATGGTGAGACGTTCAAATTCGGACACATTCTTGTTACTGGGGTATCATTATCTTTATCAGAAATTACATAGTATTGTTGGTTTTACCCCTGGTGCTTCGAAAACATTTTTGCTACTCGTTTGTGATCAAATTCCACATTAAATGAACTGTACGTTTAGTTGGTGACGCGTTATTTCATATATATTGCACTCGACATTGAAACATTTTATTGATGCCACAATGCGAAGTTTCAAACTCATCTTCGGTTTAAACCCCAGAGGCGTTTTTGTCACCGTTCCAGGGCGGTTGTTTTATTTAACGTGTCAAATTTCATACATATTTATGTTGAGCAAACGTACAAAAAAAACTCCTTTGATTCTATGACATAATTCAATGAGACTGATTCGAAATAAATCTCATTTATTTTATTTAATTAGGTAAAAATCTTAACCAACACGTATTTTTACATGTAATTGGAACCTTCATTATTTTCTTTCATAGTGCAAAGAAATTCAAATCGAACGGTGCTGGTAGCTCAAAGTTACGACGATGCCGTAAATAATGTTGGTATGGAATGCGGCCAATACTTCGGACCATTGATTGTGACACCGCCGTTTTTGCTGACCATTCATTGCAGCAGTCCCCTGTATGGCAGCTTTCTAAGAATCACCTATGTGTCTTGGGATTTCATGGAAATATGTGAAGTGGTTGCATATACACCGTGATTTTTATTATCAATTAAGTCTCCTAATTTCATTTGATTGAGACTAATAAAAAAATGATTTTGTTTTGAATCGATGTGAAAAGGATTGCCCATTGTACTATAACATTAACATCATTGTAGGAATAAGAATATATATTATAGTGGTTACAAGATTTGAATATAATTAAGTCTCTAGTCATGCAATGTCGTTTTGAATATGGTAAATCTGAAACACTGAATCTGTCGAATACGCGGTAAATGAATGTCGACCTTTACTAGAATATATTGAAAAGGGTGCTGTAATATTAAGATAAATTATTCACTTTAGCGACATTCTAAGGTCATGATTAACTTCTAGAATTGGTTGCACAATCTAAATTGAGATATTTTATGAATTTCAAAGAAACTGTGAATAAGTTGCTAATAAGATACAAAACAATGAATAAACTGTTTCATGAATTAGACATTAGTATACGCGAGTGCGAAATCATTAAAGACGTACGTAAGCTTAACTCCGGTACAAGTGGGAGCGTAGATATACTTATTTTACCATGGTAAAATGTTCGTGTACGGTCATTGTGGTTCGATAAAAGATTCAATTTTTCCTGAGAACTGTTCAGGATTTTTTTATACTTTGTACATCAGTATATGTTTCATATCTTTGCACGTATGTATACGTTTTATGTCTCCTTGTTCTTTCGGGTCGACTGTGTCCTTTGTGGCACTTCATGCACTTCTTCATTTTATTTGATACCATTTCTTGGAAATATACTTAACGCCATTAAAAACTATTTCACTTAGTCTTCATGTTGTTACAAGTGTTAAACGCGTTTTATTGTTATAAATATGTAAATTATTCATCAAAAGGGAATCAAACTATGGCCCTAGTATTCGTTTTTCATAATTGATTAAGTTTAGGAAATTATGTTTGAGAATAAAACATACAATTATTTCTTTATGATGACATCGTGTTGACACGAACACCTTTTAGTTGCGTTTTAAACGGCATGGGATATAGTAACAGCTAAATGGCATATAAATTAACAAGCGAATTACATTACTAGGTGTATAGAGAACTATTATGTTCGCTTGTTTTAACAGTAGATCATCAAAGTGGACACATTGTGTTAATAATCGAACCTGAGGTAGGCCTTTGCTCAAACTTGGCAAGAGCAGGGCCCGTATTCAATATACATCTTAAAATATTTCTGAAGTGTTTCCTTAAGACATATTTTTTCCTTACGTAAGGATAAAACATATTTTATCTTTAAGTTATATTCTTTCGAAAGAAAACAATCAAGTCCGATTATTACTGGGAAACAGCGTGCATGTGACACGCATATCAACATTCTATTTTAGTCTTGAGTACTACATAATTATCGTGTTTTAGTGGAAACATGATTTATCCATTGGTCGCCGTTGAATGATCGTCTTCACACAATGAAAGTTCATTCCGATCAAACCTTGCCTTTGTCTACATCGCGTATTCACACATGACATTTCAAAATGCACGTTACTAGTTGTATCGCCAATTCAGTTCGTACATTCCCTTAACATGACACACCATTTCAAATGAACAAATTCATTGAGAAATATTTTATTATTTACATTTTACGATACAAACGAGGCTTTGTCGAGAATTTAGCGGTTGTAGATGACGATTTTGATAGATTCAATATATAATGAACACGAAGGTAAGCCAAAACATTACCTTAACCCCCTATATGCAAGCAAGTATGATGTGTGTAATTCGGTCGTTGGTAAACAAAAGCTGACACATAAAAAAGTTCCGACATTTTGTATCATTTTTCAGCCACAAGATACGAATTCAAATGATTACATCATGTAGAATATTCAAACAAGACGTTAATTTCCAATAAAATAAAATGTTATTCTTATATATAAATATTATACAATGTCATCATCATTTGAGCGCGCCTACGTAACGCGAGTTGTTATTCCTCTAGTGAATTATCGAAAATAATACATGGTTGTTACTACCACTCTACACCGTATGTAAGTTATAAATCTTATTTGTTCTCACTAAACGGTCGAATGTTTAGTGAAATCAACCAACACCATAGTAGTAGTCTAACCTGAATTAGGATGAAATCACGTAGTCCGGGAGGCACAAATGCTACCTGAGCCCGTATTCAATATACATCTTAAGTTTTAAATGTATCTTAAATCCTAAGATTTCCATTAAATTTAAGACCTTTCTTGCATTTCCTCCATAGATTTCTAGAAAAATCTTAAGTGGTATTCACAAAGCATATTAGAAGACTCGTTTAATAAATTCAATAAATAATTATATAAGATCCTCTATATACATGTACATGTAAAATGAATACGTTGGGCATACGAATTAACATTTTAACTATTGTTTGATCTATGAATCTGCATAATTAAACTCGGCTACAACATTGTAATACATGAAGAGATTCATACACGTATGCACTTGGCATCAGACACAAGAATCCGTTAATGTTCATTGATGTATTCAGTATTGTGAAATGACAAATCAAAGAAAATGTCATTTACGCGAGTATGTTAGCAATTTTCATAATCTCCTATGCGAGGATAGTGTTATTTTGTCATTAATGGTGGCAAACTACAGAAATCTTTAAATAATCTGTTATGCGATTGTTCTAATGGATGGTAACGGAAAGTACACGCATCCACAAAACAAACAAAATTAACCAAGAAAAGTAAAATAAACAGCTATACGTATGTAACTTCTCTAAAAGGGGAAAGGAAATTTAAAAAAAAAATACTGGGTGTCCCTGTCAGAGCGTTCTTTTTCGAAAGCACAAATAACTATTTACAGAACAGACTATGAAAACTATTTTTTAAATGCATACGTGTATGTATATGTAGACATTACTGTTCGTCATCAGCTTCACATATTTGATTAATTCTTTAACTGGTTTAAACAGTCAGTACTTTTATTGACAGTTCTAAGGCTCAAGTGCGGTAAAATTCTCTTCTATCTTGCATGTTTAAAATTTTGTGTCCTACATTTACATCATGTTGACATCGTAATTTTGTTCCAATGAAATCTATGGTTATTTAATGTAAGGTATGGTATTAAATATGTAAATGCAGATATAAAATATGTAAATGCGGAACTGTTGTACATTATTGTTGTAAATACTCGGCAGAGCCTCGCGTCATATTATTTCAGTCGACTCGTTACATAAAAACCATAACAAATCAGCACTCATGTTAGATCCTCTATGTATACGTATAGAAACAAAACAAAATTCAGAATTAGCCAAATTTAGCTGCAAAACAAATATATTTTTTTGTTAAAAGATAATACGTATGAAAAAGGAAATATCTCCGACTCGAACCCGTTACCTCTAGATCTAGAACATTATTGACTCATTTTTTAACAATGTATCAAACATGCGCTTGTATACTCAGACTCTAATAATCCCCCATTCTTGGGAAGTGTAACAATCTGATAAATAACACAGGTTAATATTATTGTGCCATCTCATGGTGGTCCTACTGATATAACGGGTTTTTCGCTCCGCTGTATGCGTATATACTCGCGCGTCTACGGAGAGCGACTTATTTGCAGAAGGGGATTATTGTAGGAGTTTTCCGGAATAAATAAATTCCACAAATCAGGCTGGAATAAATAAATTCCACAAATCAGACTGCAGTTCAAAATATTTTATTATGACGAAGTACACGATAAATAGAAAATACGAATGTCTAAAAGTATGATAATACATAACGATATCCATGACTATTCATGCGTAGCAAATCCTTATCAATTAAAATATTTTATTTCGAGCAAATAACCAATAAATGGGGAAGAAGCGATATTAACTCAATAATTTGGTAGAACACTAAGCTTGGTTAGTGGAGGTCACTGAACCAAAAAAGACGGTAATTTCAAACAGAAATATACATAAAAATTGCTAATAGCTACATACTGGCGCATGATAATAGTCATGGATAAACATAGAATACATAACACTCCATTTAATACAAATTACTTATAATGCATACTGACGATCATAATGAAATCATGATGAACATGCGATTTATAAAGATAACGAACATAGTTATATGTTACTTTGATATGAATAGTAAGGTGTAACAACCTTTGCAAATATTATAACAGCGAATTGTAATAGCAATCTAAATTCCAATAGCATATAAAATAAAAGTTACATACACAACAGTAAAGAAAACGTAAATTAAACATACCTGGAATAAATAAATTCCACAAATCAGGCTGCAGTTCAAAATCTTTTATTATGACGAAGTATACGATAAATAGAAAATACGAATGTACTCGATTTGAGCTGCAGCCCCTTTTTATAAGGAAGTATAATTACGTGTCAGTACGTATAAGAACAAAGAGTACAATAAAATATTTTGCCAGAAGATATAAAAAATGCTTTTGATTTTGTAATTTTAGAGGGTAATTATCATAGATGGCTATCTGGCAGGAGAATATCCGTATTTAAAACTTCTTAATGTTGGCCCTAAGATGCACAGTTGAAACTTAATGACACTTTTACTGCGTGCATTTTTGATAAGAAAGAAATGTACAGAAAATGAGAATGCAAAAATATTAAATATGATTTTGCAAAACTTAAATGATAAAAATAAAAATGACTGCAAATTTTGCATTATAACACTACAATAATAATCACGTAGTGATTTTCAGCCTTGGAACTGTCAATAACAATACATAGACGGATATTTATTAGAAGTGTGCTTGATTAATTACAGTGTGTCTGTTGTTATGTACGTAAGGGTTAATTGCTTTTAATCATTAGTTACTGCCTACTTAGTCAATTTATGTATATATGTTGGAAATCAATGACCATATAGCGATTAAGTGTGAGGTTAGATAGCTGTTAAATCGATTTAAACCCCCAGTATTTTAACTGTCTTGACTTGTCCTGTGATCTTTTCCATCCATTAACCCCCCCCCCCCCCCTCCTTCACTGTCCACTTTGATTCTCCTAGCTATTCCTTATGGTCTACGAGGCCATTCCTTTTCCCAATGTTCCTTAACGTATGTACCCTTTAACCTCCTCAAGTGCCTTATGTTTTATGGATTGTTGTTTTCCCGGAGGTCTGTGTGGGGAGACACTGTCTTATGTATGTGGCGTTCCCTGTAGCTACTTATTCTCTCTCGTTTGTAACTAGTTCTGATGTATGTATAATAAATGTTCAGTTATATTATTGCAATAATTAACAATTAATCATGTTCATTACTCTGGTTAATGTTCCATTGTAGGGAAAATCTACTCTGCGATAGACAAGTATATATCTCTTGTTATATGTTTAAACGAGATGCTTTTCCAGCTAATGCATTTATCCCTTTCATATATAATGTGAGGCAATAAGCAAACTGTCGCGTAAAGAATTGTTGCAAATTTGCTGGTAACGGAAACTACTCAACGCGATTGCAGTAATACGTTATAGACATTGGTGTTTTTTTATTAATTGCATTTATCCATTTTACGGTGATTGATAATATCACGGACCTAATATACACACGGTTGTCAAAGATTTAACGACTCATTTTAATCTGATAAAGATTACGGTGTTCAAAGTATAGGGTGACACTATGAGGATGCGTTTAAGGTGTTTTCAACGCTCAATTATCATGTAATACTATAAGTCAGACACAATTTTCGTTTCCTACCTCACAGATGAATATTTGACACAATAATCTGTATTGGCCTAAGCAATAATCTATTGGAAATCGTGAGCTTTCATGTTAGGCGATGCATAAAATAGTAAGCTAAAATGGGCGTATCGCGTCAAATATATTATATACAGTGTATGAATAGTCTTTGTACATATATAAACACCAAGAAAGTCGTGTTTATTGCCTATTATTTTATACAGGTTCCAGGAAAGCGCTATTTCTATAGAGTAACCTATATGCATACATATGTTCTATCAATGTCTCAAATACGTGATACAGACCTGTGTTAGCGCATTGGTCTCCGTAACTTTCACGATACAGGAATAATAAACTGGACTGAATACTATATGAAGTCGGTGTCAGCATCGCCTTTGAACTACAGAACATGTGTTTTAGCTATGAAAGGTGTTATCAGTATTTATTACTTTTTTCTTATTTATGGAATGCGAAATTGCACGAGAATCACGAAATTCATACGTTTATTGAAATATGTAATGATTAGATTACGATTTGTCATATAAAGTGTAGTTAGCGAATAAGACAGACAAACAGAATAGTCGTGTTCTCACAAAGTTTCTGAACGGTTCCTTAACGAACATCAAGAATGATCCTATTCACCTCGACCTGCATAAATGACTGATGTTTGGCGGAGTTAGAGTATTTAGAAGCAGTAAGTATTTAATTAAAAGGACACGTTGTAGGCTTCTGTAAGACAGGCGAAAAGCAACGCTGAATAGTTTTTATGATTTCATCCATGGACAAACAGCTTAGGGAACCAGTATTACTACAAACACTTCGATACATTTACTTGAAACACACCAGTATCCGTAACGAAACCTTTATACACATATTAGGTCGTTAAGCTTCTATAAAAGCCTAGGGCCTAAACACAATATTGTTTGTTCTTTCTTCCTCCTACCTGCCCGCAAACATTGCCCCTTTCTCAAATATTTTACCACAAATATGAAACCAATATTTTAGCACACTTATCGCTTCAGTAAATCAAGCCGATAGGTTAGACCTGACAGACATATTGTTGTTGTAAAGATGTTTTTGGTTGAAACAAATAATGTTAGAGAGAAGTAACGTAAACATAGAAGTGGCACAGACCGCTTTCAAATTAGTGAATCAATTATAACTTCTAACGCCGTTGTATAAAATACATTTGTAGAACCAACCTACACAACCTTTCTTTGGTCCCAGGAGATCAATAATGATTTATTAAAATTAATATCATAAATGAATACTCTTAACACCGCATTATCCGATATTATTATGTGGGGAGATAACAGCATTGCACTAGAGTTTTCAGAGCGTAAACACAATTTGTATAGAATGTGTCGTACTTATTAGTTGAGTGGAAGAAATGGTAGAAAGTTTAATGTATTTGTTAGAACAATTACATCATAAATAGAAAATATTTAAGATAAATTGATTCGGTCGTCACCTGCTGATACAATGAGTCGAGATTTCGGACATGTTGGTGTATTTGCGGACCGAATATGGTATTTTATTTTAATTCTCGTTGGCACAACTGGGATTCTACGCGTAGCTGCATTTGTTGCGAAATTTGTGCAGTTAGGAAATGTGGACATGAAATTTGATGAAAGCATCGCATTTTTTTCTGCAATACCGCTTATTTCCTGTTGTGTCAGGTGTGTGACGGTAGACGCGTGTGTTTATCTTGTTTACCATGGCGACCAGAAATTGTGTCGAATTCATGAAATGAACAAGACAGCAACACAAGCACAAAATGGCTGGAAAATTTATTACAAGGTCCTTGATGAACAAGGTTAGTAAAACTGGAATGAATCAAAATGCTTAACAACTGCTTACTATGCGTCCAATATAGATCACCCTGGACGTTGGTAGACTAAAGTTATTATTTACCAGTTTAAAACAAACATACTTGCATATTTGACATGGTGCAATACTTTTATAAATTAAATGGGATTTAATTCAGTTCGATTGAGATCTTCGAAAAAGGATACATATCAATATAAACATTTAAAAGATAAACGGCGTAGATAGAATAATATCTTCCGGTATGTTAAATGAAATAATGTTTTTTGCAACATGTTGAAAAATAAATCCTTACAAAAAATTAACTCGGATCTATATATTATCATCATGGACCTGTATTTGTTTCCGAGCATTCTGGTTTAATGCATCATAATTTGGCGATGTGAACACAAGTATTTTTTATCATTACTGATTTCGTGTATGTATACAAATGGCGTAGGGATTTTATTGAAGGTTTCCGCTCATTTACACATTATATGCACAAATGTACCATATGATTTGTATGGCATAGCAGAAACATGCACGGGTATGGGATAAACCTATGTCTTTAATTGTGGTATATAAATGTACAATAAATTCCGGATTTTTTTCTTTTTACGGAAATGTTTTGAATTCAATATAAAATACGTAACAAAAGACATATGCGACAATTTGTCTTCTGCCGATAACTAAAAAATCGATAATCGGCTCTATAGAAATAAGAAGGGATTTTTAACAAATTAGGGAATAACTTTCTTATTTATTAACATATTTCAAGTATGCATTCAGATTTGGAACGAACAAAGTCTTAGGATTTCAAATATATAACAATAAATAATTGGAGACACAATTTAGGTGGGGGAATTCATACAAACATAGAGTGACGCTATATTCCTATTGAATTACATACAAAGTCGGTAATTTCACTGAAAAATCCATCAAATGTTGTTGTTTAATTAGCTATAACTTTTTCCCTTTAAAACTTTTTTGAGGTTCGCATTCACTTTCATATAAAATATACATTTTTTGAAACAATGATGTTTTTAAATGTGAAATTGAAAAGAAATTAGGCTGGGGAATTAATACTTCTGTCAAACCACCTGTAATTATTTTATATGTTCGGTTTAGTCCGTTAAACAGTAGCGGAAACTAACGATCGGGTTTGCGGTCCGTTTATGTTTTTATAGCACGGAAATAAAACTCCCCTCAGTGCGGATTATAGAAATCTTGACAATGAATGATTAAAGTTATAAAGCCTTTCGAACAGGTTCAGGGTAATAATAGAAATACTGTTGAATTATATTTTAAATTGTTATTATCCTGAATTACGATACACACATTCAAATTATGTACACCGTCAAAATGAGCAGTAAGGCAGTAAATACAGTTATGGGTATTAAATATGTGATAACGTTGCAGTGCATATGGACACATTGCTATATTTTTCAATATGTTGTGTATGAATGAATTTATGTGTCAGTAAACGGTAATTGCAGAACATTGGCTGTTTTTAATTGGGTTTGTTGTGTTGTACATATTGTTACAAGATATTATTGAACTTCTGTATTTGTTTTCAATCATATGTTTACATCATTCCAATGACAATTTCTCGTTCAGGTAAAACTAACTTGGATCTGATGATAGGCGCGAATGCTTCTCAATCGTCGACGTACGTAGATTACGTAGGCAGTTATGTTGCTGATTTAGCACTCGACGGTGATTTTTCATCGGCGTTCAGTTCAGGGTCATGTTGCTCCACGAACGATGGAAACTCCTACTGGATAATGCAGTTTGGAATGCCTGGTGTTGTTGATAAAGTTGACATTCACCTTCGCTCAGATTTTGGTGAGACGTTCAAATTCGGACACATTCTTGTTACTGGGGTATCATTATCTTTATCAGAAATTACATAGTATTGTTGGTTTTACCCCTGGTGCTTCGAAAACATTTTTGCTACTCGTTTGTGATCAAATTCCACATTAAATGAACTGTACGTTTAGTTGGTGACCCGTTATTTCATATATATTGCACTTGACATTGAAACATTGTATTAATGACACGATGCGAAGTTTCAAACTCATCTTCGGTTTAAACCCCAGAGGCGTTTTTGTCACCGTTCCAGGGCAGTTGTTTTATTTAACGTGTCAAATTTCATACATATTTATCTTGAGCAAACGTACAAAGAAAACTCCTTTGATTCTATGACATAATTCAATGAGACTGATTCGAAATAAATCTCATTTCTTTTATTTAATTAGGTAAAAATCTTAACCAACACGTATTTTTACATGTAATTGGAACCTTCATTATTTTCTTTCATAGTGCAAAGAAATTCAAATCGAACGGTGCTGGTAGCTCAAAGTTACGACGATGCCGTAAATAATGTTGGTATGGAATGCGGCCAATACTTCGGACCATTGATTGTGACACCGCCGTTTTTGCTGACCATTCATTGCAGCAGTCCCCTGTATGGCAGCTTTCTAAGAATCACCTATGTGTCTTGGGATTTGATGGAAATATGTGAAGTGGTTGCATATACACCGTGATTTTTATTATCAATAAAGTCTCATCATTTCATTTGATTGAGACATGTAACGTATATGACCAGGAGGACGACACATTATTACTATTGTATGGAAGACAAATTTCTCATAATGTGTTGAAAATATGACACATAATGTCTTTGTTTTCTTTCAAATAATACAAAACGGTTAATTTCGTTTCCCATAAATCTTTCAACAAAATAAATCTGCAATTTCATGAAATACGTTGTAATGTTCGATATATTTTACTTGATCAGTTATATCCACCAGTTGTTTTACCATCGTTGAAATATATCAGCTTTCTAATATTTTAGAAATATATGTTAGTTTGATTTGATATCATATTTTATTTTGTTCAGTAGTTGTATTCGATGATATAAAACTTGCAAGAGGGTAGTTGTTTATTTCCGTTATTGTTTAATAGCATGTTGTACAACAAACATTGTTTTCAATATAATATAGATATGCTTTATTTTCAAAATCCAATAAGCCTTGCAGCCCATGAGGACAACATATTTACAAATATATAAAATCATATGTAAACATATGCGGAGAAGATTATGTTATTAATTATAACAATATAACATAAATATAATTATAATTGAATCAATCATATTATGTATATATAGATGTACGATGAAAAACACGTCCTTAGCACAATTTCATAATGAGTATTCATTCAATACATCACGTATTATGAAGAGTTCAATAAACCGAAAGATTAAAAACCAACACAAAAACAAAACCGCACAGTTTCCTGTCGAAACGAAATACAGGAGACTGTTTGTAAGTATATATCATTGATTGGTACCACATTGTATTTCCGTTTTATCGAAAAGAAAATATAGAACGATAATATTGGCGGTATTTAAGTTTTACATGTTATAAGTTTATTTTTAAATATAATTGAAAACATATACATCTATACGAAAGCTGCTTATTTTAAAATCATGCTTTCAAGTAGTAGCCTTTGTATGCGTAACCTCCGTAAAATCATCTCATTTTCACTAGTAACTAATTCAATAAATTTCTGCATGCATGTTCTCTTCCAGAAATATGGTTTAATATATTGTTTTCTAAGTTCATCTAACAATGATCATTCAATGACAAAATGATACTCATCATCTAACTTATTACATAAAATACACTTTCGCTCTTTGAATGGGATTCTACTTGGCTTATGCCATCTACCAGTTTCTACAAGTAGGCGATGGGAAGACATTCGTAATTCACTTAATGCGACTTTATGTATGTTTTTGATTGGTAATGACACTAAGATATGTTTTTAATTTAAGGTCAATACACAATTCCCGATAAAATAATGCTCTATGTGAATTATTTATGTTTGATTCAGAACTTGCATAAAATTGTCCCTAAGTCTTTGTTTAACTAAATTAATAAATCTGATTTTATTTCCGACACCTTGAAAATACCATACTTCGTAGAATCCTAAGGACGACAATAAATTCCGCAACATACTTACCCAATTTGTAATGGTAGGCATGAGTGTTCAGTATCACTTTTTTATATTTTGTAAACGATTTTCACGTATTTGTTGTCAGCAGATTCTAAGATTTTCAACCAATAAACAATTATTTTTAGGTATCGACCGGTAATTAAAGAATGTCTGCCCAATTCATTGTATACAAAATCGTTCTGTGTTACTCGTTTCACCCCAAGAATATGTTTACAAAATTGTGTTTGTACCCTTTCAATATTACAAGCCGTATGAAAACCCCAGACTTCACATCCATAATTAAGTATTGGCAAAACTATTTTGTCAAACAATTCTAATCTATGTTTTATTCCAATATTTGTGAAATTGTATAAATATCTGTTTATTTTGAAAATTGCTTTTCTCGATTGCCCCGCTAAAGTTATTTGTGTTTGATTAAAAGATCCACCAGCAGTAAATACAATACCTAAGTAAGAGAATGTATTAACAACTTCGATATTATTACCATTATATGTAAAAGCATTAATTCTAGATAAACTACCTGATTTTCTAAAAATCATCACTTTTGATTTTTCTACATTTACCATCAGTTTCCACTTATTACAATATTCTAATAAAATATCGAAAAACATTTGTAGACTTTGCTGTGTTTTTGAAAACAAAACAATATCGTCGGCATATAACAGTAAAAATATTTTCAACATATCGGTATCAATACCTTCGTATCCTTTTAATAAGATGGTTTCTTCTAGATCGTTAAGGAACAATGAAAATATAATGGGGATAAACAATCCCCTTGTCTTACGCCTAGCATGCAATCAAAATGATCACTTAGTTCATTATTGATTTTAACTCTTGATTTTAGTAGTACATGCATAACAATTGTGTAGATAATAATCATATACCTGTTATTCGTCTTGTCTCAATACCTGTATTTGTGAATATACACTGCAATGTCAGGTTAATGAAGAATATTCATGTTATTATATGATATTATGATTCTGATTTGTGTTCCGTTTGTTTTGCATTAATAAACTAGAAATGTGTCCATAGGACACAGATGTCCCCACTTTCCGCCTTTGTCACAAAAGCAAGGGCATCAGAATTACCAGGTGCCCAACTTCACATACTAATAAACATTCCAGGAAAGTTTGATGGCCGTAAATGCAATTCAGTTTCAGTTATTTGTAATGCAAGTTAAAACACGTTATACCTACATATGATATTTTTATCACTATACTTTAATTTGAACTGAATATCTTAAATAAAAAACTATTTTCCAAGCAAATACAATATACATTGTGTTAATATTATAATTGTGTCACACGGTATATTGAAATTAATTGTGTATTGTTATTATGTAATAAAGGATGTCTATATCTATTAGAGACATCCTAGCTGTAAATATAATTATAAATTGTTATTAAAGAAAAGGTTCATAGTAGTATCGAAAGAGTGCGATTGCAATATTAAAAAGAAAAGAGGAAGAATAATGGAGGAGACTGCTATTGAGGTTGATGTCTGTGCTAGGCGATTGGCTGAATATTGTGGGTATTTTAAATCATTATTCAAATTTACAAATACATCGTTTTTAACAATTGACAAAGATTAATAACCTCCTTTGTGCACACAGATAAATATTCTAAAAGAGAGGCACTTTCCTTGTTGGCAATTATTTCAAAATTACTTATTGTTGTAGTTCTGTCGTGCACGAGAAATGTTTTGAATCTAGTGCCAAGAAATATTCTCAATGTTCAATTTGCGAAGATTCACCTTTCATACATAAGCTCGGCGCGTACACTTTAGAAAATTTAAGGAAAAGAGAAGAAATAATAAGAAAAAATACAACATTTAGATATGTAAATTATGGAGAATTGGATTTAAGATATCATATCATCCATTACGATGATGTAAAGTGAATTAAATACAACGATATTCAGCGAATAATTTTTTTATTAGATGTGTTTTAGACAGGTTTTATTGAAAAAACTATTTTTTTAAAGTGGTTATAATATTCTATTAATAGTCATATGTAAAGAGTCATTGATTCATGTTTTTATCATGTTTTTATCATGTTTTTATCATGTTGTTATCATGTTGTTATCATGTTTTATCATGTTTTATAATGTTGTTATCATGTTGTTATCATGTTTTTATCATGTTGTTATAATGTTTTTATCATGTTTTTATCATGTTGTCATCATGTTGTTATCATGTTTTATCATGTTTTATCATGTTTTATCACGTTCTTATCAAGTTTTATCATCTTGATATTTATCTAGTGTAGTAAATTGTGTGAATAAAAATAAAAAGGGTTTGCATACTTTCAAATTAATAAACATTAAAAAGGGGGACTTTTTCTTAACATGAGTGGGGGGAGATGTAGCCAGGTTATTAACGTCCGAGAGAGTTTTCTAAAGTTGTTAGGGTAATAATCAATACAGATGTAGGTATGAGTGGGTTATGTTGACTTGAGGTATATTTCCAAGCAAATACCTAATCTTTGCTCTAATTTATGATCTCTGACATATTTGGTAATCAGTTTGGAAATATATTTCCAAGCAAATACCTAATCTTTGCTCTGATTTATGATCTCTGACATATTTGGTAATCAGTTTGGAAACAAGTTAGGATAGCGTATCACGTGATTTGATAAATAAGGTTATGGCTTTAGGATTGGTAGAATGGCCGAAATTACAGTAAGTAAGATATGAATAAGAATCGCGCTCGGGGTAGGAGAGATCAGTCGGTCTTGGGAGCTCTGAGAAACCAGTCATGTTAACATCAATAAGTTATGGAAAAACAGTAAGATGGAAGTTAGGAAATTATTAATAAGTGTGGACTTTTACTTACCGTAGTTATCAATAGTATTAACACCGTGGTACATTGTAATTGGATTATACATATGTATGCAATAAAAGTGTGTAAACCGATTAGACTTAGTTATTTACTATGAAGTGTGAACAACGCAAGATATACATATTACCTAAACTCGGAATTGCGGTACCTTAATTCCCTACCGGTTGTCCTTACGGCACAACCACAACAGAGAACAATATATACGAGTATATGAGCAGGTGATAGTTATACTAAATGCCTAATTTTAATTATGACAAGGGACATAACTCTACTGCTGGACACATCCACACACAAACCCCAGATGCACAACATCACATGCTGGTTAACATTGCTCTTAAGTTCCATATCTCTGGCTTATATACCCATCTCAATAGCTGAGACACAAGCGTCCATGCTTTGTATATGTAATTTTAAGTAAGTCAATGACTGTCACTCAATTCTTACTGGAAACAGCATCAAGCTATACCCAAAGATCACAACTTCCTATGATGGTTAACATTTCTGTAAAGTTACATGACTCTGGCTCTCATATTTGTTTTAAATATGTGCGACACAAATTGCATGTTCATTATGACAAACTTTCACAAAATCAAGGGGCATGACTCTACACTTACACACAAAATCCCAGGTGCACAACTTCACCTTCCGGTTATCATTCCTGTAAGGTTTTGTGAAACTGACTCCTATCCTTTTGGAGATATTTGCGAAACAAGATTTTGTGACGGACGGAAAATGGCAAATCTATATGCCTCCTTTCAAAGTGGGGACATAAAAAATACCCAAACAAACTAGTAATGTATGAATTGATAATGTTTTGTTTTGTCAACTAAATAAAATGATAAGACTAGATTTGGTATCATATTTAGAATCAAATACTTTTCACTTCATCTCATTATCGTTTGTAATGTAAGAAGACACCATTTAATGTTTTTATTGATTTGACCTCAAATGACCTTGACCCATGCCCTTGGCTGGTAACCTTGACTTCATTTTAGTCAATGAGCTGCAAACACATTCACGTATACATGTGTGCTTAAACAAACGCAGAAGATGCATTCATTGGCTATACTCGTATATGCTAGGCAAACATATAGATAGAGGTGGTACCTCGAAATTCCTTGTGATTGTACCATTATTCAAATTAGGACCCTAAATTAAGTTTTGTTATAAACTGCATGGAACACAGATAAAGACAAAACACTTACTTGTAGCCTAACTTTTGAAACACTTATACTACTGAACTTTTAACAAGATAAAAACATATTTTCAACATGTTTTTCATTTTCAACATGTAATAACCTTGACCTTTGGCAACAGTTCAATAGTAATGTTGACCTTGATTTTCTTTTAGTCTGTGAGCAGCAAATACATTTACATATACATGTATACAGAAACTGTGCTTACTCATTGCATGCAAACAAACGCAACATATGTATTTATAAGCTATACGCGCGTATTCTGCGGAAAATTGCAGATTGATGTGGTGTCACATAATTCCTTCTAATTATACGATTATTCAACTTTTGACCAGGAAATAAGTTTTGTAGTCAATGATATTGATAGTAGGTAGTGCAAAATACTTTTTGCTTGTCTACGGTCAAAACTGTGAAGACGAATTAAAACGACATTGGGTGAAAACGCGTTTTTATATTTTGTTTACATTTTGACCTTTAAATGCCCTTGACCGTGACTTTAATGAACTGCCTGTCACGGTCACTAAGAGAGCTCTGTATCTGTACATAAATTATCACACACATTAAAATCAACACCTGTTTGCACTTAATAGATATAATCGTTACAGTTAGACTAGTCAAGGCTTCATGAAATGGCGGCCATCTTGGTCGCCATCTTGGTTTCCATGGAAACTGACATGATGTCAACTGTCCACCCTCACTAAAATTGAACTTCAGGTATCCCTCTACACGAACATACAAAGAAATGCTCTGGACAAAAAATTCACACAAATAAGTCCAGGGACTAGACTATATATAGAAATAAGAAGGAATGTTTAACAAATTAGGGAATAACTTTCTTATTTATTAACATATTTCAAGTTCGCATTCAGATTTGGAAAGAACAAAATCTTAGAATTTCAAATATATAAAAATAAATAATAAGGGACAAAATTTATGTGGGGGAATTCATACAAACATAGAGTGACCCTATATTCCTATTGAATTACATACAAAGTCGGTAATTTCACTGAAAAATCCATCAAATGTTGTTGTTTAATTAGCTATAACTTTTTCCCTTTAAAGCTTTTTTGAGGTTCGCATTCACTTTCATATAAAATATACATGTTTTGAAACAATGATGTTTTTAAATGTGAAATTGAAAAGAAATTAGGCGGGGAATTAATACTTCTGTCAAACCACCTGTAATTATTTTATATGTTCGGTTTAGTCCGTTAAACAGTAGCGGAAACTAACGAAGTTAATCGGGTTTGCGGTCCGTTTATGTTTTTATAGCACGGCAATAAAACTCCCTTCAGTGCGGATTATAGAAATCTTGACAAAGAATGATTAAAGTTATAAAGCCTTTCGAACAGGTTCAGGGTAATAATAGAAATACTGTTGAATTATATTTTAAATTGTTATTATCCTGAATTACGATACACATTCTAATTATGTACACCGTCAAAATGAGCAGTAAGGCTCGAGCTCTCGACCTTGTAAATACAGTATTGGGTATTAAATATGTGATAACGTTGCAGTGCATATGGACACATTGCTATATTTTTCAATATGTTGTGTATGAATGAATTTATGTGTCAGTAAACGGTAATTGCAGAACATTGGCTGTTTTTAATTGGGTTTGTTGTGTTGTACATATTGTTACAAGATATTATTGAACTTCTGTATTTGTTTTCAATCATATGTTTACATCATTCCAATGACAATTTCTCGTTCAGGTAAAACTAACTTGGATCTGATGATAGGCGCGAATGCTTCTCAATCGTCGACGTACGTAGATTACGTAGGCAGTTATGTTGCTGATTTAGCACTCGACGGTGATTTTTCATCGGCGTTCAGTTCAGGGTCATGTTGCGCCACGAACGATGGAAACTCCTACTGGATAATGCAGTTTGGAATGCCTGGTGTTGTTGATAAAGTTGACATTCACCTTCGCTCAGATTTTGGTGAGACGTTCAAATTCGGACACATTCTTGTTACTGGGGTATCATTATCTTTATCAGAAATTACATAGTATTGTTGGTTTTACCCCTGGTGCTTCGAAAACATTTTTGCTACTCGTTTGTGATCAAATTCCACATTAAATGAACTGTACGTTTAGTTGGTGACGCGTTATTTCATATATATTGCACTTGACATTGAAACATTGTATTAATGACACGATGCGAAGTTTCAAACTCATCTTCGGTTTAAACCCCAGAGGCGTTTTTGTCACCGTTCCAGGGCAGTTGTTTTATTTAACGTGTCAAATTTCATACATATTTATGTTGAGCAAACGTACAAAGAAAACTCCTTTGATTCTATGACATAATTCAATGAGACTGATTCGAAATAAATCTCATTTCTTTTATTTAATTAGGTAAAAATCTTAACCAACACGTATTTTTACATGTAATTGGAACCTTCATTATTTTCTTTCATAGTGCAAAGAAATTCAAATCGAACGGTGCTGGTAGCTCAAAGTTACGACGATGCCGTAAATAATGTTGGTATGGAATGCGGCCAATACTTCGGACCATTGATTGTGACACCGCCGTTTTTGCTGACCAGTCATTGCAGCAGTCCCCTGTATGGCAGCTTTCTAAGAATCACCTATGTGTCTTGGGATTTGATGGACATATGTGAAGTGGTTGCATATACACCGTGATTTTTATTATCAATTAAGTCTCCTAATTTCATTTGATTGAGACTAATAAAAAAATGATTTTGTTTTGAATCGATGTGAAAAGGATTGCCCATTGTACTATAACATTAACATCATTGTAGGAATAAGAATATATATTATAGTGGTTACAAGATTTGGATATAATTAAGTCTCTAGTCATGCAATGTCGTTTTGAATATGGTAAATCTGAAACACTGAATCTGTCGAATACGCGGTAAATGAATGTCGACCTTTACTAGAACATATTGAAAAGGGTGCTGGAATATTAAGATAAATTATTCACTTTAGCGACATTCTAAGGTCGTGATTAACTACTAGAATTGGTTGCACAAATTATATTGAGATATTTTATGTATTTCAAAGAAAGTGTGAATAAGTTGCTAATAAGATACAAAACAATGAATAAACTGTTTCATGAATTAGACATTAGTATACGCGAGTGCGAAATCATTATAGACGTACGTAAGCTTAAATCCGGTACAAGTGGGAGCGTAGATATACTTATTTTACCATGGTAAAATGTTCTTGCACGGTCATTGTGGTTCGATAAAAGATTCAATTTTTCCTGAGAACTGTTCAGGATTTTTTTTTATACTTTGTACATCAGTATATTTTTCATATCTTTGCACGTATGTATACGTTTTATGTCTCCTTGTTCATTCGCGTCGACTGTGTCCTTTGTGGCACTTCATGCACTTCTTCATTCTTTTTGATACCATTACTTAGAAATATACTGAACGCCATTAAAAACGCAACTATTTCACTTAGTCTTCATGTTGTTCCAAATGTTAAACGCGTTCTATTGTTACAAATATGTAAATTATTCATCAAAAGGGAATCAAACGATGGCCATAGTATTCGTATTTCATAATTGATTAAGTTTGGGAAATTATGTTTGAGAATAAAACATATAATTTTTTCTTTATGATGACATCGTGTTGACACGAACACTTTTTAGTTGCGTTTTTAACGGCGTGTGATATAGTAACAGCTAAATGGCATATAAATTAACAAGCGAATTACATTACTAGGTGTATAGAGGACTATTATGTTCGCTTGTTTTAACAGTAGACACATTGTGTTTATATCGAACCTGAGGTAGGCCTTTGCTCAAACTTGGCAAGAGCAGGGCCCGTATTCAATATACATCTAAAAATATTTCTTAAGTTTTTCCTTAAGACATATTTTTTCCTTACGTAAGGTTAAAACATATTTTATCTTTAAGTTATATTCTTTCGAAAGAAAACAATCAAGTCCGATTATTACTGGGAAACAGCGTGCCTGTGACACGCATATCAACATTCTATTTTAGTCTTGAGTACTACATAATGATCGTGTTTTAGTGGAAACATGATATATCCATTGGTCGCCGTTGAATGATCGTCTTCACACAGTGAAAGTTCATTCCGATCAAACCTTGCATTTGTCTGCATCGCGTATTCACACATGACATTTCAAAATGCACGTTACTACTTGTATCGCCAATTCAGTTCGTACATTCCCTTAACATGACACACCATTTCAAATGAACAAATTCATTGAGAAATCTTTCATTATTTACAATTTACGATACAAACGAGGCTTTGTCGAGAATTTAGCGGTTCTAGATGACGATTCTGATAGATTCAATATATAATGAACACGAAGGTAAGCCAAAACATTACCTTAACCCCCTATATGCAAGCAAGTATGATGTGTGTAATTCGGTCGTTGGTAAACAAAAGCTGACACATAAAAAAGTTCCGACATTTTGTATCATTTTTCAGCCACAAGATACGAATTCAAATGATTACATCATGTAGAATATTCAAACAAGACGTTAATTTCCAATAAAATAAAATGTTATTCTTATATATAAATATTATACAATGTCAACATCATTTGAGCGCGCGCCTTCGTAACGCGAGTTGTTATTCCTCTAGTGAATTATCGAAAATAATACATGGTTGTTACTACCACTCTACACCGTATGTAAGTTATAAATCTTATTTGTTCTCACTAAACGATCGAATGTTTAGTGAAATCAACCAACACCATAGTAGTAGTCTAACCTGAATTAGGATGAAATCACGTAGTCCGGGAGGCACAAATGCTACCTGGGCCCGTATTCAATATACATCTTAAGTTTTAAATGTATCTTAAATCCTAAGATTTCCATTAAATTTAAGACCTTTCTTGCATTTCCTCCATAGATTTCTAGAATATCTTAAGTGGTATTCACAAAGCATATTAGAAGACTCGTTTAATAAATTCAATAAATAATTATATAAGATCCTCTATATACATGTAAAATGAATACGTTGGGCATACGAATTAACATTTTAACTATTGTTTGATCTATGTGTGAATCTGCATAATTAAACGCGGCTACAACATTGTAATACATGAAGAGATTCATACACGTATGCACTTGGCATCAGACACAAGAATCCGTTTATGTTCATTGATGTATTCAGTATTGTGAAATGACCAATCAAAGAAAATGTCATTTACGCGAGTATGTTAGCAATTTTCATAATCTCAAATGCTCGGATAGTGTTATTTTGTCATTAATGGTGACAAACTACAGAAATCTTTGAATAATCTGTTATGTGATTGTTCTAATGGATGGTAACGGAAAGTACACGCATCTACAAAACAAACAAAATTAACCAAGAAAAGTAAAATAAACAGCTATACGTATGTAACTTCTCTAAAAGTGGAAAGAAATTAAAAAAAACAATACTGGGTGTCCCTGTCAGAGCGTTCTTTGTCGAAAGCACAAAGAACTATTTACAGAACAGACTATGAAAACATTTTTTTAAATGCATACGTGTATGTATATGTATACATTTCTGTTCGTCATCAGCTTCACATATTTGATTATTTTTTTAACTGGTTTAAACAGTCAGTACTTTTACTGACAGTTCTAAGGCTTAAATGTGGTAAAATTCTCTTCTAGCTTGCATGTTTAAAATTTTGTGTCCTACATTTCCATTATGTTGACATCGTAATTTTGTTCCAATGAAATCTATGGTTATTTAATGTAAGGTATGGTATTAAATATGTAAATGCAGATATAAAATATGTAAATGCGGAACTGTTGTACATTATTGTTGTAAATAATTGAATGGAATGATTAAGTTGTTACAAGGAACGCCACATTTACAAGACTCCCCATACATATCACAGGGAAGCAACATCATACACAACAAGGAGTTGAGGAGATGTAAGAGCAACATCTTTTGAAATTGGGCAACAAGGAATTGTCTGACTTATCATCGAGCTATTATGGAGAGAAGGAGGGGATAAAAAGGGAGGAAAACGAATCCATTACAGGACAAGTTAAGAAAGCAAGTTGGCCACGAAAAGAAAGGGGATGGAGAATGATTGATCACGAATATGATATCAGCTATACGTATGTAACTTCTCTAAAAGTGGAAAGAAATTAAAAAAAACAATACTGGGTGTCCCTGTCAGAGCGTTCTTTGTCGAAAGCACAAAGAACTATTTACAGAACAGACTATGAAAACATTTTTTTAAATGCATACGTGTATGTATATGTATACATTTCTGTTCGTCATCAGCTTCACATATTTGATTATTTTTTTAACTGGTTTAAACAGTCAGTACTTTTACTGACAGTTCTAAGGCTTAAATGTGGTAAAATTCTCTTCTATCTTGCATGTTTAAAATTTTGTGTCCTACATTTCCATTATGTTGACATCGTAATTTTGTTCCAATGAAATCTATGGTTATTTAATGTAAGGTATGGTATTAAATATGTAAATGCAGATATAAAATATGTAAATGCGGAACTGTTGTACATTATTGTTGTAAATAATTGAATGGAATGATTAAGTTGTTACAAGGAACGCCACATTTACAAGACTCCCCATACATATCACAGGGAAGCAACATCATACACAACAAGGAGTTGAGGAGATGTAAGAGCAACATCTTTTGAAATTGGGCAACAAGGAATTGTCTGACTTATCATCGAGCTATTATGGAGAGAAGGAGGGGATAAAAAGGGAGGAAAACGAATCCATTACAGGACAAGTTAAGAAAGCAAGTTGGCCACGAAAAGAAAGGGGATGGAGAATGATTGATCACGAATATGATATCAAGCCAATGAATCCTACAAGAGGAAAGGGGGACATTATTTATATTAAACATAAAGGGAAAGTATAGTAGGGCCGAGATCTGAAGGCAAAATAACATTTACACAATTCATAGGTTAGATCAATCCATATTAACTTGTAGGGAGGTAGAATAATCATGATAATTGAGGCGATTTGTCGACTTTTTATTTTCAAAATCGAAGACATCAAAAAGTGTTACTTCCTTGGCGTAGTAGATACGCACATTATTTTTAACACTGACAGTCCGGGTTCAAATTCTTGAACTCCTTTTCTTTTTTCTGACCTCTTTTATGTGCGAGAATAGCTTTTTGTCCATGAACATGGTATGGGTGTGTCACCAAAACCTAATTTAAAAAAAATAATTAAAATGTAATTTCTAAAAGTATGATAATACATAAAGATATCCATGACTCTTTATGCGTAGCAAATGCCTTATCAATTAAAATATTAATTACGAGCAAATAACCAATAAATGGGGAAGAAGCGATATTAACTCAATAATTTGGTAGAACACTAAGCTTGGGTAGTGGAGGTCACTGAACCCAAAATGACGGTAATTTCAAACAGAAATATACATAAAAAATGCGAATAGCTACATACTGGCGCATGATAATAGTCATGGATAAACATAGAATACATAACACTCCATTAATACAAATTACTTATATGCATACTGACGATCATAATGAAATCATGATGAACATGCGATTTATAAAGATAACGAACATAGTTATATGTTACTTTGATATGAATAGTAAGGTGTAACAACCTTTGCAAATATTATAACAGCGAATTGTAATAGCAATCTAAATTCTAATAGCATATAAAATAAAGGTTACATACACAACAGTAAAGAAAACGTAAATTAAACATACCTGGAATAAATAAATTCCACAGATCAGGCTGCAGTTCAAAATCTTTTATTATGACGAAGTATACGATAAATAGAAAATACGAATGTACTCGATTTGAGCTGCAGCCCCTTTTTATAAGGAAGTCTAATTACGTGTCAGTATGAATAAGAACAAAGAGTACAATAAAATATTTTGCCAGAAGATATAAAAAATGCTTTTGATTTTGTAATTTTAGAGGGTAATTATCATAGATGGCTATCTGGCAGGAGAATATCCGTATTTAAAATTTCTTAATGTTGGCCCTAAGATGCACAGTTGAAACTTAATGACACTTTTACTGCGTGCATTTTTGATAAGAAAGAAATGTACAGAAAATGAGAATGCAAAAATATTAAATATGATTTTGCAAAACTTAAATGATAAAAATTCAAAATGACTGCAAATTTTGCATTATAACACTACCATAATAATCACGTAGTGATTTTCAGCCTTGGAACTGTCAATAGCAATACATAGACGGATATTTATTAGAAGTGTGCTTGATAAATTACAGTGTGTCTGTTGTTATGTACGTAAGAGTTAATTGCTTTTAATCATTAGTTACTGCCTACTTAGTCAATTTATGTATATATGTTGGAAATCAATGACCATATAGCGATTAAGTGTGAGGTTAGCTAGCTGTTAAATCGATTTAAACCCCCAGTATTTTTACTGACAGTTCTAAGGCTGCAATTCGCTGTATGGTTAATTCCTGCCCAGTTTCGGCCTATTGTTGCTAGCTGTCTTGACTTGTCCTGTGATCTTTTCCATCCATTAACCCCCCCCCCTCCTTCACTGTCCACTTTGATTCTCCTAGCTATTCCTTATGGTCTACGAGGACATTCCTTTTCCCACTGTTCCTTAACGTATATACCCTTTAACCTCCTCAAGTGCCTTATGTTTTATGGATTGTTGTTTTCCCGGAGGTCTGCGTGGGGAGACACTGTCTTATGTATGTGGCGTTCCATGTAGCTACTTATTCTCTCTCGTTTGTAACTAGTTCTGATGTATGTATAATAAATGTTCAGTTATATTATTGCAATAATTAACAATTAATCATGTTGATTGCTCTGGTTAATGTTCCATTGTGGGGAAAATCTACTCTGCGATAGACAAGTATATATCTCTTGATATATGTTAAATTCAATGCTTTTCCAGCTAATTCATCTATCCCTTTCCTATATGAACCACAGCTATTGAGTGTAAGACACCATTTTCTACAATATAATTCTAATTGATTCAAACAAGCCTGAATCCCACCTGGCGTTTCACTCAACTATACTCTGTCGTCGCGAATAAAATAAATCAATAAACATACATGTATAATGTGAGGCAATAAGCAAACTGTTGCGTAAAGAATTGTTGCAAATTTGCTGGTAACGGAATCTACTCAACGCGATTGCAGTAATACGTTATAGACATTGGTGTTTTTTGTTAATTGCATTTATCCATTTTACGGTGATTGATAATATCACGGACCTATAAACCATAGGTCCGTGATAATATACACACGATTGTCGAAAGATTTAACGACTCATTTTAATCTGATAAAGATTACGGTGTGCAAATTCTTATAAGCAATACATACGTACATTTAACCAATATGAAATAACTCAACTTCATGCCGACGTTTAGAAAATTATTTTTATGTTTGTAATTTTATTTCTTACATATTTCTGTGAAAGTATAGGGTGACACTATGAGGATGCGTTTAAGGTGTTTTCAACGCTCAATTATCATGTAATACTATAAGTCAGACACAATTTTCGTTTCCTACCTCACAGATGAATATTCGACACAATAATCTGTATTGGCCTTAGCAATAATCTATTGGAAATCGTGAGCTTTCATGTTAGGCGATGCATAAAATAGTAAGCTAAAATGGGCGTTTCGCGTCAAATATATTATATGCAGTGTATGCAGTGTATGCATAGTCTTTGTACATATAGAAACACCAAGAAAGTCGTGTTTATTGTCATGTTTATACAGGTTGCAGGCAAAACGCTATTTCTATAGAGTATCCTATATGCATACGTATGTTCTATCAATGTCTCAAATACGTGTTAGCGCATTGGTCTCCGTAACTTTCACGATACAGGAATAATAAACTGGACTGAATACTATATGAAGACGGTGTCAGCATCGCCTTTGAACTACAGAACATGTGTTTTAGCTATGAAAAGTGTTATCAGTATTTATTACTTTTTTCTTATTTATGGAATGCGAAATTGCACGAGAATCACGAAATTCATACGTTTATTGAAATATGTAATGATTAAATTACGATTTGTCATATAAAGTGTAGTTAGCGAATAAGACAGACAAACAGAACAGTCGTGTTCTCACAAAGTTTCTGAACGGTTCCTTAACGAACATCAAGAATGATCCTATTCACCTCGACCTGCATAAATGACTGATGTTTGGCGGAGTTAGAGTATTTAGAAGCAGTAAGTATTTAATTAAAAGGACACGTTGTAGGCTTCTGTAAGACAGGCGAAAAACAACGCTGAATAGTTTTTATGATTTCATCCATGGACAAACAGCTTAGGGAACCAGTATTACTACAAACACTTCGATACATTTACTTGAAACACACCAGTACCCGTAACGAAACCTTTATACACATATCAGGTCGTTAAGCTTCTATAAAAGCATAGGGGCTAAACACAATAGTGTTTGTTCTTTCTTCCTCCTGCCTGCCCGCAAGCATTGCCCCTTTCTCAAAAATTTTACCACAAATATGAAACCAATATTTTAGCACATTTATCGCTTCAGTAAATCAAGCCGATAGGATAGACTTGACAGACATATTGTTGTTGTAAAGATGTTTTTGGTTGAAACAAATAATGTTAGAGAGAAGTAACGTAAACAGACCGCTTTCAAATTAGTGAATCAATTATAACTTCTAACGCCGTTGTATAAAATACATTTGTAGAACCAACCTACACAACCTTTCTTTGGTCCCAGGAGATCAATAATGATGTATTAAAATTAATATCATAAATGAATACTCTTAACACCGCATTATCCGATATTATTATGTGGGGAGATAACAGCATCGCACTAGAGTTTTCAGAGCGTAAACACAATTTGTATAGAATGTGTCGTACTTATTAGTTGAGTGGAAGAAATGGTAGAAAGTTTAATATTTGTTAGAAAAATTACATCATAAATAGAAAATATTTATGATAAATTGACACGGTCGTCACCTGCTGATACAATGAGTCGACATTTCGGACATGATGGTGTGTTTGCGGACCAAATATGGTATTTTATTTTAATTCTCGTTGGCACAACTGGGATTCTACGTGTAGCTGCATTTGATGCGAAATTTATGCAGTTAGGTAATGTGGACATGAAATTTGATGAAAGCATCGCATTGTTTTCTGCAATACCGCTTATTTCCTGTTGTGTCAGGTGTGTGACGGTAGACGCGTGTGTTTATATTAGTTACAATGGCGACCGGAAATTGTGTCAAATCCATGAAATAAACAAGACAGCAAAACGAGCACAAAATGGCTGGAAAATTTATTACAAGGTCCTTAATGAACAAGGTTAGTAAAACTGGAATGAAGCAAAAGGCTTGAAAATTGCTTACTATGCGTCCAGTATAGATCACCCTGGACGTTGGTAGACTAAAGTTATTATTTACCAGTTTAAAACAAACATATATATACTTGCATATTTTACATGATGCAATACTTTTATAAAGTATATGGGATTTAATTCATTTCGATTGAGCTCTTCGAATAAGGATACATACCAATATAAACAAGAAATATCTTTAAAATATAAACGGCGTAGATAGAATAATATCTTCCGGTATGTTAAATGAAATAATGTTTTTTGCAACATGTTGAAAAATAAATCCTTACAAAAAATTAACTCGGATCTATATATTATCATCATGGACCGAGCATTCTGATTTAATGCATCATAATTTGGCGATGTGAACACAAGTATTTTTTATCATTACTGAGTTCGTGTATGTATACAAATGGCGGAGGGATTTTATTGAAGGTTTCCGCTCATTTACACATTATATGCACAAATGTACCATATGATTTGTATGGCATAGCAGAAACATGCACGGGTATGGGATAAAACTTCGTCCAAAGTGTAGTTGACCTTAATCATAAATTTAAATATGATAAATTTACACGAAAATGACGTCAGATCGCTGTGGTGTAGTGGTTAGCATAACGGACCGGCAATCCGTAGACCTGGGTTCGACTCCCGGTAGCGCCATTGATCGATCTGTCGTGTTTCTCAAACATGACTTTATTCAATTGTGGTATATAAATGTACAATAAATTCCGGATATGTACCTTTTTACGGAAATGTTTGAATTCAATATAAAATACGTAACAAAAGACATATGCAACAATTTGTCTTCTGCCGATAACTAAAAAATCGATAATCGGCTATTAGTACAGTCCCTGGACTTATTTGTGTGAATTTTTTGTTCAGAGCATTTCTTTGTATGTTCGTGTAGAGGGATACCTGAAGTTCAATTTTAGCGAGGGTGGACAGTTGACATCATGTCAGTTTCCATGGAAACCAAGATGGCGACCAAGATGGCCGCCATTTCATGAACCCTTGAATAGTCTTACTGTAACGATTATTTCTATTAAGTGCAAACAGGTATTGCTTTTAATGTGTGTGATAATTTATGTACAGATACAGTACTCTCAAATGAACTCCCTGTGAATGTCACTTAAGGTCAATGTCAAGGTTATTTAAAGGTCAAAATGTAAAAAAATGTTCAAAAACGCGTTTTTACCCAATGTCGTTTTAATTCATCTTCACAGTTTTGACCGTATAGATGGAAAAGTATTTTTGCACTACTTTTTATTAATCTTATTTACAACAAAACTTATTTCATGGTCATAAGTTGAATAATCATATAATTAGAAAGAACTATGTGACACCACTTCAATCTACAATTTTCCGTAGAATACGCGCGTATAGCTTAAAAATACATATTTTGAGTTTTGTTGCATAAAATGCGTAAGCACAGATTCTGAATTTATGTAAATGTATTTGCTGCTCACAGACTAATAGAAAATCAAGGTCAAAATTTCCATCGGACTGTTGACCAAGGTCACCAAAGGACAAGGTTATTACATGTTGAAAATTAAAAAAATGTTTTTATCTTGTTAAAAGTTCAGCATTATATGTGTTTCATAAGTTATGCTTCCACTTTACCTGTGTTCAATGCAATATATAACAAACTTAGTTTATGGCCATAAGTTGAATAACGGGTGCAATTATAAGGAATTACCCGATACCACCTCTATCTATATTTTTTGCGTAGAATATAATAGTATAGTCAATGAATGCATATAAATCACGTTCTGTATATATTTTTCTAGTATGTATACAGAACGTGTATATTACATTTGAATATATCTGCCGCTCATTGGCTGAAGTAAAATCAATGTCACCCGCCAAGGGCAGAGGACAAGGTCATTTGCGGTCAAATCAATTAAAACATAACATGGTGTTCATCTTTTATTACAAGCGATAATGAGATGAAAGTGATTAGGCTTTAATACTAAATATGACACTACTTCCAGTCCTTTTCATTCAACTGACAAAACATTTATCAATGCATACATGCCTAGTTTGTTAAGGTATCATTCAAGCGCAACCGTATTATGTTCGCTTTTGCTACTTGAGTTACAACGGTGTGTAAGCCAAACACTCTCGAAGCATATTCAAATCTGCACATTGATAATGATGGACTGAGAATGAATGAATTCGTATTTCCTAAATTATGGTTTGAATGTAGACATATTTATTTATGATTTTGCTACACATTCTTACTTGACTATTTTCACTTTTATATTTTTTTAAATGTTAAATCCCTTTATCAAATCATCTTTAAAAATACAAATTGGCACTGTTGATCGATCTAAAGATTTTGAGTAACATCGTCCAGCATGATGGAAATATATACGGTATGACATAGATGGACAGTATTTTGTAGTTTGTAACAGCCTGATGCTAATGATAGTAGACTATCAAATTGAACATTATTGAGCCAAATTGAGATCAAAGGCATTTAAGAAATACGACCTCATGGTGCTCAAGATCTTCACTGATGCTATAGACTAGCCATCTTGACATACACATTTAGAGATGAAAAGTACATGCACATCGACAACATTATAATTAATGATGACTGAATAAAGTAATTTTAAAGTGTCTACTGCTTCAGTATTCTGTACATTTATATATCATACATGGTCCATATCACATTTTCCACATCAAATATGCGATCGATGTATTTGCATTCACTTTAAAACATATTTACGCATTTTCATTATATTGAAGAACAACGTGTTTGCTTTTAATAAAACAAAACTATCCCATTGTTGGTCTTCAATAGAGGCAAAGTTTCATATGAAGAACATTTCTAAATTATTAAATACTTTGTTGCTAACAAATTAAGTAATAACAATACAAATCACGAAAATGAATATTCTATTGAAATTAACTTAATAAATCGTGCACGGTTTTCAGACCATACAATGCATGTGAACAATTATGTGCTGAATAAATTATAATGCAGAATAAAATAGAACAGAAACTAAGGCAAATCGATTCGGTTACAATGTCACATGAGTACGGTATTTATGCGAGTGCAGATAAGGCTTAAATCATACAATCATGCACTTGTAAAGACACAAAATTCCCACGCGGTTACAAGAGGAATAACGTTTCAATGAACAAATAGTCGTGATATGAGTTTCTTGCTTACAGGTTGATCATTTCTTTTCTTGTTCTTTTTCTCTCACTTTTATCTTAGTCGATGTTAATCAGACAAAGTCAACAGTAATAAATATATTCACTATAGTTGTGATAGACATAGGGATTCAACACAAAATACAGTGAAAATAAATGTTCGAAGAAATCTTGTTTGCTTTAAAAATGTATTTAAAGTTTCTTGACCAAATCAAGGAACTATGGGATAAATATTGTCTAAGTTTTAAATGCCTTCATCGATTTGAAAGTTTTAAAATACGTTAATTTGAACTGAATATCTTACGTAAAAACCTGTTTTTCAATGTTTAGTAAAACTTCACATGATGAATTATATTTTTGTGAAGGTTTAATACTGTAAATCAAATTCATTTTGAGATAAGTGTTATACTAAATGCCTAATTTTAATTATGTCAAGGGTAATAACTCTGCTGCTGGACACATCCACACACAAAACCCCAGATGCACAATCTCACATGCTGGTTAACATTGCTCTTAAATTTCATGTCTATGGCTCATATACCCATCTCAATAGCTGTGACACAAGCGTCCATGCTTTGTATATGTAATTTAAGTAAGTCAATGGCTGTCACTCTATTCTTACTGGAAACAAGCTATATACCCAAAGTTCACATCTTCCAATGATGGTTAACAATCCTGTCAAGTTACATGACTCTGTCTCTCATACTTGCTTTAAATATGTGCTACACAAAATTGCATGCTCATGATGACATACTTTCACAAAATCAAGGGCCATGACTCTACACTTACTGGGTACAGCCACTAACAAAATCCCAAGTGTACAACTTCACATTCTGGTTAACATTCCTGTAAGGTTTTGTGAAACTGGCTCCTATCCTTTTGGAGATATTTGCGAAACAAGATTTTGTGACGGACGGAAAATGGCAAATCTATATGCCTCCTTTCAAAGTGGGGACATAAAAATTACCCAAACAAACTAGTAATGTATGAATTGATAATGTTTTGTTTTGTCAACTAAATAAAATGATAAGACTAGATTCGGTATCATATTTAGAATCAAATACTTTTCACTTCATCTCATTATCGTTTGTAATGTAAGAAGACACCATTTAATGTTTTTATTGATTTGACCTCAAATGACCTTGACCCATGCCCTTGGCTGGTAACCTTGACTTCATTTTAGTCAATGAGCTGCAAACACATTCACGTATACATATAGAATGTGTGCTTAAACAAACGCAGAAGATGCATTCATTGGCTATACTCGTATATGCTATGCAAACATATAGATAGAGGTGGTACCTCGAAATTCCTTTTAATTGTACCATTATTCAAATTAGGACCCTAAATTAAGTTTTTTTATAAACTGCATGGAACACAGATAAAGACAAAACACTTACTTGTAGCCTAACCTTTGAAACACTTATACTACTGAACTTTTAACAAGATAAAAACATACTTTCAACATGTTTTTCATTTTCAACATGTAATAACCTTGACCTTTGGCAACAGTTCAATAGTAATGTTGACCTTGATTTTCTTTTAGTCTGTGAGCAGCAAATACATTTACATATACATGTATACAGAAACTGTGCTTACTCATTGCATGCAAACAAACGCAACATATGTATTTATAAGCTATACGCGCGTATTCTGCGGAAAATTGCAGATTGATGTGGTGTCACATAATTCCTTCTAATTATACGATTATTCAACTTTTGACCAGGAAATAAGTTTTGTAGTCAATGATATTGATAGTAGGTAGTGCAAAATACTTTTTGCTTGTCTACGGTCAAAACTGTGAAGACGAATTAAAACGACATTGGGTAAAAACGCGTTTTTATATTTTGTTTACATTTTGACCTTTAAATGCCCTTGACCATGACTTTAATGAACTGCCTGTCACGGTCACTAAGAGAGCTCTGTATCTGTACATAAATTATCACACACATTAAAATCAACACCTGTTTGCACTTAATAGATATAATCGTTACAGTTAGACTAGTCAAGTCTTCATGAAATGGCGGCCAACTTGGTCGCCATCTTGGTTTCCATGGAAACTGACATGATGTCAACTGTCCACCATCGCTAAAATTGAACTTCAGGTATCCCTCTACACGAACATACAAAGAAATGCTCTGGACAAAAAATTCACACAAATAAGTCCAGGGACTAGACTATATATAGAAATAAGAAGGAATGTTTAACAAATTAGGGAATAACTTTCTTATTTATTAACATATTTCAAGTTCGCATTCAGATTTGGAAAGAACAAAATCTTAGAATTTCAAATATATAAAAATAAATAATAAGGGACAAAATTTATGCGGGGGAATTCATAAAAACATAGAGTGACCCTATATTCCTATTGAATTACATACAAAGTCGGTAATTTCACTGAAAAATCCATCAAATGTTGTTGTTTAATTAGCTATAACTTTTTCCCTTTAAAACTTTTTTGAGGTTCGCATTCACTTTCATATAAAATATACATGTTTTGAAACAATGATGTTTTTAAATGTGAAATTGAAAAGAAATTAGGCGGGGAATTAATACAAACCACCTGTAATTATTTTATATGTTCGGTTTAGTCCGTTAAACAGTAGCGGAAACTAACGAAGTTAATCGGGTTTGCGGTCCGTTTATGTTTTTATAGCACGGCAATAAAACTCCCTTCAGTGCGGATTATAGAAATCTTGACAAAGAATGATTAAAGTTATAAAGCCTTTCGAACAGGTTCAGGGTAATAATAGAAATGCTGTTGAATTATATTTTAAATTGTTATTATCCTGAATTACGATACACATAAATACAGTTATGGGTATTAAATATGTGATAACGTTGCAGTGCATATGGACACATTGTTTTTTTTTTCAATATGTTGTGTATGAATGAATTTATGTGTCAGTAAACGGTAATTGCAGAACATTGGCTGTTTTTAATTGGGTTTGTTGTGTTGTACATATTGTTACAAGATATTATTGAACTTCTGTATTTGTTTTCAATCATATGTTTACATCATTCCAATGACAATTTCTCGTTCAGGTAAAACTAACTTGGATCTGATGATAGGCGCGAATGCTTCTCAATCGTCGACGTACGTAGATTACGTAGGCAGTTATGTTGCTGATTTAGCACTCGACGGTGATTTTTCATCGGCGTTCAGTTCAGGGTCATGTTGCGCCACGAACGATGGAAACTCCTACTGGATAATGCAGTTTGGAATGCCTGGTGTTGTTGATAAAGTTGACATTCACCTGCGCTCAGATTTTGGTGAGACGTTCAAATTCGGACACATTCTTGTTACTGGGGTATCATTATCTTTATCAGAAATTACTTAGTATTGTTGGTTTTACCCCTGGTGCTTCGAATACATTTTTGCTACTCGTTTGTGATCAAATTCCACATTAAATGAACTGTACGTTTAGTTGGTGACCCGTTATTTCATATATATTGCACTTGACATTGAAACATTGTATTAATGACACGATGCGAAGTTTCAAACTCATCTTCGGTTTAAACCCCAGAGGCGTTTTTGTCACCGTTCCAGGGCAGTTGTTTTATTTAACGTGTCAAATTTCATACATATTTATGTTGAGCAAACGTACAAAGAAAACTCCTTTGATTCTATGACATAATTCAATGAGACTGATTCGAAATAAATCTCATTTCTTTTATTTAATTAGGTAAAAATCTTAACCAACACGTATTTTTACATGTAATTGGAACCTTCATTATTTTCTTTCATAGTGGTAAGAAATTCAAACCGAACGGTGCTGGTAGCTCAAAGTTACGACGATGCCGTAAATAATGTTGGTATGGAATGCGGCCAATACTTCGGACCATTGATTGTGACAGCGCCGTTTTTGCTGACCATTCATTGCAGCAGTCCCCTGTATGGCAGCTTTCTAAGAATCACCTATGTGTCTTGGGATTTGATGGACATATGTGAAGTGGTTGCATATACACCGTGACTTTTATTATCAATTAAGTCTCATAATTTCATTTGATTGAGACATGTAACGTATATGACCAGGAGGACGACACATTATTACTATTGTATGGAAGACAAATCTCTCATAATGTGTTGAAAATATGACACATAATGTCTTTGTTTTCTTTCAAATAATACAAAACGGTTAATTTCGTTTCCCATAAATCTTTCAACAAAATAAATCTGCAATGTCATGAAATACGTTGTAATGTTCGATATATTTTACTTGATCAGTTATATCCACCAGTTTTTTTACCATCGTTGAAATATAACACTATATCAGCTTTCTAATATTTTAGAAATATATGTTAGTTTGATTTGATATCATATTTTATTGTGTTCAGTAGTTGTATTCGATGATATAAAACTTGCAAGAGGGTAGTTGCTTATTTCCGTTATTATTAGTTATTGGGTTTGTTACTGACCCACTACGGAAATATAGGGGGTCTGTAGGATTAATAGGGGGCGAGGCGATAGCCGAGTCCCCCTATTCATCCAACATACCCCCTATATTTCCGTAGTGGGTCAGTAACAAACCCAATAATTGATTTATTTCATCGACCACCTTCCATCACTTATCTTGACCCAGATGAGGTGGGTGGGGTAAAACCAATCAATAATAATCTTTTTTTATAAATCCAGATTTCTAAGTTAAAATATTCATGTACATCATATTTGTCAACATTAAAATGATTTTTTTTTATTGTTATGATAAAGGAGATGTATTTTTGTGCATTTTTTATGATTTCTAAGCCATTTTGTTCTTGTGTGCCTATAGTGGGTCAGCTTCTGACCCACTATAGAAAAATAGTGGGTCACCATGTGACTTCTCTTATCCAATGAAAAAGCCAGAAATTAGTGGGAGGTGAAATAATTATTGGGTTTGTTACTGACCCACTACGGAACTATAGGGGGTATGTTGGATGAATAGGGGGACTCGGCTATCGCCTCGCCCCCTATTAATCCTACAGACCCCCTAAAGTTCCGTAGTGGGTCAGTAACAAACCCAATAACTAATAATAGCATGTTGTACAACAAACATTGTTTTCAATATAATATAGATATGCTTTATTTTCAAAATCCAATAAGCCTTGCAGCCCATGAGGACAACATATTTACAAATATATAAAATCATATGTAAACATATGCGGAGAAGATTATGTTATTAATTATAACAATATAACATAAATATAATTATAATTGAATCAATCATATTATGTATATATAAATGTACGATGAAAAACACGTCCTTAGCACAATTTCATAATGAGTATTCATTCAATACATCACGTATTATGAAGAGTTCAATAAACCGAAAGATTAAAAACCAACACAAAAACAAAACCGCACAGTTTCCTGTCGAAACGAAATACAGGAGACTGTTGGTAAGTATATATCATATATTGGTACCACATTGTATTTCCGTTTTATCGAAAAGAAAATATAGAACGATAATATTGGCGGTATTTAAGTTTTACATGTTATAAGTTTATTTTTAAATATAATTGAAAACACATACATGTATACGAAAGCTGCTTATTTTAAAATCATGCTTTCAAGTAGTAGCCTTTGTATGCGTAACCTCCGTAAAATCATCTCATTTTCACTAGTAACTAATTCAATAAATTTTTGCATGCATGGTCTCTTCCAGAAATATGGTTTAATATATTGTTTTCTTAGTTCATCTAACAATGATCATTCAATGACAAAATGATATTCATCATCTAATTTATTACATAAAATACACTTTCGCTCGTTGAATGGGATTCTACTTGGCTTATGCCATCTACCAGTTTCTACAAGTAGGCGATGGGAAGACATTCGTAATTCACTTAATGCGACTTTATGTATGTTTTTGATTGGTAATGACACTAAGATATGTTTTTAATTTAAGGTCAATACACAATTCCCGATAAAATAATGCTCTAGGTGAATTATTTATGTTCGTATTCAGAACTTGCATAAAATTGTCCCTAAGTCTTTGTTTAACTAAATTAATGAATCTGATTTTATTTCCGACACCTTGAAAATACCATACTTCGTAGAATCCTAAGGACGACAATAAATCCCGCAACATACTTGCCCAATTTGTAATGGTAGGCATGAGTTCAGTATCACTTTTTTATATTTTGTAAACGATTTTCACGTATTTGTTGTCAGCAGATTCTAAGATTTTCAACCAATAAACAATTATTTTTAGGTATCGACCGGTAATTAAAGAATGTCTGCCCAATTCATTGTATACAAAATCGTTCTGTGTTACTCGTTTCACCCCAAGAATATGTTTACAAAATTGTGTTTGTACCCTTTCAATGTTACTAGCCGTATGAAAACCCCAGACTTCACATCCATAATTAAGTATTGGCAAAACTAATTTGTCAAACAATTCTAATCTATGTTTTATTCCAATATTTGTGAAATTGTATAAATATCTGTTTATTTTGAAAATTGCTTTTCTCGATTGCCCCGCTAAAGTTATTTGTGTTTGATTAAAAGATCCACCAGCAGTAAATACAATACCTAAGTAAGAGAATGTATTAACAACTTCGATATTATTACCATTATATGTAAAAGCCGTATTTCTAGATAAACTACCTGATTTTCTAAAAATCATCACTTTTGATTTTTCTACATTTACCATCAGTTTCCACTTATTACAATATTCTAATAAAATATCGAAAAAAAATTGTAGACTTTGCTGTGTTTTTGAAAACAAAACAATATCGTCGGCATATAACAGTAAAAATATTTTCAACATATCGGTATCAATACCTTCGTATCCTTTTAATAAGATGGTTTCTTCTAGATCGTTAAGGAACAATGAAAATAATAATGGGGATAAACAATCCCCTTGTCTTACGCCTAGCATGCAATCAAAATGATCACTTAGTTCATTATTGATTTTAACTCTTGATTTTAGTAGTACATGCATAACAATTGTGTAGATAATAATCATATACCTGTTATTCGTCTTGTCTCAATACCTGTATTTGTGAATATACACTGCAATGTCAGGTTAATGAAGAATATTCATGTTATTATATGATATTCCGTTCCGTTTGTTTTGCATTAATAAACTAGAAATGTGTCCATAGGACACAGATGTCCCCACTTTCCGCCTTTGTCACAAAAGCAAGGGCATCAGAATTACCAGGTGCCCAACTTCACATGCTAATAAACATTCCAGGAAAGTTTGATGGCCGTAACTGCAATTCAGTTTCAGTTATTTGTAATGCAAGTTAAAACACGTTATACCTACATATGATATCTTTATCACTATACTTTAATTTGAACTGAATATCTTAAATAAAAAACTATTTTCCAAGCAAATACAATATACATTGTGTTAATATTATAATTGTGTCACACGGTATATTGAAATTAATTGTGTATTGTTATTATGTAATAAAGGATGTCTATATCTATTAGAGACATCCTAGCTGTAAATATAATTATAAATTGTTATTAAAGAAAAGGTTCATAGTAGTATCGAAAGAGTGCGATTGCAATATTAAAAAGAAAAGAGGAAGAATAATGGAGGAGACTGCTATTGAGGTTGATGTCTGTGCTAGGCGATTGGCTGAATATTGTGGGTATTTTAAATCATTATTCAAATTTACAAATACATCGTTTTTAACAATTGACAAAGATTAATAACCTCCTTTGTGCACACAGATAAATATTCTAAAAGAGAGGCACTTTCTTTGTTGGCAATTATTTCAAAATTACTTATTGTTGTAGTTCTGTCGTGCACGAGAAATGTTTTGAATCTAGTGCCAAGAAATATTCTCAATGTTCAATTTGCGAAGATTCACCTTTCATACATAAGCTCGACGCGTACACTTTAGAAAATTTAAGGAAAAGAGAAGAAATAATAAGAAAAAATACAACATTTAGATATGTAAATTATGGAGAATTGGATTTAAGATATCATATCATCCATTACGATGATGTAAAGTGAATTAAATACAACGATATTCAGCGAATATTTTTTTTATTAGATGTGTTTTAGACAGGTTTTATTGAAAAAACTATTTTTTTAAAGTGGTTATAATATTCTATTAATAGTCATATGTAAAGGGTCATTGATTCATGTTTTTATCATGTTTTTATCATGTTTTTATCATGTTGTTATCATGTTGTTATCATGTTTTATCATGTTTTATAATGTTGTTATCATGTTGTTATCATGTTTTTATCATGTTGTTATAATGTTTTTATCATGTTTTTATCATGTTTTTATCATGTTGTCATCATGTTGTTATCATGTTTTATCATGTTTTATCATGTTTTATCACGTTCTTATCAAGTTTTATCATCTTGATATTTATCTAGTGTAGTAAATTGTGTGAATAAAAATAAAAAGGGTTTGCATACTTTCAAATTAATAAACATTAAAAAGGGGGACTTTTTCTTAACATGAGTGGGGGGAGATGTAGCCAGGTTATTAACGTCCGAGAGAGTTTTCTAAAGTTTTTAGGGTAATGGTCAATACAGATGTAGGTATGAGTGGGTTATGTTGACTTGATGTATATTTCCAAGCAAATACCTAATCTTTGCTCTAATTTATGATCTCTGACATATTTGGTAATCAGTTTGGAAATATATTTCCAAGCAAATACCTAATCTTTGCTCTGATTTATGATCTCTGACATATTTGGTAATCAGTTTGGAAACAAGTTAGGATAGCGTATCACGTGATTTGATAAATAAGGTTATGGCTTTAGGATTGGTAGAATGGCCGAAATTACAGTAAGTAAGATATGAATAAGAATCGCGCTCGGGGTAGGAGAGATCAGTCGGTCTTGGGAGCTCTGAGAAACCAGTCATGTTAACATCAATAAGTTATGGAAAAACAGTAAGATGGAAGTTAGGAAATTATTAATAAGTGTGGACTTTTACTTACCGTAGTTATCAATAGTATTAACACCGTGGTACATTGTAATTGGATTATACATATGTATGCAATAAAAGTGTGTAAACCGATTAGACTTAGTTATTTACTATGAAGTGTGAACAACGCAAGATATACATATTACCTAAACTCGGAATTGCGGTACCTTAATTCCCTACCGGTTGTCCTTACGGCACAACCACAACAGAGAACAATATATACGAGTATATGAGCAGGTGATAGTTATACTAAATGCCTAATTTTAATTATGACAAGGGACATAACTCTACTGCTGGACACATCCACACACAAACCCCAGATGCACAACATCACATGCTGGTTAACATTGCTCTTAAGTTCCATATCTCTGGCTTATATACCCATCTCAATAGCTGAGACACAAGCGTCCATGCTTTGTATATGTAATTTTAAGTAAGTCAATGACTGTCACTCAATTCTTACTGGAAACAGCATCAAGCTATACCCAAAGATCACAACTTCCTATGATGGTTAACATTCCTGTAAAGTTACATGACTCTGGCTCTCATACTTGTTTTAAATATGTGCGACACAAATTGCATGTTCATTATGACAAACTTTCACAAAATCAAGGGGCATGACTCTACACTTACACACAAAATCCCAGGTGCACAACTTCACCTTCCGGTTATCATTCCTGTAAGGTTTTGTGAAACTGACTCATATCCTTTTGGAGATATTTGCGAAACAAGATTTTGTGACGGACGGAAAAAGGCAAATCTATACGCCCCCTTTCAAAGTGGGGACATAAAATTACCCAAACAAAGTAGTCATGTATAAATGTTTTGTTTGGCACCTAAATAAAATAATAGGACTAGATTCGGTATCATATTTTGAATCAAATACTAATCACTTTATCTCATTATCGTTTGTATTGAAAGAAGACACCATTTAATATTTGTATTGATTTGAACTCAAATGACATAGACCCATGCCCTTGACGGGTAACGTTTACTTCATTTTAGTCAATGAGCTGCAAACACATTCACGTGTACATATATAATGTGAGCTTAAACTAACGCAGAAGATGCATACATTGGCTATACTCGTATATTCTATGCAAACATATAGATAGAGGGAATTTCTTTTAATAATACCATTATTCAAATTAGGACCAACAATTAAGTTGTGTTATGAACTGCATGGAACACAGGTAAAGACACTTACTGGTAGCTTTACCTATGAAACATTAATACTACTGAACCTTTAACAATATAAACACATATTTTCAACATTGTTTTCATTTTCAACATGTAATAACCCTGACCTTGGGCAACAGTTCAATAGTAATGTTGACCTTGATTTTCTTTTAGTCTGTGAGCAGCAAATACATTTACATATATACAGAAACTGTGCTTACTCATTTCATGCAACCAAACGCAAGATGTGTATTTATAAGCTATACGCGCGTATTCCGCGGAAACTTGCAGATTGATGTAGTGTCAAATAATTCATTTTAATTATATGATTATTCAACTTTTGACAATGAAATAAGTTTTGTTGTAAATCATATTGATTGTAGGTAGTGCAAAATACCTTTTGCTTATCTACGGTCAAAACTGTGAAGATGAATTAAAGCGACATTGGGTAAAAAAGTGTTTTTTAGTGACCTTGACAGGGACTTCATTAGAAAGCTCTGTATATGTACATAAATTGTCACACACATTAAAATCAATATCTGTTTGCACTTAATAGAAATAATCGTTACAGTAAGACTAGTCAAGGGTTCATGAAATGGCCGCCATCTTGACCGCCATCTTGGTTTCCATGGAAACTGACATGATGTCAACTGTCCACCCTCGCTAAAATTGAACTTCAGGTATCCCTCTATACGAATATACAAATAAATGCTCTTGACAAAAAATTCACACAAATAAGTTCAGGGACTAGACTATAGGGACTATACCCTAATCACGCTCATTTGTACTTCAGTACAATGTGCTTTTTTCTGTATAAAAATATATCTCTCGGTACAAAAATGGTGTTACTGTAGATATTGTCAATGATTTCATAATCGAGTGAATTACTAGTATTGTATACAATAGAGTTTGATGGCTATACACACATTTAGAATGTACTGGTTTACTAAACAATTATAGGAATTTGCCAGTTGTTACAAAATTGTGAATCGGTTGCAAATTACTCTCGATAGGAATAATTATGTCCGATAATGATGATATTTACAACAATAAATGTTTTGATCGGTATTGTACAAGCCTAATCAATTACCACAATGTTCTTTGTATATTCGGTACTTTACTGACGTGTTTGACTTCGGGCTAAGATAGTAATTGGCTTTTATAGCCATGAAATCAAAGTACTGTGCAATTCAAAGTATATAAAATATTTCCCTATGTTTTTAGCAAATACGATATAACATACTTAAATATTATTCAGACTTTTATTATTATCAAAATGATTACACTGTAAAATTATGAAGACATTACATTATGCACTTAAAATATTCACAAGTAAACAAATGAACAACCTAATGTATTGCATATGTAGCGCCAAATACCTGATATTCAGTATCGCCTTTTAAATATTACTCATGTTAAAAATACAGCCCCAAGATAAGGAAATATAGTTTCACGTATTGCATACCCAACTTAATTCTAAGTTATAGAAGTTTCGCATACAATGTTGTCATTGGGTATAATACTGGCCAGTTTTCAACATTTTTATTTTTCATTGAAACATGGTGGTCAGTTGACCTAACCAGTTTTCCTAGGCCATATTCACAAACATTTTAAGACTGAAAATGTTAATGCCTTCATGCAGGCATACACTAAACATTGCTTTATAACTTTTCTTATAAATGTCACGGAACTGCGAAACATGAGTCAGATACAGGTATTTCCTATGCTAGCACAACAAGGGAAACATATTAGAAAAGTGACAATGCAGTGTTGTATAGTACATCTGTATGCAGGCAATTACCAACGATTTTCTCATATTTATAACAAAACATATTTAGCAAATATGAACATAATTACTTTACATCGTTTGTGAACCAAATTGTTACAACTTATACTAATTACTCTCCATGACAGCTTTCTGGCTACCAACTAGTACTCGCGCCAAATTTAGCGTATGTGAAGTTCGTGATCAAACGCCGCTTTTCTCGGGGCTCGAACTCACGACCTTCGCACCAGGAGTTAGGAGCTTTACCCATCGACCACTGCAAATTAAACTAAGCGAAGGTGATGTAGTTATATCGGTTAAGATTTTAAGTTATTGCACGAACACATGTTAACAGGTCATGATCAAAGACAACCAAACATAAAAATTCTGCTTCCGTTCATTTATTCGAACGTACGTATAAATTCAACAATGTAGCATGCGTAGTACAAATAATTTGTTGTTTTGCTGATGCTTGGCTTCATCAAGGCGTTGGTGACACTGATTTATTTCTCTCTGTTGTTAAACTTAGGCTAAATGATCAATTTATACAAAACTGGAATGCACGATTACATCAGTCTAGTAGAGCACGATTCTACAATACAATTTCTTCTTTTAGATTTCAACCATACCTAGAATGTTTTAGTATTTATAAATTTTGTCAAACTTTGATCAGTTTAAGAGTCCCATCTCATAGGCTACAAATAGAGGCTGGAAGATGGTCCAGAACTGTACGAATACCTCTTCATGAAAGAAAATGTTTAAATTGTAATACAATAGAGGATGAATATCATTTCGTTATTGAATGTGACATGTATCTTGATATACGCAAACGATAGATATCTAAGAAATATTGGACCATACCAAATATGGTAAAGTTTATTGATCTCATAAACTCAGATAATAAGAACACTGTACGAAATTTAGCAATGTACATTTACAATGCATTCAATATTAGAAACTCTTTAATGTATGGTAACTAGTCTTTAGTGTAACACGAATTATTTATGACAATATTGTTATTTTTGCTTTTTCATAATTTGAATGCAAGCAATTCTAATATATATGTGTTGACCTTCTCCAAATGTATATTTGAAGTTGTAATCAGTATGTTACATGTTACATTCTGTAAACTGTATCCATGTGATAGTTGTTAAAAAAAATGCTATAAAGAAAATGTATGTATGTTGTACACTGTTCGTCTGTCTTGTATGTATGCTTATGTATGCCATCGTGGGCTTTATAGCCTAATTGGAATTTAAATAAAATGTCTATGTCTATGTTAAAAAATGATCAATGTACACCAAACCACAATTACGAGACCATTGTGGCATTGTCAATTGACCTTTTAGATATTTCCATGAAGTCACAACTAAGGTACATGTAGTTTTTAAAAAAAAACATGTGCTAGTACATAAATGCGATAACTTCATATTTAGCTCGTTAAGATACGAGGTACAATAAATAATAATTGAACCTGACATGTTTAAACTATATCAAAGATATCAAAACTGTCGAATCGTCGAAGGCGTAAAATGATTAGACAATATTTATCTCGTAGTCTTCGTTTGTCTATAGAAAACATACTAATTCCTGTTGACTATGTCTGATTAACATAATATTGAAAAAAATAACATTATTATTCTTAATAGTCCCAATCTGGCCAGTATGTGTTTTTTATCCTGTCAATATAGTCAATAATGTTCTGTTGTCCTGTAAAAAGAAAAGGTATACAATAAAATAGGAAGAAGATGCAATGGCAAATATCGTAACTCAAATAGGAAGATTTTTAACTTTAAAATGCTACTTTGATCATACATTTAAATTTGATCACATGAAGGCTACGACGGTATTAAAACATTTGACATTCTAAAAACAGTATAATAGTTCTTCATTACTTAATTTGGGGATTGAATTTCGTATAACCATCTAGTGAAAAGTATGGTGACATACAAGTGACATATGTGAGAAAAGGTCAAGGTCATGAAGTATTATGTCATGTCCCGTTACCTTGACAAAATAAATGGTTTGTCTCAACATGATTTTTATTAAAGAAACGATATGGCTATCTTATGGTTGTGGCATAGCAATGTTCGACGTCACAGCGAATAACAAACGATTGAATCCAGACAGAGAGGAAGGCTAATGAATATTGGGGTACCTCACCCGAGTTTCGAACACACCATTACAGTACAACCCAGCACGTTTATACTCTCCAAACTCAGCTACTATCCTGGCACTCCCTCGATAGTCTTGAAGAAACAATGGTGAAACAACGGAAGGCTGAATTATGACATAATGAAAACTTTAAATTTACCTAACAGTAATTTTCGACCTGGGCATTTTTCAGGCGTGGCCCATCTCACTTCTGACAGGATTCCAAATGCAGCACAGTCGACTTCAGCAATTTTATCTCCCATTAAGTATTTTTTGTTACCTGAAGAGTATACATGTACATGGCTTTATTCCTATTTTTACAATTATAATTCAATGAAATACAGCGACCAGTTATAACCTATTACTTCTACCTTGTACTTTATGACGCAGGCAGTTGACCTCTTTCACGAATGGCAATATATGTACAGTACAAGAATTTTAAATACATTATGTCACATAATATTTAATTTGAATGCTTTCGATGCACAAAAAGCAGCGATATCAAGCAAAAACATTTATAAAAATGCATACGAGTAGAAAAATAGCATTGCCATACACATGGCTAAATTCAAGTAGATATCTTAAAGACTCTTGAGATAAATAGAAATGAAAAAGTGGGGTATTGATTTTTTTCTAATATCGTTTACAGTCGATTTAATTTCATTATCTAATAACTTTAGCACAGTGTTGAAAAGTGACTTGTCATGTGATCATTAAGAATACTGAGTGGTTAATTAATATATAATAATATATTAATTGCAAGAAATATCCTTATCTTAATGGACTTAAAACTAGAAACTCACTTTTTTCAACTTTTTGAAGCATAATGGTTGGCAACATCGATCTTTCATTAATAATGTACAAGGAAGAAAGTCTTTTTGAAAAGAAAAAGGTTCTGACGTCAAAGTGTGATATGATTTAGATAATGTTTTGGCTTTACCTAAAAGCGTAGCAAAATGTCTGATATCGTTTTCCATCATTTCATGAACCTCTGTGTTGCTATGGCGACCAACACCGACTGTGTATGACGCTTTGCCCCTTACTGGTCCCAAGTACTTGTACAGGAAATATTGTGTGCGAGAGAATCCTAATATAGTGGTGAATGTATCCTGAGTGAATATTCCCCATCTTGTGTACACATTCAACCTAGAAACAGAACAGGATACAAGTATGAACTTATAAGGTACCATTGACTCGCGTGTTTCCGAAACCCTAAGGATTGGAAGAAGCTATCACACATATCTATATACTACTTAAAAATTGCTATATGGTCCAAATTTTCACATGATAGATATGTTTATATTTTCATGCCCGTTGACGAATTAGTTTAAATCATTTATCAACATTCCATTTTCAGTTTCTAATTTAATAGAATCTACATGTAGATAATATTACACAACTCATCCAGGTATGACAAGTGTGACATGTACAGAAAATTAAACTTAGACGAACCAGGAAAGGATCATATTTTATTATCCTATATGTATGTGCCCAATACGAATTGAATCCATCCATCCTTTCAAGAGTTTGGGATAGGAAATACGGATAAAAAGTAAGTTGCTACAGGGAACGCCACATACATAAGACAGTGCCTCCCCACACATACCTCCAGGAACAAACAATCCATAAAACAAGGCACTTCAGGAGGTTCAAGGGTACACACGCAGGGGAACAGAAGCGCAAGGAATAGCCAGGCCGACCATAGGAGAATCAAAGAGGACAAACAGTGAAGGGGGGGGGAGTAATAGACGGAAAAGATCACAGGACAAGTCAAGATAGCTGGCAACAATAGGCCGAAACTGGGCAGAAAATAACATGAACACTATATGCACTATATAACACTTAATGCCTCTTCACCATTCTTCGAATGGCGGGGTCATGAAAATGGCTTGAAGCACTTATATCAGTCTGATGACTTTGGCAACCAAAACTCAGCATTGCATCATCGTAACTTGCTACTTATCAGCCAACGAATTGTATCTTGTGGGATTCGAGCCCAATCCACTACGGGTGCTACCCTATGTTCAGTGACGGTCATTGGTTTGACTGACTGGGTGGATACAGTTCTCGAAAACATGTCCAATACATGTTAGGTCCAGTTCATAGAGCGCGACGGGCAATACATTCTGGTGATTTCTCTCGCTAACGGTACTAAACGGTGCCCTAAGGTCTGTCTGGGCATGCATCGTCGACCATAAGAATAAAATCAGAACTATTTTATGGGTGTTTGAACTTTCAGAATCCCATTGCAATTTAGTACTTTATATACGAGTACACACCAGACATTCTATACTTGAGAATGTGGTCTGCAGCATTGTGATAATTGGATAACTAAATTTTACCAGTAAGTGAATTCCTCTATCCACTTCTGTATTGCCCAAGCCTGAGAAGTTTCCAGAGGCGATAGATGCTCATTCAAATTCACGGAGAATTCTTTGTTTAGAAATTGTACAATCAATTGAGAATCGCCCATGGTCATATCATTGTACTCTATCCAAGGCACCTTGCTCTTTGGACCTTTTTGGTAATTGAAGTCAACCTAGAAGAAGTAGAATCATATAGGTATGCAAAATATCATTCTATATTAATCTAGTAACCTAGTGATTTTTTTAAGAACAATTTAAAAAAATGTTTGTCATATTAGCGGTTTTGACTAGTGCCTAGTACATATACTGGTACATTATATAATAGCACTGTTTCATGTTTCCTCTAAATTAAATGTTAAACAAAGAGACCCATTAAGTTCTAAAACAAATTTTCAACTTGACTGCTTGATTTGAAGTTCGGATCATGTGAGGCGACTTAAAACATTTTATTTGGATATGGAAACAATTTGACGTTGTGCATTCGTATGCCAGAGAGAAAAACTTCCTGTTAGAGTGATTCACACACCTGGTAAGGAATTTTCGTTATCCTAAGGTAGGTATCCAATTTCATCACAAAATGACCAATGTTGGGTATTTGCTTTGTCCTAGGGAACATGTGTAGTACAACAGTATCCTTTGGGTAATCCACACCACATTTCCTGCAATGAAGTACAAGTGCGATTGAAACTCATCTCATGATTTTTGACGGAAATATAACATTTATTTAAGATTTTAACAAGAATATTGAATCAATCGTCCACCAATGTCAAGTTATGATCTGGGACCAATTGTATATATTGGGCCCAGTTATGATGAATGAGACTCGAAATGTCAAATCGGTAACCATAAAATGCATGTACATTGAAACTGTATCATGACTCAATATATATATAACCCGGTTGTTTTACTAAAGGTTGCACGCATACTGAAACGCACGTTTGGAGGTTAACGAATATGTGCATGAAATCAAGGTGTTATCAGCCATTAAAACATGTGAGTAGTGGTATGACCAGTAATTTTTAATCTCGATGTTCAAGTATGATTTTTATTAACAGAATATTTTGACATTCACGATCGTTCATAAGATAAAAGATCCTACAGGAACATCGAAATTACGAATTATTGGTCAGAAAATTGACACCACTACTCACCTGTCTACATGCCTTATTCTACTGGCATCACTAATGCATCACTCGGCGAAGTATACGACATCGTAAATCGAGTTATACACCGTGTTCATGACCTCACCGAAATAAATATGGATATTAAAGTAAATATACCTTGTCCTACGTGTTAACCTCTTCATTACGAGCCATGCTAACCCAACGACTCCAGTCCCTACGGACATATATACAGCATTTGATCTAACGAAATCACGCACACTTTCCATTGTCTAAACCACTGTTGTGACATGCATTTTATCAATGCAATGCTTCTATAAATATGCTATCGTTCGAAAACTGGGTCATATTTCAGGACGAAGTCAGGTGCGGTTATAGGATGTTTGTTTAGGGGGAGGGAACTTCGAAACTTTGTATTGTTTATGTGATACGGTCACTTGTAATGTATCAGGATATCATGAACTTCGATGTACATATTGTCTAAGTGCACTCACTCCAGCAGAAATAATACTGAATTATAATTTGCGAGTCACTATGTTTTAATAATAGATCTTTTCGGATTTCAATATAGGTGTTGATAAATCATAGGCATGCCTTTACACAGTCCCACAGATCTGGAACACACTATGTTTATATGCGGTTCCTGCACAGGTGGGTAATGAAATTGTGACAATCTAACATTTATGTGGTCGTAAAGAACCTGTTTGTCTCAAAATGCGAGTAGAATGCTCTACTCAATGAAAAACTCAAATTGTATTAGGGGAAGCATATCGTAGCCTTACACCAACTCCAGTGCCGCGCATCGATGCCTAATGGCAATTTTCTTTCAGCTACACACCTGGTATGCATGCTGGAATAACGGTTGAGTGTGCCCCCACCTAAGTATATGAACTGTGTTCATTGTTCTAGTATGTATTCCGTGCTAATGAACATATTTAGTTAATCCGGCGCAAATAACTGAGTTCGTCGTTAACAAATCAAAGAACTGAAGGCACGTACCATTAGGTTCGGTGGTGACTGGTGTTACTATTGAGAACAACAGTGACCGCGTACAATTAAAACAATGATGTAAGCTGCAACACATCCATTTTGCATCAATTGTGAAACAATAAGATTACACTCTTGATGACTGTGTCTGTATTACTTATCAATGCTCACGCCAAAATCAAGGAAATTCATGATCAAACCTGCTCAATCTGAAGTTCAAACTTACATCCTTTGTTGTTGTTGACCCCTTTTATAGGCAATAACACATTTTTCTAATCATTTATGGGCAATTTGTTGATTTATATGTCGTACGTGAAATCAAATGATTGGTGTGAGATACGATTGTTCATTATTCTTTACTCGAAAAGACCGACGAATATGCTGGTCCTTGTCCGTGTGTTTGTTAGGTAACCAAGTTTATTACAGTGGAAAGAAGTCATTATATTATTGGTCTACAAAGATTTGTATTAATCTCAATACAAGAATTTGAAGAACAAACAAGCAAGATGATATAAATATACATTTGTATATCGATGGAACTGGTAATACCACAACACTGGAAGTAGACTTGGCAGGACTTTTATGCATAGAAAACAGAAATCATTTCACTAACTAGATGTCGGCAAATAGCCATACATGGCTAATGTTATATATCCATGTAATTGTATAACAATAAATAAATACCCTATTTTAAGAATGTAGACCTAAGATTAGGCAATAAAGTTTCACGAATTGCATTGACAACTTTATTTATTCTAAGTTATAGAAGATTCGCATACAACATTGGCTAACTGTTGTCATTGGGTTTAACAGCAGTTTTCAACATTTTTATTTTTCATTGATCACACATGGCGGTCAGTTGACCTAACCAGTTTTTCAGGGGACTTATTCACAAACATTTTAAGACATAGACTATAAAATGTTGAAAGTTCTTTTTGCTCATATGTTAATATAATAATATGGATTTTATTAAAAATTGGCGAAAGTGTAGAATGGGCAACAACAATGATTCTGACAAAGTTAAGTTCAATCAGTTTAGATAGAACAAAAACAAAAGGCTGGTAAGTATAACTTTCGTCATTAGAAGTCTGAGTTTCAGTACGAAAGTGTTCGTAAATCAGGCGCGGATCCAGGATTTTGGGTTAGGGGGGGCGTAAAGTGGTCTAGGGGGGTCCGGGGGCATGCTCCCCCGGAAAATTTTGAAAATAATGGATCCATCTGGTGCATTCTGAGGATTCAGAAATACTTTATTTTGTATTGAAAAAGGATAGCTTTCAAGGCAAAATCAATCCAAATAGCACACTTTTATGAAATATCAAGATTTCATGACCAGGTGTCTCAATTTAAGACGAGAGATTCCAGAGATGTTGTGTTATTTTTGGAGTAAATTCGACAACTAAAAACTTGAATTAAACAATCTATTTACCATAATATCACGAGTAAATCAAGATTTGTGACACAATATATGCAAGCTAGTTTAGAGATAGGAACTATAATACACATTTAGTCCTTTTCTCATTCAGAACAAAATAAAATTACGTATGCACGGACGATTTTAGGGGGGGCGTACGCCCCTTCCGCCCCCCCCTGAATCCGCCCTTGCGTAAATGAGGCACCTGGAGTTGACTTTCAACCAGTACTTTCACGCCTTTTCGCAAACAGCTGAAACCTCTCCGCAGGTGGACGACAAATGACCGAAGCTATATGACACGGAAGTACATGACATGTCACGTGCGGAAATCGAACCCGGACCTGTCGGTTGTTAGCCCAGCGCTCTACCGACTGAGCTAACCAGGCGAGGTTAAAAAAGATATCAATTTCATTCAAAGTAAAATATGCTGGATTTACCACACGTACAGCAACCTACTATGGAGTAATCTCCCTTTATGAAGTCAAGATTATTCTTGTTATCACAAAAATACTAAACTGTTCTGTTATTTCGTTCTCAAATATATTAGAATCCTACAAATGAGAGACATGCTGTTATTCTTCTGGTTATGTTTAGGGAAATATAGCTACTATGGGTAGTAAATGAAAACCACAAATTTAAAAGAAAACAAATAACAGCCGTGTTATAACTAAAGGACCCAATTAAGCTCTCATTGCGCCTTATAGAGGTACATAGTCTTACTTTCTTGCAAAATATGCTAAGTCATAATTTTGAGAAAATGGCATGTTAATGCCATCATGCAGGCATACACTAAACATTGGTTTATAATTTTTCTTATAAATGTCATGGAATTGCGAAACGTGAGTCAGATACAGGTGTTTCCTATAATAGCACACATTCGGCGCATCAGTCAGGATAGAAACTATTTGGTATCGGACACTTGCATTGTTTGGTTTTGGGAAACATGTTAGAAAAGTGACAATCCAGTGTTGTATATTTCATCTGTATGAAGGCAAATACCAATGATTTCCTCATATTTATAACAAAGCATATTTAGCAAATTTGAACATAATTATTTTACATCGATTGTGAACCAAGTTGTTACAACTTATACTAATTACTCTCCATGACAGCTTCCTGGCTACCAACTAGTACTCGCGCCAAATTTAGGGTATGTGAAGTTCTTGACCAAACGCAGCTTATCGCGGGGCTCGAACGCGCGACATTTGCACTAGGAGTTAGGAACTCTACCAATCGACCTCTGTAAATTGAACAAAACAAAGGTGCTGCAGCTTTGTCGGTTAAGATTTTGAGTTATTGCACGGACACATGTTTATAGGTCATGATCAATAAATAAAGACAACCAAACACAAAAATTCTGCTTCCGTTCATTTTTTCGAACGTACGTATATATTCAACAATAGTAGCATGCGTAGTACAAATAGTTTGTTACATGAACAAAAATGTTAAAGTGCGTAAATAAATGTACACTAAACCACGATTACGAGACCATTGTGGCATTGTCCATTGACCTTTTAGAGATTTCCATGAAATCACAACTAAGGTACATGTAGTTTTTTAAAAACACATGTGCTAGTACATAAATGCGATAACTTCATAGTTAGCTCATTAAGATACGAGGTACAATAAATAATACAAAATGTAATTGAACCTGTCTTCTTTAAACTATATCAAAGATATCAAAACTGTCGAATCGACAAAGGCGTAAAATTATTAGACAATATTTATCCCGTACTCTTTGTTTGACTATCACTAGTATAGAAAACATACTAATTCCTGTAAACTTTGTCTGATTAACATAACATTGATAAACATAACATTGCTTCATTTTGATGCATGAAGTACACAAAACTGTGAAATAATTCGTCCGTAAGTAAGTGTAGCACAATCATAGATACGTATGTCTACATTCACACCATAACTCTAGATGGAAAAATAAAGGGAAAGGACTTGTGATAATCGGCTGTCCCAAGTTGACTTCGATAATTAATTTTAGATTGGATTGGCTATCACACCGCTGTGACTCATGTAGCAAAAAACGAGCACAATATGGCAGCTGTTAATTAAGGGGGATTGTTTTTGTAACAACATGCATACTTAAACTGTTCAAAAACTTCTCATGAGTGCCAATAACAGTGATCTTGTTCTCCGCAGCCCTAAAATCTCAACATATTCTCACTGTATGCTTATTACATACACAGTTTTATCTCAATGTCTAATACTCAACTTAGTTTAAATTGGAGCGCAAATCATTTTTATAATAAGCAATCGTGGCCTTGAATTATAGTCCTTTGAAGTTTTATTACTATTGCTTGAATATGCTTGCAGTAACTAAACCGTGTATGCTAGCAATTTTCCTGATAAGTCTTGTAACCGATTACTTTATACCGATATTTGTTCATCTTCACTGTTTTGCCCTTCTTATTGCTCTCCCTATATTTTAAACTACGTCTCTAAGTTTTAATAACAATGGTATTATCTTTTGAACTAGTACCCACTCTACGTACGAAGTTTAAACAATCCATAACAGTAATATGCACTGTAAACTGCCTGTGACAACACATGTTCGTATTTCCATATCTCATGGTAAGAATGGACATAGTTTGTAAATGTTTTACCCTAAAATGTATAATATCATGTCTTCAAAATGAAAACGTGTCCAAATAAAATAGGTAAAATATATATTCTATGCTATGTTAAAAAGAAAACACACAACTCTGTGAAAACTACTTATATTACTATATGTGTTAAATATATGTCTGACTCCATCACATTTCATTTTGAATTTTCACTATGCCTCTGATGACTATTTTTCCCACACCGAATATATATGTGGTAAAAAACTGATTAAAATGTTTAATGCATAAACAAACGTACTGTATTGTATATTGTTTACAAGCTACATTCAAGCAAACCATTGAGTACCATTGAGTACCAGTTTGAGTCTATCTCAAGATATACTTGTACGTATATATTGAAAAGTAAACACACTTAGTTCTCCGAAGTAATTCAGATGATCCAACCTGGAATAGGTTTTTGAAGGTTCTGTTTTCGTTAGTTATTTGCCCTTCTGTTGGCCGTTAAATTAAAATTTCGGAGAATGCTTTATATTGTATCCATTTCATGTCGAACTGGCGTATGCTGTTATTAAAAGATGTCCTTTTTGGAGTATTCTAAATCATCCCAATCTGGCCAGTATGTGTTTTTTATCCTGTCAATATAGTCAATAATGTTCTGTTGTCCTGTAAAAAGAAACGGCATACAATAAAATAGGAAGAAGAGGAAATAGCAAATATAGTAACTCAAATAGGAAGATTTTTAACTTTAAAATGCTTCTTTGATCATACATTTAAATTTTATCACATGACATATGCAAATGTTTGCTTCGTCAGGTTACGACGGTATTAAAACATTTGACATTCTAAAAACAGTATAATAGTTCTTCATTACGTAATTTGGGGATTGAATTTCGTATCACCATCTAGTAAATATTATGGTGACATACAAGTAACATATGTGAAAAAATGTCTAGGTCATGAAGTATGTCATGTCTCGTAACCTTGACCTTTGATTTATATTTGTATTTATAAGAAACTTTGAATGTAAATGGTATATATATTTGTGTTTGTATTGTGTATATTATGTAATTTTGATATATTTGGATTTATAGTATATGCTTATACATATTTACAATAAATGTGTGTTTATTTTCTGTATTTATGTAAATGATGACTATGTACATTGTACACGTCGAAATAAATATTCTGTTCTGTTCATAATAAATGGTTTGTCTCAACATGATTTTATCATAAAAACGATATAGCTATCTTATGGTTGTGGCATAGCAATGTCCGACGTCACAGAGAATGACAAGCGATTGAATCCAGACAGAGAGGAAGGCTAATGAATATTGGGGTACCTCACCCGAGTTTCGAACACACCATCACTTGACAACCCAGCACGTATATGCTCTCCAAACTCAGCTACTATCCTGGCAATCCCTCGCTAGTCTTGAAGAAACAATGGTGAAACAACGGAAGGCTGAATTATGACATGATGAAAACTTTAAATTTACCTAATAGTAATTTTCGACCTGGGCATTTTTCAGGCGTGGCCCATCTCACTTCTGACAGGATTCCAAATGCAGCACAGTCGACTTCAGCAATTTTATCTCCCATTAAGTATTTCTTGTTACCTGAAGAGTATACATGGCTTTATTCCTATCTTTACAATAATAATTCAATGAAATACAGCGACCAGTTATAACCTATAACTTCTACCTTGTACTTTATGACGCAGGCAATTGACATCTTTCACGAATGGCAATATATGTACAGTATAAGAATTTTGAATTCATTATGTCACCGAATATTTGATTTGAATGCTTTAGATGCACAAAAAGCAGCGATGTCAAGCAAAAACCTTTATACACATGCATACGAGTAGAAAAATAGCATTACCATACACATGGCTAAATTAAAGTGGATATCTTAAAGATTCGGTTCGAATCCCGGTAGCGCCATTGACCGATTTTTCGTGTTCCTCAAAACATGACTTTATTTCAATATTACTACAGCTGATGTTAAGTGTAGTTATCCTTAATCAACTTTATATAAGTTAAATGAACACGCTAATGACGTTAGGTCGCTGTGGTGTAGTGGTTAGCATAACGGACCAGCGATCCGAAAAACCCGGGTTTGAATCCCGGAAGCGCCATTGACCGATTGATCGTGTTCCTCAAAACATGACTTTATTCTTATAGAGATTAATTGAAATGAAAATAGTGGGGTATTCATTTTTTCTAATATCGTTTACAGTCGATATCATTTCATTATCTAATAACTTTAGCACCGTGTTGAAAAGTGACTTGTCATGTGATCATTAAAAATACTGAGCAGTTAATAATATATAATAATAGATTAATTGACAAGAAATATCCTTATCTAAACGGACTTAAAACTAGAAACTCACTATTTTCAACTTTTTGAAGCACAATGGTTGGCAACATCGTTCTTCCATTAATAATGTACTAGGGAGAAAGTATTTTTGAAATAAAAACATATTTAGCGCGTATTTCACATTTTACACGCATCCATCTTTTATAAGTGGGGATGCATAGTTTGTAGTGATTTGGAGTAATCTCAAATGTGGAGAGTCGTCGGTTACTTAATAAATATTTACTATTGTGATATACAATGAACATTTATCACATAGCGTTTAAAGTTTGTTTTTACAATGGGTTGATTATGATGTTTTTATTATTTATTTAAAGGAATACTCGTGTATTTTAAGTAATGACTTTGAGCACTAATACATACAAGTACATCTTTAATGTCAGCCTAATAATCAAACTCATATATGACTTGCGAGTTTTAAACTCACTTTTTACCTAAAAAACGTATCTTGAATATACACAGTCATTTCGATACAGTACAAAACAAACAATGAAGCAATGGAAAGCTGAAATGTATCATCTGTACGTGAAGCATTTAAATGTTCGATCTACCCTTGTCTTGTAGTTTGACACATGTGCCTCATGTGAGTAGTTTAGTTGATTTTTATGATTGATGATCTATGTCTTAAAAAATATTCCAAACAACGGAAAAGTCTTAGAGACTGTCATGTTTATCCCTACGCGCCCTCTACTTTCTCTTATTGCCACTTATCACTCTGTCAGATGGTGATATCAAACTTCAACGAATAGACGAAATCGTGTTACAGACAGACAAAAAGACGGACGGATAATATTTCTGTATCGCCCTTCCCCCTCTACTGATGAAGAAGTATTATTTTTATTACTTACTAGATTATTGTACGTAGATACACAACTATTATGACAATCACATTTGAACAAACTCATGTTCCTGGAAAAAGGTTCTGACGTCAAAGTGTGAAATGAACTAGAAAATGTTTTGGCTTTACCTAAAAGCGTAGCAAAATGTCTGATATCGTTTTCCATCATTTCATGAACCTCTGTGTTGCTATGCCGACCAACACCAACTGTGTGTGAAACTTTGCGCAATGCTGTTCCCAATAAGTACTCGTACAGGAAACATTTTGTACGGGAGAATCCTAATATAGTGGAGAATGTATCCTGAGTGAATATTCCCCATCTTGTGTACACATTCAACCTAGAAACAGAACAGGATACAATTGTGGACATATCAGGTACCATTGACTTGCGTGTTTATGAAACCTTAAGGATTGGAAGAAGCTATCATATATAAATTATATACTACTCAAACATTGCTATATGGTCCATATTTTACTATGATGCATATTTTATGTCATTTTCATGCACGTTGACGAATTAGTTTAAATCATTTATCAACATTCCATTTTCAGTTTCTAATTTAATAGAATCTACATGTAGATAATATTACACAACTCATCCAAGTATGACAAGTGACATGTACATAAAATCAAACTTAATTCGAACCAGGAAAGGATCATATTTTAGTATCCTGTATGTATGTGCCCAATACGAATTGAATCCACCCATCCTTTCAAGAGTTAGGGATAGGAAACATCTTTTGCACGGACGGACAGGGGTAAAAGAGAGAGAGAGAAGGTTGCTAAAGGGAACGCCATATACATAAGACAGTGCCTCCCCACACACACCTCCAGGAACAAACAATCCATAAAACATAAGGCACTTCAGGAGGTTCAAGGGTTCATACGCAAGGGAACAGAGGCGCAAGAAATGGCCTGGTCGACCATAAGGAATTACTAGGAGAATCAAAGAGGACAAACAGTGAAGGGGGGAATTTATGAATGGAAAAGATCACAGGACAAGTCAAGACAGCTGGCAACAATAGGCCGAAACTGGGCAGAAAATAACATGAACACTATATACACTACATAACACGTAATGCCTCTTCACCATTCTGCGAATGGCGGGGTCATTTAAATGGCTTGAAGCACTTATATCAGTCTGATCACTTTGGCTACCAAAACACAGCATTGCATCATCGTAACTTGCTAAGCCAACGAATTGTATTTTGTGGGATTCGAGCTTAATCCACTACGGGTGCTACCCTATGTTCAGTGACGGTCATTGGTTTGACTGACTGGGTGGATACAGTTTTCGAAAACATGTCCAATACATTGTTTAAAGTTAGGTCCAGTTCATAGAGCGCGACGGGCAACCAATTCTGGTGATTTTCTCTCGCTAACGGTACTCATCGGTGCCCTATGGTCGGTCTGAGCATCGTTGTTCATAAGAATAAAATCAGAACTATTGTACCAGTGTATGAACTTGCAGAATCCCATTGCAACTTAGTACTTTATATACGAGTACTCACCAGACATTCTATACTTGAGAATGGGGCACTGCAGCAATTTGATAAATGGATAACTAAATTTTACCAGTAAGTGAATTCCTCTATCCACTTCTGTATTGCCCAAGCCTGAGAAGTTTCCACAGACGAAAGATGCTCATTCAAACTCACGGAGAATTCTTTGTTTAGAAATTGTACAATCAGTTGAGAATCGCCCATGGTCAAATCATTGTACTCTATCCAAGGCACCTTGCTCTTTGGACCTTTTTGGTAATTGAAGTTGACCTAGAAGAAGTAGAATCATAATATATATATATGTTTTTCAATGATGCAAATATCATTATATATTAACATAGTAACCTAGTGATTGTTTTAAGAACAATTAAAAAATGTCTGCCAAATTAGCTGTTTTGACTAGTGTCTAGTACATATACCGGTACATTATATAATTTCACTGTTACATGGTTCCTCTAAATTTAATATATAACAAAGATACCAGTTAAGGTCTAGAACAAATTTTCAACTTGACTGCTTGAATTGAAGTTCGAATCATGTGAGGCGACTTAAAGCATTTTATTTGGATATGGAAACATTTTGACGTTGTGCATTCGTATGCCAGAGAGAAAAACTTCCTGTTAGAGTGATTCACACACCTGGTAAGGAATTTTCGTTATCCTAAGGTAGGTTTCCAATTTCATCACAAAATGACCAAGGTTGGGTATTTGCTTTAACCTAGGGAACATGTGCAGTATTACTGTATCCTTTGGGTAATCCACACCACATTTCCTGCAATGAAGAACAAGTGTGATTGAAATTCATCTCATGATTTTTTACGGAAATACATTTATTTTAGATTATTTATAAGTTATAACAAGAATATTGAATCAATGTGCGTGTTAATTTTTGTGTCGGCAGCCACTACCATGTTGTGATCTGGGACAAATATACATGTATACATTATTGTATATATTGGTCCCACTTATGATGTATGAGACTAGAAATGTCAAATTTATAGCCATTCGGTAACCATAAAATACATTGAAAGTATGATTACTTTAACATCCATTCACATAGGCGGAATCAGGAGCGGATTACCCCTATAAACCCTATAAAGTATTGCAATTGTATGTGTCTATGACATTGGAAGCAAATAGCATTATTATAATATCACCGCTGTATGCCTACGCTCGCATACAAGATTCAATATAGACAATATAATACCAGAACAGGCGAACAAAGACGAACTGTACGTGTTCGTTTTTTAAACAGCCTCGTGATATAGATCTACATGTCCATTTTGACGTAATGATGTTTAAGTGCAATACTTCCCAGCCACATGCACTCGATTCAGTCAATAAAACATATCCAACGCAAAATAGTACCCGTCCAGCTTTATGTGTTTATGAAATAGCTGGGTGTGTATTATTTGCGTAGGATATAATTTATTGACTGAATCGAATGTCTGTGTTCGCACCTCCACATCGATTTTCCTGAACCACACACGCATCAACTGTGTCATGACTCATAATTTTACTCAAGGTTGCATACATACTGAAACGCACGTTTGGAGGTTAACGAATATAAATGTGTTTGAAATCAAAGTGTTATCAGCCATTAAAACATTCCTTACATGTGAAAAGTGGTATGACCAATAATTCTTAATTTCGATGTTGTAGTATGATATTTTATTAACAGTAAATTTAGACATTCAGGGTCGTTCACAAGATAAAAGACCCAACCTGAACATCGAAATTACGAATTATTGGTCAGAAAATTGACACTACTACTCATCTGTCTACAAGCTTTATTCTACTGGCAAATGCATCACTCGGCGAAGTATACAGCGAGTTATACACCGTGTTCATGACCTCACTGAAATAAATATGGATATTAAAGTAAATATACCTTGTCCTACGTGTTAACCTCTTCATTACGAGCCATGATAACCCAACGACTCCAGTCCCTACGGACAGATATACAGCATTCGATCTAACGAAATCACGCACACTTTCCATTTTGTAAACCACTGTTGTGACCGCGAAGTTAGCGTATGCCCTTTATCAATGCAATGCTTTTATAAATATGTTATCGCTCGAAACTGGGTCAAAATTTCAGGACGAAGTCAGGCGCGGTTATAGGATTTTTGTTTCGGGGGAGGGAATATCGGCACTTTGTATTGTTTATGTGATACGGTCACTTGTAATGTATCAGGATATCATGAACTTTAATGTACAGGTATATAGTCCAGTCAATCTAATTTTAACGCTAAAATAAATGCAACAGAAATGTTTTCAAGTAGGCCTATATGCGTTTTAATAATACTGTATAAACAACATACCAAAAGTCTAACAAAATCTTTGATGCAGAAAGTGAAGAAAAAATAAAAATTCAAAATGTAAAAATACCTTTGAAGGAATGGCGCATACTGTACACCCTATATTAAATATTATTCACAAGCGCCCATTGATCAAGAAGAATTCGTCAGCACACACATGCATAAAATCACTATAAATACTACTGGCAATAAGGTAATTTTCAATAATATATGAGGTCAAAAGTACATAAAATATATGTGATAGTTATGCCTTTGCAGATTAGATTGTTATCATACCATATTTAATGTTAAGTGATAATCCACACCTCATTTCCTGCAATGAAGTACAAGTGTGATTGAAACCCATCTCATGATTTTTGACGGAAATTTATATAACATATTATCTATAACAAGAATATTGAATCAATGTACAAGTGTTAATTTTCGTATCGTCAACCACTACCACATGTGATCTGGGCCCTATATACATGCATACATCATTGTATATATTAGTCCCAGTTATGATGTATGAGACTAGAAATGTCAAAATTATAGCAATTCGGTAACCATAAAATACATTAAGAGTATGGTTACTTTAACATCAATTCACATAGGCGGAATCAGGGGCGGATTACCCCTATAAAGTATTGCAAGTGTATGTGTCTATGACATTGGAAGCTAATAGCATTATTATAATATCGCCGATGTATGGCTACACTCGCATACAAGATTCAATATAGACAATATAATACCTGAGAACAGACGAACAAAGGCGAACTGTACGCGTTCGTTTTTTAAACAACCTCGTGATATAGATCTACATGTCCATTTTGACGTAATGATGTTTAAGTGCAATACTTCCCAGCCACATGCACTCGATTCAGTCAATAAAACATATCCAACGCAAAATAGTACCCGTCCAGCTTTATGTGTTTATGTAATAACTGGGTGTGTATTATTTGCGTTGGATATAATTTATTGACTGAATCGAGTGTCTGTGTACGGACAGATACATACAGCATTCGATCTAACGAAATCACGCACAATTTCCAGTGTCTAAACCACTGCTGTGACCTTGCAGTTAGCGTATACACTTTATCAATAAAATACTTCTATAAATATGTTATCGTTCGAAAACTGGGTCATATTTCAGGACGAAGTCAGGCGCGGTTATAGGAGTTTTGTTTCGGGTCACTTGTAATGTATCAGGATATCATGAACTTCTATGTACATATTGTCTAAGTGCACTCCCTCTTTTCGGATTTCAATGTAGGTGTTGATAAATCATAGGCATATTTGTAACTAAGCATGTTTAGCAAATTTGAACATCGATTGTGAAACAAGATGCTACAACTTATACTTATCACTCTACATGACAGCTTCCTGGCTACCAACTAGTACTCGCGCCAAATTTAGCGTATGTGAAGTTCGTTATCAAACGCAGCTTATCTCGGTGCTCGAACTCACGACCTTCGCACCAGGAGTTAGGAGATCTACCCATCGACCTCTGTAAATTAAACTAAGCAAAGGTGCTGTAGTTTTATTGATTAAGATTTTGAGTTATTGCATGAACACATGTTAATAGGGCATGATCAATAAATAAAGACAACCAAACATTAAAATTCTGCGTCCGTTCATTTATTCGAACATACGTATATATTCAACAATAGTAGCATGCGTAGTACAAAAAAGTTTGTTAAAAAATGTTAAAGTGCGTAAATAAATGTACACTAAACCACGATTACGAGACCATTATGGCATTGTCCATTGACCTTTCACAACCAAGGTACATGTAGTTATTAAAAAAACAATGTGCTAGTACATCAATGCGATAACTTCATATTTAGCTCATGAAGATACAAGGTAAAATAAATAACAATTGAACCTGTCTTCTTTAAACTACATGTATATCAAAGATATCAAAACTGTCGAATCGACGAAGGCGTAAAATGATTAGACAATATGTATCACGTAAGTCTTCGTTTGACTATCATAAGTATAGAAAACATACTAATTCCTGTTGACTTTGTCTGATTAACATTTTGATGCATGAAGTACACAAAACTGTGAAATAATTCGTCCGTAAGTAAGTGTAGCACAATCATAGATACGTATGTCTACATTCAAACCATAACTCTAGATGGAAAAATAAAGGGAAAGGATTTGTGATAATCGGCTGTCCCAAGTTTGCTTAGATTTAATTGGCTTTCGCACCGCTGTGACTCATGTAGCCAAAACGAGAACAATATGGCTGCGCCAAAAACTATGCCAGTGCATATTGCCGTAACATGATAAAAATGAATTGTTTAATTTTCAACTTTAACTCCATATGACACAGGTGTCCCCTTTTTGATGTCAAGGCAAGTCGAGCAATTTGGTGTGTTAATTAAGGGGGATTGTTTTTGTAACAGCATGCATACTTAAGCTGTTCAAAACTTCTCATGAGTGCCAATAACAGTGATCTTGTTCTCCGCAGCCCTAAAATCTCAACATATTCTCACTGTATGCTTATTACATACACAGTTTTATCTAAATGTCTAATACTCAACTTAGTTTATATTTGAGCGCAAATCATTTTTATAATAAGCAATCGTGGCCTTGAATTATAGTCCTTATGAAGTTTTATTACTATTGGTTGAATATGTTTGCAGTAACTAAGCCGTGTATACATGGTAGCAATTTTCCTGATAAGTTTTGTACCCGAATACTTTATACCGATATTCGTTCATCTTCACTGTTTTACCCTACTTACTGATGTCCCTATATTTTAAAATACGTTTTAGAATAGTGCATGATATTATCTTTTGAATTAGTACCCACTCTACGTACGAAGTTTAAACAATCCATAACAATAATATGCACTGTAAACTGCCTGTTACGACACCTGTTCGTATTTCTATATCTCATAGTAAGAATGGACAAAGTTTGTAAACGTTTTACAACCTAAAAGTTATAATATCTTGTCTTCAAAAGGAAAACGTGTCCAAATAAAATTGGCAAAATATAACTTCTTCGCTATGTTAAAAAGAAAACACACAACTCCGTGAAAACTACTTATATTATTATATGTGTAAAATATATGTCTGAGTCCATCACATTTCATTTGACAGATGACTATTTTTCACACACCGATTATATAAGTTGTAAAAACTGATTAAAATGTTTCATGCATAAACAAACGTACTGTATTGTATATTGTTTACAAGCTACATTCAAGCATACCATTGAGTAACAGTTTGAGTCTTTCTCTAGATATACATGTACGTATATATTGAAAAGTAAACACACTTAGTTCTCCGAAGTAATTCAGATGATGCAACCTGAATTAGGTTTTTGAAGATACTGTTTTCGTTTAGTTATTTGCCCTTCTGTTGGCCATTAAATAAAACATTCGGAGAATGCTTTATCCTGCGACATTTCATGTCGAACTGGCGTATGCTGTTATTAAAAATGTCCTTTTTGGAGTATTATAAATCGTCCCAATCTGGCCAGTATGTTTTTTTTATCCTGTTCATATAGTCAATAATGTTCTGTTGTCCTGTAAAAAGAAAAGGCTTACAATAAAATAGGAAGAAGAGGAAATAGCAAATATCGTAACTCAAATAGGAAGATTTTTAACTTTAAAATGCTACTTTGATCATACATTTAAAGTTGATCACATGACATATGCAAATGTTTGCTTCGTCAGGTTACGACGGTATTAAAACATTTGACATTCTAAAAACAGTACTGTATAATAGTTCTGCATTACTTAATTTTTGGGATTGAATTTCGTATCACCATCTAGTGAATATTATGGTGACATACAAGTATCATATGTGAGAAAATGTCAAGGTCATGAACTTTTATGTCATGTCCCATAACCTTGACATAATAAATGGTTTGTCTCAACATGATTTTATCATAGAAACGATATAGCTGTCATATGGTTGTGGCATAACAATTTCCGACGTCACAGCGAATGACAAGCGATTGAATTCAGACAGAGAGGAAGGCTAATGAATATTGGGGTAGCTCACTCGAGTTTCGAACACATCATCACCTGACAACCCAACACGTTTATGCTCTCCAAACTCAGCTACTATCCTGGCAATCCATCGATAGTCTTGAAGAAACAATGGTGAAAAAACGGAAGGCTGAATTCAGACAGAGAGGAAGGCTAACGAATATTGGGGTACCTCACCCGAGTTTCGAACACACCATCACCTGACAACCCAGCACGTATATGCTCTCCAAACTCAGCTACTATCCTGGCAATCCCTCGCTAGTCTTGAAGAAACAATGGTGAAACAACGGAAGGCTGAATTATGACATGATGAAAACTTTAAATTTACCTAATAGTAATTTTCGACCTGGGCATTTTTCAGGCGTGGCCCATCTCACTTCTGACAGGATTCCAAATGCAGCACAGTCTACTTCAGCAATTTTATCTCCCATTAAGTATTTCTTGTTACCTGAAGAGTATACATATACATGGCTTTATTCCTATTTTTACAATAATAATTCAATGAAATACAGCGACCAGTTATAACCTATTACTTCTAACATGTACTTTATGACGCAGGCAATTGACCTCTTTCACGAATGGAAATATATGTACAGTATAAGAATTTTAAATACATTATGTCACAGAATATTTAATTTGAATGCTTACGATGCACAAAAAGCAGCGATGTCAAGCAAAAACCTTTATAAAAATGCATACGAGTAGAAAAATAGCATTGCCATACACATGGCTAAATTAAAGTGGATATCTTAAAGATTCGATTCGAATCCCGGTAGCGCCATTGACCGATTGTTCGTGTTCCTCAAAACATGATTTTATTTCAATATTACTACAGCTGATGTTAAGCGCTGTGAGGCGGATGTAAAAATTCGTCCCGTACTTCGTCCAAATTGTAGTTATCCTTAATCAACTTCATATAAGTTAAATGAACACGCTAATGACGTTATGTCGCTGTGGTGCAGTGGTTGGCATAACGGACCAGCAATCAGAAAACCCGGGTTTGAATCCCGGTAGCGCCATTGACCGATTGATCGTGTTCCTTTATTCTTACAGAGATAATTGAAATGAAAATACTGGGGTATTGATTTTTTCTTATATCGTTTACAGTCGATATCATTTCATTATCTAGTAACTTTAGCATAGTGTTGAAAAGTGACTTGTCATGTGATCATTAAAAATACTGAGCAGTTAATAATATATAATAATAGATTAATTGACAAGAAATATCCTTATCTTAACGGACTTAAAACTAGAAACTCACTATTTTCAACTTGTTGAAGCACAATGGTTGCCAACATCGTTCTTCTATTAATAATGTACTAGGGAGAAAGTCTTTTTGAAATAAATTTTAGCGCGTATTTCACATTTTACACGCATCCATCTTTTCTGTTCATATTTTATGAATGAAAAATGGTCGCATTTGTGCAGTGCTAGCGCGGTTATCGCCTCAGTGTGCTTCGTGTAAATATATATTATATACACGTATTATTATACATATGAGGCCCGATGTCTTCACTTTCTGTACAAACGGTATTCTGTTTAATTAGATAATTAGCTATCGAAAGTTAATTACTTTTACTGATTTAAAAGTTCATGTTTTACTTATTAGAGTATGAAAGATAGGTTCAATTTAAGTGGGGATGCATAGTTTGTAGTGATTTAGAGTAATCTCAAATGTGGAGAGTCGTCGGTTACTAAAAAAATATTTACTATTGTCATATACAATGAACATTTATCGCATAGTGTTTTAAGTTTGTTTTTACAATTGGGTGATTATGATGTTTTTATCATTTATTTAAAGCAATACTCGTGTCATTTTAGTAATGACTTTGAGCACTAATATATACAAGTACATCTTTAATGTCAGCCTAATATTCAAACTAGTATATGACTTGTGACTTTTAAACTCACTTTTTACCTAAAAACGTATATTGAATATACAAAGTCATTTCGATACAGTACAAAACAAACAATGAAGAAATGGAAAGCTGAAATGTATCATCTGTACGTGAAGCATTTAAATGTTCGATCTACCCTTGTCTTGTAGTTTGACACATGTGCCTCATGTGAGTACTTTAGTTGATTTTTATGATTGATGATCTATGTCTTTAAAAAATATTCCACACAACGAAAAAGTCTTAGAGACGGTCATGTTTATCCCTACGCGCCCTCTACTTTCTCTTAGTGCCACTTATCACTCTGTCAGATGGTGATATCAAACTTCAACGAATAGACGAAATCGTGTTACAGACAAACAAAAAGATGGACGGATAACATTTCTGTATCGCCCTTCCCCCTCCCGCTGATGAAGAAGTATTATTTTTATTACTTACTAGATTATTGTACGTAAATACACAACTATTATGACAATCACATGTGAACAAACTCATGTTCCTGGAAAAAAGTTCTGACGTCAAAGTGTGAAATGAACTAGAAAATGTTTTGGCTTTACCTAAAAGCGTAGCAAAATGTCTGATATCGTTTTCCATCATTTCATGAACATCTGTGTTGCTATGGCGACCAACACCGACTGTGTATGCAACTTTGCGCATTGCTGTTCCAAATGAGTACTCGGACAGGAAACATTTTGTACGGGAGAATCCTAAAATCGTGGAGAATGAATCCTGAGAGAATATACACCATCTTGTGTACCCATTCAACCTAGAAACAGAACAGGATACAATTGTGGACATATCAGGTACCATTGACTCGCGTGTTTCCGAAACCCTAAGGATTGGAAAAAACTTTCATATGTAAATTATATACTACTCAAACATTGCTATATGGTCCATATTTTAGCATGATGCATATTTTATGTCATTTTCATGCACGTTGACGAATTAGTTTAAATCATTTACCAACATTCCATTTTCAGTTTCTAATTTAATAGAATCTACATGTAGATAATATTACACAAGTCATCCAAGCATGACAATAGTGACATGTACAGATAATTAAATTTAATTCGAACCAGGAAAGGATCATATTTTATTGTCCTATATGTATGTGCCCAATACGAATTGAATCCACCCATCCTTTCAAGAGTTATGGATAGGAAACATCTTTTGCGCGGACGGACAGGGGTAAAGGAGAGAGAGAAAAATGCTAAAGGGAACGCCACATACATAAGACAGTGCCTCCCCACACACACCTCCACGAACAAACAATCCATAAAACATAAGGCACATCAGGAGGTTCAAGGGTTCATACGCAAGGGAACAGAGGCGCAAGAAATGGTCTGGTCGACCATAAGGAATTACTAGGAAAATCACAGAGGACAAACAGTGAAGGGGGGAATTTATGGATGGAAAAGATCACAGGACAAGTCAAGACACTTGGCAGAAAATAACATGAACACTATATACACTACATAACACGTAATGCCTCTTCACCATTCTGCGAATGGCGGGGTCATTTAAATGGCTTGAAGCACTTATATCAGTCTGATCACTTTGGCTACCAAAACACAGCATTGCATCATCGTAACTTGCTAAGCCAACGAATTGTATTTTGTGGTATTCGAGCCCAATCCACTACGTGTGCTACCCTATGTTCAGCGACGGTCATTGGTTTGACTGACTTGGTGGATACTGTTCTAGAAAGTATGTTCAATACATTTTTAAAAGTAAGCACTCCACCATTGGCATTATGTCTGCGATAAATAAAAAAGTTGATGTTTCAGTCTATACAATAACGCGGATAGAATTTGAACCGTTCCATAAAAATTAGGGCCCGTTTTCTTCTCTGAAAATACTTCTAAGCTTTAAAAATAAACCGAAAATGGACAATCACATTCATTTTCTTATTTCTTCCTATTTTCAAATAGTGAAACCACCTATGTACTTAACAGACGTACACATTTAAGAAAAGTCAGAAATATTTGAAAAAAATCAAAACAAAATTTTTGGGTGGGACTTTTAAGTGGTGCCCCAAGCTCGGCAAGCATCATCGTTCATAAGAATAAAATCTGAACTATTGTACCAGTGTATGAACTTGCAGAATCGCATTGCAACTGAGTACTTTATATACAAGTACTCACCAGACATTCTATACTTGAGAATGGGGCACTGCAGCAATTTGATAATTGGATAACTAAATGTTACCAGTAAGTGAATTCCTCTATCCACTTCTGTATTGCCCAAGCCTGAGAAGTTTCCAGAGGCGATAGATGCTCATTCAAATTCACGGAGAATTCTTTGTTTAGAAATTGTACAATCAGTTGAGAATCGCCCATGGTCATATCATTGTACTCTATCCAAGGCACCTTCCTCTTTGGACTATTTTGGTAATTGAAGTCAACCTAGAAGAAGTAGAATCATATATGTATGTTTTTCAATTATGCAAAAAATCATTAAATAAAGAAGTACCCAGTTATTGTTTTAAGAACAATTTAAACAAGAAATATCTTGAAAAATGATGGTCAACGCAATTGGAAGGTTAAGATTTGTTGTGCAACAGAACAAATGCAGTGATGTTACGATTGCTGGTCACTCCACATCCAAATGGATTTCGGTAAATTTACCGAAATTCAGTGGATTTCGGTAGATAACGTACACTTTATCGAAACGTTAACCAATCCGCGTCAAGGTTACAAACGTTGTTCATTTGAAGATAAATTGCCTTGGTGGTTAACATAAAATTTGATTGGTTTACACAACACTGATTTGCAAATAGCAAAACCATGTTAGTACGTCTGCGCCGAAAAATGTCTGGCAAATTAGCTGTTTTGACTAGTGTCTAGTACATATACCGGTACCTTATATAATTTCACTGTTCCCTATTTTTCCTCTAAATATAATATAAAACAAAGACACCCGTTAAGGTCTAGAACCAATATTCAACTTGACTGCTTGATTTGAAATTCGGATCATGTGAGGGACTTAAAGCATTTTATTTGGATATGGAAACATATGTGCCTTCGTATGCCAGAGAAAAACTTCCTGTTAGAGTGATTCACACACCTGGTAAGGAATTTTCGTTATCCTAAGGTAGGTTTCCAATTTCATCACAAAATGACCAAGGTTGGGTATTTGCTTTAACCTAGGGATCATGTGCAGTATAACTGTATCCTTTGGGTAATCAACACCACATTTCCTGCAATGAAGTACAAGTGCGATTGAAACTCATCTCATGATTATTTTCGGAAATACATTTATTTAAGAATATTTATAAGTTATAACAAGAATATTGAATCAATGTGCAAGTGTTAATTTTCGTGTCGTCAACCACTACCATGTTGTGATCTGGGACAAATATACATGTATACACCATTGTATATATTGGTCCCACTTATGATGTATGAGACTAGAAATGTCAAAATTATAGCAAATCGGTTACCATAAAATACATTGAAAGTATATAGTTACTTTAACCCCTATAAAGTATTGCAATTGTATGTGTCTATGACATTGGAAGCTAATAGCATTATTATAATATCGCCGCAGTATGGCTACTCTACGCGTTCGGTTTTTAAACAGCAATATGATATAGATCTACATGTCCATTTTGACGTAATGATGTTTAAGTACAATACTTCCCAGCCACATGCACTCGATTCAGTCCATAAAACATAGCCAACGCAAAATAATACCCGTCAAGCTTTATGTGTTTATGTAATAGCTGGGTGTGTATTATTTGCGTTTGGATATAATTTATTGACTGAATCGAGTGTCTGTGTTCGCACCTCCGTATCGACAATCCTGAACCACACACACGCATCAACTGTATCATGACTCATAATTTTACTCAAGGTTGCATACATATTGAAACGTACGTTTGGAGGTTAACGAATATGTGTATGGAAATCAAGGTGTTATCAGCCATTAAACCATTCCTAACATGTGAGTAGTGGTATGACCAGTAATTCTTAATCTCGATGTTCAAGTATGATCTTTAATAACAGTAAATTTAGACATTAACGGTCGTCCACAAGATAAAAGATCCTACAGGAACATCGAAATTACGAATTATTGGTCAGAAAATTGACACCACTACTCATCTGTTCTACAAGCTTTATTCTACTGGCATCACTAATGCATCACTCGGCGAAGTATACGACATCGTACATCGAGTTATACACCGTGTTCATGACCTCACCGAAATAAATATGGATATTAAAGTAAATATACCTTGTCCTACGTGTTAACCTCTTCATTACGAGCCATGATAACCCAACGACTCCAGTCCCTACGGACAGATATACAGCATTCGATTTAACGAAATCACGCACACTTTCCATTTTGTAAACCACTGTTGTGACCGCGAAGTTAGCGTATACACTTTATCAATGCAATGCTTTTATAAATATGTTATCGCTCGAAAACTAGCTCAAATTTCAGGACGAAGTCAGGCGCGGTTATAGGATTTTTGTTTCGGGGGTGGGAATATCGGCACTTTGTATTGTTTATGTGATACGGTCACTTGTAATGTATCAGGATATCATGAACTTCGATGTACAGGTATATGCAGTGACACTTCGAAACCTCGAACAGTTTTGGCTCGAACACAGTAGATACCTCGAACAGGTTCTTAAGACCCGGCAAAACCCCATCTTATTTCATATTATCTGACAGTAGATCACTCGAACAGAGATAGGTCGAACACTCGAATAGGATGTGTGGTCCCTAGCTATCATTTCATTCATTGTTCACCACAGATAGATCGAACAATACAATAATTCACACCTTTCATTGACCGCTTAATATACTAATATTTGTTGACGGGTAAGTTTGGCGACACATACTTTAATTCGCCCTTGCAGAGTAATTTAAGCTACAATACAAAATTTATGTAAACTTCAAAATAAGTTATAAGAGACCAACATATTATACCCATAAAAGGAAGATGGTAAATATTTGAATACTTTCAAATGTAAATTATCATTATAATGTGTTTATTCGCTATAGAAATTGTAGAAATTCGATTCTTCAGAATATGCACCGCTATAGACGCCTCTCGTTGAATTAAAGCTGTATGAAAGCATTGAATATAATTAACTTTAGATTTTGACCTACAGTTCATTCTTAAATAGATGTAGAAATGACAGCAAAATTGCACTGTGCAGAAAATGTATAAGATATGTTTTTTTTAATTTCATTTTGATAATTTCACTGCATAAGAAGGATATAGCAATCTCAAGCAAGCATTTCAATGAATCATTCAACATGTCAAATGATTTCAATCATAGCTGAAATGAAGTATGTGTGTTTCGCGAAGTTAAACACGCTATGCTCTTAGTACGATGTATTTTGAAAACGCCGTACTTGAAAACTATGCACCATAGCTTTATTTCAAAAGATTTTTCGTAGAGAAAAGTAATAACCTAGGGTAAACATTTTGAATTGTGATGTGTGTTTGTTTGTTTCATCGGGTTTAACGCCGTTTCTCAACGATATTTCAGTTATATACGGCGGCCGGTTCACCTAACCAGTTTTTCCTGGACTGAAATCTAACCAGTACTAACTTACCCTTCCACATTTTTGTCAAATTTTCATGGAATGGTATGACCTGCCGCGACCGGGAATCGAACCCGGATCGCCGGATTTCAAGTCCATCGGACTAACCACTGGACCACGGCCACGGCTGTGATGTGTGTACCTAATGGGCCTTTTTCTGCGCTCACATCCAATGTTTTCCAATTGTTTACCCGGTCTTATCTTGTTTCCATCAAAACGGAATGCATACAATGATAACTTTATGGTCTATATTCATAGAGACAATTTAAATGATTATGCCTTCTCTCAATTCTCAGTCATTATACGATCTGACGTATTTTTGCGGAAAATTATCGTCCGGGTTTGGGAGATTTATTTTACGTGTAGAATAACAGCCCGGACAGAAAAAACTAAGTGTTAATACTTTTATCCAATATTTAATCAATATTAATTTTCTGTGTACATACAAGGGTATATAATACGTATGGAAGCCCTGGAGGGACATTTAAAATTAATATTTAAAATTTAAACCTTATTATTTAAAATTTAATTCTTAATATTTAAAATTTAATTCTTAATATTTAAAACTTAAAACTTATCATGTTTCGGTTAATTACCTAAGTGGATTACATATAGATAATATATATCTAACTACTAGTGCAGACACTAGAGGGATATAGTACTTCCTAACTCTAGCTCAACATTTCCCCCATCCCCTCAAGCCGCGGTCTATATTCCTAGACATCATATTAATATAGTTTTCTTAAATTATTTTAAGGTTGTATCTTTTATTGTAATCTCTACTTTAACCACCTTTAATATATAAGTGCACTCCCTCCAGCAGAGATAATAATGGATTATAATTTGCGATTCGCTATATTTTAATAATGGATCTTTTCGGATTGCAATGTACAAGGTGATGATAAATCATAGGCATGCCTTTACGCAGTCACACAGATCTGGAACACGCTATGTTCATATACGGTTCCTGCACAGGTGGGTCATGAAATTATGACAAGCTAACATTTATGATGTCGTAAGGAACCTGCTTTGTCTCAAAATGCGTGTAGAATGCTCTTCTCAATGGAAAACAACTCAAATTTCATTAGGGGAAGCACCTCGTAGCCTTACAACAACTCCAGTGCCGCGCGTCGCTTCCTAATGGCAATTTTCTCTCAGCTTCACGTCTGGTATGCATGCTGGAATAAGAGTTGAGGTCCGAGTACCCCCCACCCCCCTAAACGGTATATTTAAGTTGTTTATTGTTTGCAAATGGTGTATTCCATGCTTATGAACATATTTAATGGATCCTGCGCAAATAACAGATTTCGTCGTCAAGAAATCAAAGAACAGAATGTACTATTAGGTTCGGTGGTAACTGTGGTGATACTGTCGAGAACAACAGTCACCGCGTACAATTGAAAACAATGCTGCATGCTGCAACACGTTCATTTTGCATAATTGTGAAACAATAAGTTTACACTCTTGATGACTGTGTATTGGTTACTTATCAATGCTCACGCCAAAATCAAGGAATTTCGTGATCAAACCTGCTCAAAGTGAAGTTCAAACTTACAACCTTTGTTTGTTGTAGACCCCGACTATAGGCAATAACACATTGTCCTTCTCATTTGTGGGTGATTTGTTGATTTATATGTCGTACGTGAAATCAAATGATTGGTTTGAGATACGATTGTTCATTATTCTTCACTCGAAAAGACCGACGAATATGCTGGTCCTTGTCAATGATGCCATGTGTTTGTTAGGTAACCACGTTTATTACAGTGGAAAGAATTCATTATATTATTGATCAACAAAGAATTTGAAGAACAAACAAGCAAGATGATATAAATGCACATTTGTATATCGATGGGACTGGTAATATCGCAACACTGGAAGTAAACTAGGCAGGAATGTCTTAACTGTTTATGCCTAGAAAATCATTCTTGAACAGAAATCATTTTACTACCTAGATTTCGGCCAATAGCCATACGTGCCTAATGATCTATATACATGTTATTATCCGACAATAAATATCTTGGTTGCCCAAATACACCATGTCCATGCAGAACTTAAGTGGGATGGAACGACGACACTTCTGTTCTCCCTTTTGTGCTTTCATCCACTATGAAAATAATTAGTTATATAATAATTTACTGACATCAAAGAAACCCAATTGTTCCTATAGCCACCAAAGCATACATGTGTGAGCACGGGAAGACGGCATTTCTAGAAGCTCACCTCTATATGTATTTGGGATACAAAAAGAAGTTTTTACAATAATATCTCTAAAACAAGCATTAAACAGAACTGATATTTTTTTCTTTATCTTAATGTTACAATATGACAGATTATGCCCAGGTTCTCAAGGAACATGCTTTGATTAGTACAAATAACTGCATGAAAGCAAGATGCAACCAATAAAATGTAGCTGGTATCCAAATTAATACTGAAACTAATTAGATTTTAAATTTGAAAAAGTTATATCTACCATCCTTGCGTTTTCATTATATCTTAACGCATAAAATTTTGTCTGAATAGTTGTTATTACCCACTCTACACTTTTGCCAATTCTTATTAAAATCTATAATGTAATAACAACGTAGGAGCAAAAAGAACAATAAATATTTTAAAGTCTAAGTCAGAGTTTCAGTCTTAAAATGTTTGTGAATATGGCTCCCAGTCATCTGGTGATTTCAAGCTGACACAATCTTACAAAGTTTCCTCTCCTAATGTTGGTAGAAACAAGAACACACAAGTAACAAAGACATTCAGACATTCGGTAGAATGTAACATAAATAAATACAAACACCAACTGATATTCATAATTTATTGTACATGTGTATTATTGAACTGTTGGTCCGAAAAATAGTATGTTTTTGCATTGAAATAATGTTTTAAAATTTACAAATATGAATAATTAAATGATAAGAGATGAACATTTTCCCTGACTAATGGTACAGTATGCTAGGTATCCATCACTACCTGAATGGATACTGAAATACCACATTGCAAAGTATGATTTTTCTACAATAAATGACACATAACATAGTTCATGTTTCTTGATATTTGTGAATGTTTTATGAGAACACGCATATCAATATCAGACATTGAGATCAACCAGAATAGAAAGAAGTGACTCAGAGCAAATCTACCCACCATTAAGTCAAGTGCTCTAATTAACTGTCTTTGTAAAAACAAGCTGTCAAATGGCAAATAAAAGAATAACAGAACAATATGTGAGTGTTTTGTTCATTTCATGACTTTCAATGTTACAATATCTAAAATGCAAATATACTCGGAGTATACACAGTCAATAGTTGAAAATATCTCATCTATAATACCATCTAAAGTTTACTTTTTAATTCCTTTAATTTAACAGCACATACACTCATTACTTGTTTATCCTTGACAAAAGGCTGTGAAAAAGCGTGCTGCAATTATACAAAGTTGTTTATCCCGATATATTGCGTTGGTGTTTGATTCTTACTATATTGCAGGATGTCAACTCACCTCTTTTCAAAATGTAGGGATAGAGTAAGGCTATTTTTTTTTTTAAAGTAGGGTAAAAGTAGTGATTTTATTGCCTAAAAGTAGGGATAGTAGGGATGATTCCTTAGCGTAAGAATATTAAAAATGGTAAAAGTTCACCGCACTGTACATTATCCATGATTAGACCTCGGTGCTACATGCAGGTGAAATGACATCTTACTTGAGATATAAAGTATGTTAATTTATGCATTGACAGACACCATAAACATAAAAAAAAACACAAAATAGTTAAATTTTCAAGTTAACAATGATAGTCAAACAGAGTTGGAGCATAATTATCAGCAGCAATCCTTTATAAAATACTTAATAGGCATATAACAATGGGTTGTATAAAAATGACATTAAAATAGATAATGTACCATTATAGTGACAGCATTGATGGTAAGATTAAACATAAAATGAAATTCATATAACAATGATGAGGATGATGGAAGGCGACTATATAAAGGGAGATAACTGTGCAAGATTGTAAGCCCAAAACCTACTCTTTTCAATGTGTTAAAACAAATAACATAGGAAATATTGCATAATTTACAAATTAAACAATGTTAAAAATAAGATCATTAAGTTTAAACCTCAATAAAACTATTTATTACCATCCATATAAAGGATCTATAAAAGTCCACCACAAGTGTGACATGTATCACTGACATCCATTGAGCTTTTTAGGGTTAAGTTGTATGAAAAAAAAGAATCAACTATTCCTGAATGTGTTAAATTGTTGATCTAAATGAGATTACATCTGGCAACGCTCTGCTATATATCAAGATCTGTGAACAATCAGAAAAACGTGATCCACACCCGTCCTTAATTAACTTCTCAAGAAATTTTAAGGATACAAATTTTTTTTTCATAATCTTAAAAATAATATGGAAATACATGTCCAATAAAAAATAATGTAACACGAAAATGTAAAAATGTCAAACAAATAAGAGCAACCATGGATAATGATGGTTAATAAGAACAAATATCAAGTGCAATAACTAATGATTAAACAATGCTTGTAATGTTTTATTCACAACTGGAAATAGGTTTGTCAACACAAAACAGTCTGTGTCAACAGAAAATATCAATTACTGGTATAATATTGTTAATAAAATATTGTATCTTTCATTGAAAACATCTTTTTTACTTTCACTAATATTTCCCTCTGTGCACCGAGTGATTGCATTAAATGCTGCAAACTGTGGTATAGACCTAAGTTATCATACACGGTGAATCATTGGAAATTTATGAAAACTGTTCAAATCTAGTATCCAGAATTCTTGGAATGACCATTAAATTGCAAATATAAATAAACATTGAAAACAAAGACCTAATACAATGCAAAATATGTATCAACTTTCATCTTTTTCTTTTCTTGGATGTTTCTGTATGAGATTCTGGAAGAGATCTCTTGTTTCCTTGTGCATTAATATCCAGTTTAAATCTGATATATGTTAAGTGAAATAAATAAAACTTCATACAAAGATAAAACAAATTCTACGAGTACATCATTGAACAATAATCCCCCATACCTTAATAAGTAAATGATGTTATATTTCAAACCCTTTAACACTGCAAGCTGTGTAACAGAAATATCATTACCAAGAAATTGAAATGTTAAACCAATAAGACAAAAACATATATTATCTTCACACTTTCAAAGATGCTATATATGCCAAACCACTACATGCAAATTGGGTATCTGATGAAGACCATTTGCTCAAAATCTGGAACTATTTACTGAATTTATTCAGTCATGTGCAAAATTGTCAATACATGTAGTTTACATAAGTCAATTTTCCAGGACTATTTTGGACAGGCTTTCAAGAACATTCAAGTCAAAACTGTGTCAGTACCTTTTTCACACAAAAAACTTGGCAATTCAGCAAATTCAGACAGAAATTTTGTGAATCACCGATGTGTGTACAGCAAAATATGTAAAAAACTATTTTTCTATGAAAGAGGAAATTTAAGCTGGCAGATATTTTAATGACTCTTGAATTCACAAACATTTCCATGTCATGGTCAATACCACTTATACATGTACAGTAAAACATGATGATCATATACTGAAAGGATACGAGACAAGGTCCACATCTTGTCTAAGAATACCCGTAAGTATAAATTCCGCAGACATGACAGGAATACCAGCTTTCACGGCAGGAGTACATAGAGGTTGATCATCTATACAAGATACTACAACTACTTGACCACTTGTAATGGAGGCTGGCATGGTATCACAATACTGCAAGAAACAAGAGACGTTTGTAAAACATTATGCCCCCTCATGGTTTAGTTATTGATTGGAAACGGTTTGTGAACAATTGACCCCTGTGACCTTGACCCTTGACCCTAAAATCAATAGGGTTCCTCTGCTACCCAAGATGAATGTGTGGACCACGTCTGAGGATGATAGGTCAAGGGGTTCTTGGGTTATTGATCGGAAACAAAAAGGTTACGGATCGACCTACCAATGGATGGACCGACGGACAGACCGACATGTGCATAGCACTATGCCCTCTCTTCTTCGAAGGGGGGCATAAATATAAAACTCAATTCCATCTTCCTTGAATATTTTTATGAAATATGTACGAGTACTAGGATAAGGAAGATGCAAGACAGAGAAACATACTCTAGTATTTCATAACCAATTGTATATTTTTTCTGATTATTACGGACACTTGTACTTATGTAAGGAAAGTGACAATGCAGTATTATACAGTAAATCTGTAAGACGTCAATTACCAGCAATTTTCTTATATTTATGACCAAGGATATTTTGTCAAAAAAATACCTAGATAATAAATATTAAAACATACAGATCATAACTAATCAAAACGTTCAGGTCTTTTATCTTTTGAAATTGTGATAACAAATATTTATTAATACACAGGGTATGGATTACTATAACCTAAAACTATCACTGAAACTGATATTTTATATATGATATTCAAAAATACAGAAAATCATGAAGGGTAATTTTAAATGACTTACCTTTGCTCCAGCACACTTTAAGATGTCTGAAAAAAGCAATAAAATTAATAACAGCATACATCTATTAAGAATGAGCATTGTGATAGGATAGATGTTCTAATTTTTTTAATACGAATAATCATTATTGTTTACAAGATTTTATGTCCAGCATTCTATTCTTATATTACTTATAGTGAAATTTTTTAATACGTTGCCGGGATGTGCGAAAAATTTGCTACATGAACTAACAGTCAATTAGATGGTGTAGATATTTTGATGGTGAAATTAAGATTTTACTGAAAAATGAATTAGCACACCTTTCAGGAAAGCTTCAAAACAAAGAGTGGGAAGATTTAGTACCTTTCATTTGTGCTGGTTCTGGTTTTACGGACTTGGTTACATGGACAATATATCCATTAAACATACGATCCTTACTAGCTTTGTCAATAGATTGATCAAGTCGAAATTTGAACTTTCTTTCGGACGCTTCGTCAGTGACTAGAAATGGAGCTGAATCTGCAATGGGTACATCAAAACAATGAATCACACATAAAGGAATTTGGAATATTGTTAGAACTGTCCCACATTTAGAATCAAATATAATCATAAACAGAATTTGAAATATTGAAACTTTAGCCACTTGTTATTCAAAATGCAGCGACCATTGTGGCCTTAATGGCCCTCTAAGTAACAACAAAAGGTGGATACTGTCTAGGGTTGGATGCAGTTTAAAGTATATGAGTTTTTCCATTTAAGCTGAACAGAACAAACACATAATGTGGCTTAATGCACTTCTTCAATAAGCTGGTTTATTTCAGCAATTATTGACTATTGTCAAGGGAAGCAACCCATATATTACAATGGCACTACCTTCAACAGTTGCTTCCCTTGGAGAAAATGGCAGAATATTTGTTTCAAACCAATTTTAAATAAATCACAAGTAAATCACATTTAGAACCATAATAGGAGTTGTTGTTTATCAGTCGTCACTCCCATCAATTTGGAGAAAATTAAGTCTTGAAATAATGCATTTTCAGTGTCCATTTTATACATGGAGAGCATTATAAGATCACTTAGAAGATGAAAGTATTACAAATACAAAAATAAAACCAGCATTAAAAAATCTCAAAAGAAATGAAAGATGCTCCTAAAAGGAGAGAATATTACTTCGTAATTTTAATGAAATATTAAGTATTCAGAAATCCAGCAGCTGATAAAAACACATAAGTCATATTCAAGGCAACACGTTTATACATCACATCCTACCCGTCAAAAATGCTGCAAAAAGTTTGTTTCAGAGGGTTTTACGCAGTTTTCAAATATATTTCAGTTATATACAGCGACCAGTTGACCTAACTATTTTTCAAAGGCATATTGTTAAACACTTACTTACAAGAAGTGCTGGTAATTAAAACTAAATTGCCCAACTGCCTGCACAACTTCAAGGTGCTGGATAAGGAGGCAGCAATCAAAGACTTTAAACTGATGTTGATACACTTGATGGCATCATAGAATTTCAATCAAGAACAGAATATGTGTACATACCAACAAAGAATCCACTAGCTTTACTAGATATCAACCACTGTGGTACAACAATTGGTATTCCTCTAGCCAGACAACACAGAAACTTCACTGTTCTTCTAACCTATTTCATAAATTGTATGATATATATAACTTGTAAAAATTAACCTCATCTTCTTGACCTCCATTAGCATAATATCTCAGTTGACTTCTTGTTTATATTTATCTTCTGCTTTCTACCTTTAAGTATTACGAATATGCATGTGGTATACTGTAACAACATAGGTCGATATTTTCTCGGATGATGTGTAGACACAGATAATGCATGATTCGCTGGCGGAAACTGATATATTCTGCGTAATAGCCGTGTAATATATTCATACATAAAGGCCATGATCAGGTTTATTTTACAAGCTATAGATTTGCATGAATTGTAACATAAAAACCACAATCACAATGAATTTCCCAAATCAGCGGTGAGAATGCTCATTGGCAAAAAAAGGAAAACTTCAAAATCAGATGAAACACACAAACTTACTCCCAAACACAATTACAATTTTTGCAAATATCAGACCACTTTTATTTCACTTTTCAATAAACGGTACAGAGGAAGATTCTCACCACAGCAAAATTAAATAAAACTTGACCTTGGATGACCTAAAATTATTGACAATGGCATTTTTTTATTAAAGCATTCTTATCACTGTCTTGTTATAGAAAATGGCTATATAGAAGTGTAGCAATGGGTTTCCCACCTGGTCAGTAACTAGATGAGTGCAATCCATCACTGAATTAACAAGCTCTCCACCCAATTCTTTAACAATCTAAAATAAGAAATAGTTAGACTATCAATACAAATACAAACATTCCTATATAACCCAAATTATAAAGCTAATTTCAACTAATAGTTTAACATAATAATTAAATATCATCCAAACTTTGTAAAATAAAATATTTTAGTTAAACACAGCCAGCCCTAAGAATGCAAAAGCAATACTATGTTAAACTATAAGTAATAATTAAATATCATCCAAACTTTGTAAAATAAAATACAATGAGGGCCATCCTCATACATTATAAGTATTTCAAACAAGTATATTAGCAGGCCATTGATTAATGATTACGTAAATTTATCACCTTTTGTCCTTGCTCATCCACCACACCAGTAAACATAACCTTCGCTTTGACGCCTTCAATAGTTGTCTTCCTCAATGTTGGCGAATTGGAAACACTTTCCTCAAGTTGTTTTACAGACTTCTACAATAAAACAACAACTAGATTACAATATACACAATAATATACGGTTTGCAACTGTCGCAAAAAACTGTCTCGTTCATTCGACAACCTTCTATCGGAATACTCGGTATCATTTCAGACCCGACAAATTCGAATGAACGAGGTCTGACTGTACATTGAAAAGTTCTACCCCAAAAAGTAGTCATCAATTAGTTTCTCATCTTACATGCTCTAATAAATAATATAAAGGACATAGGTATCTGCAGACAGTTTAATCAAGCATTTAACTTCATGTAAAGATGAATTAACATAGACCTAAAGCAATACAATAAATATTCAACACAATACGGGTGTAGGCAGGTACAACATAAGAAATGAAAGCTGTCTTGAGATAAATCACGATCAATATGCAGCAACAAAATTACTCAAAAAAAGACTAAACCTGTTTATTAGAACTGACAGGAGTTGATAAGACAGGTGCTTTTCCTCGTCGCTGTCTCTTGGCTGGCGTTTCTCCTAATTTACCCTAGAAACATAAACCATAAACCAAATATAAAATGATTAATGCAATAGAACACATAGCAAAATATGGCAAGCACCTTTTTAACCAACTAGGTAGGTCAATAAAGAAGGACTTCAAGCAAACCCATTTGAACAATCTCTGAACAATACTTCATTCCTTGTGAAAATGCATGTTTATGTTCATTGAGATCATAGGTCAGAAGATGGGAAAAGAGTGCTCACATTCATTTTCATTTATGAAAGAGACCTATCAAAAGTTCATCATATAAAAACCTTGAGCAAAATCATAAATTTTCCTCACCTCTTGTGAATCATTGGAACTGCTAGCTGAATTTTTCCTTTTTAGTTGTCCAGTACTTTTCTTAGTCTCCACAACTTCATCCTCCTTTTTCACCTCAGACTTATCTATTGTCTTATCTGTTGCACTATCCCCATCATCACCAGCATTCCTTCTTGAAGACCGTTTATTCCTACTGCCTTTTTCCTGCACTTCCACTGCCCGAGAATCACTTTCAGATTTACTGTTGCTGACTGCACTGACTCTTTTACCTTTCCTATTAACTACTGTTACATCCCTTTTTATCTCATTTTCATTCGAGTTCTTTTCATCAGCCTCAATTGTTTTAGATTTCACTGTTTTTACCCCAGATTTTTTTGTATCAGATTTTGTATTTTCAGATGTATCAACCACTGAATCACTTTCTTTCACAGTTTTTACCCCAGATTTTTTTGTATCAGATTTTGTATTTTCGGATTTATTAACCACTGAATCACTTTCTTTCACTTTCAGTTCTTTGTGTCTTGAACCTCTCCGTGATGGTCTCACATCAATATTTTCACTGTTTTTGCTTTCAGTCTCTTCAGTCTCCTCACAGTTTTTGACAGATTCTGAATCCTCATCCTTATTCTGTCTTTTAGAACTCCTAGAACCACTGGGTTCTTTTTTCACCCCATCAGAAACAATCTGTTTATCATCATTTTCTTCTGAAGTATTAGTCATTTCCGTTTTCCGTTTTGAAGCTCTACGATTACCCTTAACTGTTTTGTTATCCGCTAATTTGTGCTCCAATACATTCGGTAGGCTTGTTCTTGTGACTCTGCTAGTCTCCTGTTTAACCTCAACATTACTATTTGTAGACCTTCTTCCTCCTCTCCTAGCTACTTTACTGGTATTATCAATTTTTGACTTCACTTTAGTTTCCTCAATTTTACCTTCATTTTCTTGTTTAACACCACTATTACTATTCACCAATTTTCCTTTTCTCCTGGAAGTCACTGGAACAGAATCGGACGCTTTTTCAACAATACCATATACAGTTTCATTCTCTTTGGCAGGTTCTTGCGATTTCACACCTCTTTTACCTTTCCTTGTTGACTTTCCTTTGTCTTCTTTAACCTCACTGACTTCAGGCATTGCGTCTGCTGCCTCTACATGTTTTTCTTCCTTTTGTTTCTTGTTCCGTGATACTGGTTTGTTCTCCTCTGCTTCAAAGTCAAGATTGACCTTAGCTTTACCTGAAAATTCAGAAACTATGCCATTCACACACAGTAGATTAACAGGTAAGTTAACATACATGTATTTATGTTTACAATAGGCTTGGGTATTATCAGGCAGATAGAGTCATTGACTCATGATAATACAAACAGGCATGCAAGCCACAAATAATTTAACATAAGACACATACATATAAACAGTGTTTATGAATAGTAAAAAAATATACCTTTAACCTACTGAAATACTTTGGTATTCTAATAATAAAGTGTGCTCTTGTTGGCAAGTGTACCACTTTTCAGGCTGTTTTTCTCCAGGACTGGAAGTTGATTAGTATTCACATTAGGTTCTTGCTTAAATTGACAAAATAATAAGGAAAGACACATGTAACATACCTTTATTGCTTCTCTTTGACCTTCTGGTATTTTCATTTGACTCCGATTCAGTCTCTGATTTCTGTAAAACGTAACTTATGGTTAACATCAGATATTTTTGAACCCTGGTTTTGACAAGCCGCAATTATACAAGTTACACAAAATACATAGAGAAAATATCTCCCATAATGAAATTACTGTACAGCTTGATAATAAATGGTTATACCATACATATTCTTATTTACCTGTGATACAAACTGAACTTTCTTTGGAGAAGGACTGCGCTCTTTCTTTGGACTAGCAAGTGCAGATTTTAGAGGCGACTTGGATGGTATCACAGTTTCAACCACTGGGATATTTATCTGATTTGCCTCCTCAGCAAGAACCTGAAAGTGAATGTTCCTCAAATAAAACAACAAGAAGACATGTTGTGAACTTGTTACTCTCTAACTACACTGAATGTACATCTACATCCAATACAGTATTTATTATTATATGTAGCACATATTCTGGGGTATGTTTTCCACTTCAAGCAAACATGAAACTTCAACAAGATCTTATTCACTAAAAATCTTAAATTTCAGACCCGATTCAGTTACTAGATCATTGAGGTAACAATAGGCAGGTAATCAACGTAATATTTATACTTAATGGATCCATATTCAATAATGTGATGACATTAATTAGTAAACCTGCATGACTTTCATGTCATTCAGTTTCCAAATAATTACACATTTATGTATAAAAGCAAATTCAGAATATTACAGTGTTCAGATGTGTTCATCTCAATAAGTCAACTATACATAACCTGGAAGTAAAAATCAAGAACAATGAGATCAAAAACAATTCATTAATGAGTAATTAATTTATCATTAAATTGAATACAAGCTACATACTGTGTCAATGTCAGGTGTTAAATCCTCATCATCATCATCACCATATCTTTGCGTTGCTGCTGCATCAGCAGGGTCTGAAAGCAAATCAAACAGTAGTTAACTGACCTTACTAAAATACAATTAATGAGAACTGTACTGGTACTATGGTTTCCAAACATAGATAACTTTAATTATTAGTTTGTAATTTAAATAAACAAGAAAGTGAAGAAACAAGGAAGAGTAATGATAATGGTAATTGTGATGCAAATGGAAATAAACTCCAGCTAAAAAAAAAATATATAGTACACAAGGATAATTGAAACATTCCATGGAAAGTTAAATGTAAATTCAATATAAATACACTTAGTAGTATAAACTTATAAATAAGCACTCACCATCATCAGCATAGTTTTGTGTGGCAGCCTCTGTGTCACCAATTTCTTGGTTGCTCTCTTCCTTCTTTCCATTCCTATTTTCTTTAACAACACTGTTACTCATCTGAGCATTATCTTCATCATTTTTACCAGCATTTTTTCTATTTCTAACACTTTTTCTAACATTGTCTGTTTGTTTCTCTTTTGTATCATTAGCTTCCACTTTGGATGAATTTCGACCACTCTTTCTCACATTAGCATTTTTCTTAACTGCATCAGTTTTTGTTGTTTTTAATTCTTCAGACTTTGAAGCATCATCATTGTCATTATTTGTAGTTCTATTTCTTCTTGTTCTTGATCTACCAGTTCTCGCATTATTGCTTGTTTCTACATTATCAGACATATCAGTATTAGCTGCACTTGACTGCTTTCGTCTACCCCCTTTTCTAGTACTAATCTTATCACCTGTTTCATTAACTGCCGTGTTTTTTGCATCTGTTTCTTCAAACTCTTTCGACTGCGGATTAAGTTTTTTAATATTATTACTTTTACTCTCTGGTTCAACAGTTTGTTCAGTGCTTTCAACAGCCATAGTTTCATCAAATACTTGAGTTGGTTCTTCCATTGTTAACTGTTCAATATTTTGTTTTGATGTTTTCTTTGGTCCTTTCTTACCTCCCCTTTTTGGTTTTATTGCCTCGGGTATTTCTTCAACTGCAACAGTTGCATCAAATACTTGAGTTGGTCCTTCAGTTGATCCTTCAGTTGTATGGATTTCATTTTTATGTTTAGCTGTTGGTTTTATCACCTCTGTGATTTCTTCCACTGCAATAGTTTCATCAAATACTTGAGTTGGTCCTTCAGTTGTATGGATTTCATCATTATATTTAGTTGTTGGCTTTATCTCCTCTGGGGTTTCTTCCACTGCAATGGTTTCATCAAATACTTGAGTTGGTTCTTCAGAGGTAGATTGCTTCTCATTGCCTCCTTTAACTGGATATGACACCTCAGGTATTTCCTCAATTGCAACAGTTTCATCAAATATTTGAGTTGATTCTTCAGTTGTGTGAGTCTTAGCATTAGCTTTAACAGCTGGTTTTGTCACCTCAGTCATTTCATCCACTGGAACAGTTTCATCAAACACCTGAGTTGATTCTTCCGTAGTTGATTGCTTAACACTGTTGTCAAATATTTTCTTTGATAGTTTCTTATCTGACTCTGTTGGTTTTATCACCTCAAGTATTTCTTCAACTGCAACAGTTTCATCAAATACCTGAGTTTGTTCTTCACCATGCACAATTGGAACTGTTTCAGCAATGCTTTGTTTCTTAGACTTATTGATTACTTTTGATTTTCTTCCACTTTTCAATTCTTTGCTGCAACTTCTCACATCTGTATCTTCTAGTGCTACAGTTGCATCTTCCTGAACAGCAACTGTGTCATTAAACACTTGTGTAGCAGCTTCAAGGTCACTTACTTTCTTACTAGGACATTGTTTACGCTTGTCACCATCTGTATCAGATAAGTCATCAGTAACCATACATGTTTCATCTGTATTGTCAAAGACCTTAAAACATAAAAAATGGCATTTTCCAGATTAATTTTATTATTACAACATCCAATACAGAGAATTTAATATTCCTAAATATATTTTCATGTGTTCCTTGATACAACCAAATATGACATTACAGAACAAAACTTAGAAAAGCATCAATGCAGAGACTCATGCTACTATATAAGTCAAATCCTAGGATTTCTCCATCTTTTAAAACCCTTAAATTTATATTGTGAGACAGAATTGAAAAAGAATTGCTAAAGTTGCAATCAATGAAAAAGTTGTATTAGTGTCACCTGAAATATAATTCTACAAGAAATAAAATTAAACATATTCAAGAGGTTTCAGGTACTTAAAAAAACACAGACTAGCCACTAAATACTGCACTCTTACACCTATCGTATACATTTATCATGTAATGAATGTAATTTAATTCACATGATCAATCGATAATATTGCTTTTAAGATCAGCATAATCTCAATGAAATGCAATGGTCAGTGTTTGATAATTTCAACAGGGATTTCACATACCAAGATATCTTTCATGTATGAAATGTAATACATGCCTGAAGAGACTATAATGTTTATATACCATTTTGTTAAAGTTTTTAATTTACCTGAGTAGCCTGATCAATGTCAGCATTAGCAGAATGTCTATCAGTTGATTCACATGATTCCTCACTGTCTACAGTATCTACAGCTAAAGTTGAAGTTCCTAGAAAATCAAATGTATTTCCATCCTCTTCACTGAATGTTTGTGTAGAATCTGTATGTTTATCAAATCCTTGAGTTATGTTTTCTTCATTTTTCATTTCCGCAACTTTCTTATTGTTCTTTTCTGTCACATCTGAAACTTCCTCAAACACTTGTGTTTCGACTGAATTAGTATCACTTATTGGGACACTAGACTTTGTTCCAACATCAGCAGATTGTTCTTCAAAGACTTGAGTATCACACACTTCAGTTACAGCTGCAGATTTTGACTCCTTATCATCACTCGGCACATTTTCTACAGCCTGCGTAGCAACATCAAAGTCTACTGTTTCCGCAAACTCTTCAGATGACTCTGACACATTGCCATCACCCTGGCAAATAAATGCTCAGTATTAATTAAAAGATTGTTGTAGCAAAATGAACAAAAAAGTTATCATGTGAAGTCATAGATACAGTAATAACAAGACAAGCTATCTAATCTGTCAATATAAATTGCAGAGCTCTAGTCCACCAAAAAGTTTTTTTGCATGAACATCCTGCTTGCAAATAGTTAGAAACAAGATCATGGAATTATAAAAATAACAAATTATGCTAGCAATCATGGCCCTGTGGATCCACTGAGGTAACCCCCCCCCCCAATAAATTCAGTCCTCACCTCTTCAGCACCCTGATCATTGCTAACATAGGCTTGTGTTGGTTCAAAGAGGATCCCAGATTGTTTCTGTTCTTCATCCTAAATAAATAAACGAGTCTGACATATTTCACTGCATTCACAGAAACAGTAATTCAGTTGGCTTTAAAGAACAGGATTGAGGAAGTGTATTGCTTCAACGTACAAAACAAACAAATTACAGTATCATGATTCCAACATTATGTCATAAGCATATATTTTTGGAAACTAAACAAATTCCTAACAAATCGCCTGCAAATTATGCCTTTTTGATGCAGAAAACATTCTTGTATGCTCTTTAATGTATATCCAACATTATTTTACAGACTAGTTGACAATGAGTATTTCTATTGATGGTCTTAATGAGTTTATTAATTTAGCTTGATATCACATATTTCAAATTAATATTTTGTCATGTTTCCAGTAGAAGGTGATTAATACCCCCACAATACCGCTTTGTCAGACATATTTTTGATAAATTCAAAGATGGCCGCCAGTCAAGACAATGAAATTATCTATCACTATCTATCACTACAGGACCACAATCAGAATGTGCCGACAATATACACAACTAGGCTTGGTAGAAATAATTCATGGAAAACCATGTTATGTGACATGACGGAACAAGTGGTGATTCCCATATAGCCCCCATTGCATATTTTGAAGTGGGGTTATAATAAGAATTGTGTACATTTTAATATTTCGGAGGTGATATGAATACCACAGTATGGGAGTCAGGTCAAAATCAATAAAATAGAAAAAATGAACAGTAATATATAGCACTTTGTCACAAAGAAATATAATGATACATTCGACTAGAGTATGAACTAGTAACACCAATATATTTGATTTTAACTCCCAAGATCTGAACATTTTGCATTCAAATTCGAACAAATATAGCAACAAAGCGTATTAAATTGATACAATTTATATTCGCAATCAAGACATTTTGTTCCATTGTCCTTGACTGCAGTTTCATAGATTTAATCAAATAATCAAACTACCTGGATGTAACATTATATTATGCCTTATTTCAATGGATTTTAAAAGAAATCCCGTTATTTTTCACTGAAAGGCGAGTCTTCAACAACAAAAACAAACCATTTGCTAGTATCTGAATGTAATAAACCAAAAATACTGCCAACAGAACAGTAAGAACTAATCAACAGTTCCTGTGAAATAAAAAACTGAACTTGTATAGAATTGCTCACAAAAAGCTGGGCAAAATGGAACTAAATCAATGCAAAATATATCAAACAATATGCTAGAAATAACAGTTATTTTCACAGAAAGATAAGTCGTTTACAACTAAAAACAAACCATTTGCTAGTAAGTGAAAGTAAGAGAAACTATTTTTAGTAACAGTGACCTTGACCTTGGCCCCACCAGCCCCAATATCGAACTTGACCTGTATCTTCTGATGTTACACCTGTGTACCAAAACTTTTTCAAATCTGTCTAGCCTTTCATGAGTTATCGTCCGGAAACCATGAAAACCGACCGACCGACCGACCGACCGACCGACAGACAGACAGACCGACCGACCGACCGACCGACAAGCTCACTCCTATATACCCCCTCAAACTTCGTTTGTGGGGGTATAAAAAACATCAATATGTTCCATTCACTGCAATGTTAACTTACTTCTGTGTGCATTTCAGCAGTGTCACTATCATCTTCACCATCCATGTCATAATCTTGTGTAGGTTCAACACCAACATCCATATTATAGGCCTGGGTTGGTTCAAGCATTAGTTTCTTCCTAGGAGACACCTTAAAACCAGGACGAGATAACGTTTATAAGTCTTTTATTTGGTGCAGTCTTTATGTACTATAGTATAGAAAATATACGACAGTGTTTCTCTATAATCTGTGGTCCGTATAAACAATCAACGTAGTCACTGTTGGATAAGCTTATGCATCTTAAAACAGAACGCTTCATAATCTGGTGCTAAGGGTCTTGAAAAGAGTTGTATTTTTTAAAGATAACTGCAGTAAATTTTAAATACGCCTAATGCCATTTTTCAACTATTTTCAGCAATATACAATGGTCAGTTGATATAACCAATTGTTCAGGAATTAATTAAGAACAAGTTCTATCTTGCCATTCCACAGTGAATCAGAGGTTGAGGTGATATAGCCAAATATCTTGGAAGGACATGACCTACCCAGCCTTAACCCTGACCTCACAGATGACAGCCAAGCGCTATAAACACTGAGCTAACCGGGTGGACAACCATAACAAGTCTTATCATTGTTGATATACATATATAACACTTCCTATGTTTCTACAGGTCTTTTTATTGTATAACACAATACAAATTAGATCTATGTCTACAGTGACAACTATACTGCTACACTTACATTATCATCACTATCACCAACATAAGCTTGTGTTGCAGCCATCATCAAGTGTTTCTTCTTTGGTGAAGTCTCACTACAAGTACTGTAACATAACAATGTTGACATGCAAAGACGTAAAAACACAAAAGTATCAAATTTAGATTCTTTATCCCAAGTTCAAGAAGGTCAAGCACTAACTGAACTGTCAATATATTGTGTAAAACAATATCACATAACAGTAACTTAAAGATATATTGGTAAGACATAAGTACACCATATACATGTATCAGCAAAGTCTTAGCTTAAGGTTACATTCATAGGTCTCTTTATTTTCTGATTAGTTGATTAAAGTTTAAAGCCTGTCCTCAACAGTATTTCAACTATATATGACATAACACACAATTAGTGTTCTTCTGTACGCATCCCACAACTTCCCAGCATAAATCAGAGATGGTGGACGAACAAATTTGGACTTACTATCATCATTTAGATTGTTAAAGAGAGTTAACAGTGATCAAAACCATGGCGTGCATATTTGTAGCCGAGTGCTCTATTTTCAGAACATTCAGTGCAGTTTACACCCTGCAAGTTTTGAAATATTATTTTATCCTTGCTCAACATATCATTAACAACATCTACTTTCAGGTTAAACCTTTTCAAATACAGACCTTACATCATCATCGTCATCATCACCCTGGATAAATGCTTGTGTTGGTGCCACCAGTAATGAGGATTTGTTGCCAACATTGTCTTCATCATCTGAAGATTAATATTGTCCATATTACACAGCAATGGGACACACAAGTTACAGTGAAATGAATACAATGCATTTTTGAAAATCAAAAATTGAACTTTGAATAAATTTGGTTCCCTTCAACAAGGTATGCAAGTTTCCCTCCATCTGTAGATATATTATGATCATTTTTCACCTTAATACAATAATAAAATTATATTAATAATATCAAATAGGTAGGTAACTTTTTTACATATAGACAAAATAGATTAAATGATACATAGTCTAGTGATTTACTAACACATTGAAATCAGATCATTTAACCCTGTCAGCACACAAGCGCATTATTCAAAATGAAAAACAATCTCTGTTTCAATAAGTATCTACTGTATTTATACATAGTACAGTATAAAAGCAAAGTGCATACCTGTAGTAATATCACTTTCACAAACATAACTTTGTGTTTCAGCAACCAACAGCCTTGATGTCTCAGCAGAAGTTTCTAGGGTGTCTGAACAAGAAAATATGATAGTTATGATAATACATAAATTGATCACATAAGACTCAATTTCATTGAGACTGAATTTTGTTAAATGTTATGCAACTGCCAGTTTTCCTTCGTTTCTTACCAGTACTGAACTTGGACAAATGGCTAATGACACCAGCAAAATAGACATTAAAATATCAATGTTTTATACCTTTTACTGCTGATTTAAGGATCCAATCTGGTAGAATTACTCAATCCTTTCATGTTATTTTGCCTCAACATAGAAGCCTTGTAATTATATTACCTATATTAAGGTGAACTGGTGATGAAAAGATGTTACTGGTGACAAAAGCAGGCTCAACAAAAATAGAAGATATCAATATATGTAAAACGTAATATACATTTAATACAGACATTAATAATTATACTATGAACAAATTCACCTTTAGGCATTTCTTCTTCACCGTCCGTGTCAGACCCGGACTCTGGTATAACAACATTTCCTGTAAACTCTGAAATATATCAGAAAGAGGTGTAATACAGTGAGTTATCAATTTCGATATAATATCTAGGGATGTCACAATAAGCCTGAAGCATACCACAATATCCATTGTAGTGCAATACTTCAATATCATATTGCAACATGTACCACAACATATTGCTTTAAGTTATATTTTTACATGAACATATTTTATTCAACCCCAAACTCTTCAATGTGTAGTAGAATGAAACAGATAGAAACAACATCCTTAAAGACATAGACTGAGGCTAAAAGTAATGAAGGTATTTCAATGATACATACTTTTTGATCGATTAGACGCAGGAGTATCTTCCACAGTAATATTTTGTGCTGAAAACAAACACATTTTACAGTAAATTATAGTATAATGAAATTAGGAACAAAGAAAAAATTCAGTTGGTCTTCAAAATATTTAGATTGTTGGGACCTGCATGTTAGGTGGCTTATGTTTTGACAATTAGGCCTAAACATTTGTCTGTTTGACTGACCCTAATATTTTACCCCCAAACCCTAGTATTTTTATGGCTAAATTCCTGAAAGTCAGATATGTTGCTATACAAATGTATTAAATAAATTAATCAACAATAAAATAAATTCCCTACTTGCCATCCCATCTGCTTTTCAGCATGTTACAGGGACCAGACATGTTTATCTAGGCTTTAACATTGTTAGCGGACAATGAAATTAGTACATCCACTCAATTAAGGAATAAACTAGAAATGTGTCCATAGGACACAGATGCCCCCACTTGCAGCCTTTGTCACAAAAGCAAATGCTATTATTCTGCTCATAGTTTGTGAATGGGTATCAAAATTACCAAGTGAACAACTGTACTGATTATGCATTCGGAAATCCTCGGCCAACTACGTCAAGTGCCTCGGATGTACGTTAGGCACTACTTTCGGAAATACCATTCGAATGTCATGAAAACAAGATGGCGGCATGAACGCTGGAGTGCTGATGAATGTAATATTTAAGCTATATGAAGACTGAAACGATAACCCATCTCTTACGTGAATTTATCGAAGTTATTGAAATTATAAATCCGTTTTACGAGAACTATTTCTTGACCGCACAAAATGTTGAGTTTTGCTACATAGTGCTCCGCCTTACATACACTAGAGGGTGTTATCCGAGTAACGAAGTGGTACGGAAATGCCCAAGAGCTGTCGAGAATGCTGATTATGGTGATAAGTCAAGGGCCATAACTTAGCACTTACTCGGCGTAACCATACATGAAACCCCAGGTGCACAACTTCACATGCTGGGGAACATTCCTGTAAAGTCTTAGATATGAGTAACACAAGATTGCATACTCTGTAGGCTATATTTTAACTAAGTCAGGGGCCTTAACTTTGCACTTACTGGGCAAAGCCAAACATGAAACCCCAGGTGCACAACTACACATGCTGGTGAACATTCCTGTAAAGTTTAATGACTCTGGCTCATATATTTTTGGAGATATGAGTGACACAAGATTTTGTGACGGACGGAAGGACAGACAAGGGCAAATCTAAATGCCCCCCCCTTTCAGAGTGGGGGCATAAAAAATAGCAATTAGCTGCATGGTCAACACTTAATCAGTTAACACAATGATATTAATTTATTCAAGTGTAGATAATATCAAAACATATTAAAAAGTGTATTAAATCATTTTCCTATCCCACAATGATGTACATTAAAAACTGACCATGGTCAATTGATATATTTAACAGGTAAATGACTAAACTTATTGTTCCATGTTTTAAGAAAAATCTTACCAATGGTAGTCTCCCCTAATTGAGACTTTGTTCCAAGCATAGACTGAGTATTTTTGGTGAATGGCTGAAAACAATGCAATCAAAATACACTTTTACAAATACAATTTTTTTATTATACAGAATTCTATCAAATGTTCACAGCATGGAAGTTTCAGGTACACCTAATAACAAAATTACATATCATGAGAAATGTTTATTTTTGCATAGTTTTGTATACTTTTAAGACAATTTTAATTCAATCCTTGAAGCAGTATTACATCTGTATGTTATTGATGTATGTAAAGAAACATTTTACAAGGCATAATATCCTTGACAACAAAAACACTTTTACAAAAATTTGTTTGATGAATGCTTAATAAAATCATATCCTTTCCGATTTGTCGGTCATAGAAAATTCTCTTTTTCGTTCGGATATCTAAAATTGCCTCCTTTTGGTTCAGAAACAAGACAATATCAAACTAACAGAGTCTTTTGTGAAATGAAATTTGGGTAGTTTAAAATTACCATATAGCCATCAGAGAAGAAAAAATTGTCATGCCGCTCTAACTTAATGAGATATTTGTCAATCAAACTTCATATAAAATTTCTGATATATTTTTACTAACCCCAATGGTCGAATACCTTTAACAAAATAATCAATCTCTGTACATCCAGTCTTGCAAGTGATGATCGAACCTGATGATTTGAAGCCAAATCCTAAAAGAAATTCTCATCAACCACAGACAACCTTAATAAATTTCGGTGATTTCTAATAAACCCTCACTCTCACCTGAGTAGGCTCCAGTATATCACTACTAGCATCACTGTGATAATCCTCTTCATCAAGTGGCTTCTCATCCACATCATCCACAGGTACTTCATCATCTGGAGCAGTTTGAAACATTGATTCTGATTCCGTCTCTGACCCATCATCATTATTCTTAAAGACAAAATATGTGGATGTTTATGCAAGTGTTAAACAAAAAAGAGCATTGATTAAGAAAATAGAAAAAGTCAATATTTGTACATTAAATTCCCCGTAAATTAACACGACAACAATCAATAGTGTCCGTGATATACAGTAATATTTCATGTCCATATAGAATTAGAACCGAAAATGTTAGTATTCCGATATTTAATGATCTGTAAATTTTTAGATATAAGTTCTTCCGAGATTTTGTTCTTAAATTGTATTTATTCAAAAGATGTGTACTAAAATATTACAGAATTTAGTTAACAACTTTTCAAAAAAACAATCAACAATGATTTATTTTTCTCAACTTCAGAAAAATTATAGTGAAGAGTAAATACCACTGCTTGTAGTTGAAATTCACATTCTACATCTCCAAATATAAGTTTGTCTTTATCTTTCAATTCATACCTCACTGCTGCAGCTAAAAAGTGCTGGAATACACACAATATATTCAGTCAGTTTGTATACAAGAGTCACATTCACTTGTAAGATTACATCATGATAATTTCTACCAAATAATTCTGAAGTATGACCCTTGGTATAATCAAAGCTGTCTTTTTTAATTTTGCAAAAGAGTTATGTAACAAAACTCAGCTTCGTACCCTGGCAACCAACTTTTTCCACCAATCAAAATAATTTTAACATAACTTAGTATAGGGGCACTTTTTATCACTTCTAACAAATTGTTTTAAATTCTCATTACTTGTATTATAGAAGATACGTTAAAGTTTCAAATGGAGTTATGCAACATTACCATTTCTAGGCAGCCATATATTGTGACAATTCAAAATTATTTCAATAACTTTGTGGAGGGTCGTCCAATAATCATTTCTACCACATTAATTGTAAATTTTAACTATAAGCTTCAGGAGTTTGGTTGTCACAGCAACCTCATCTTCACATTACTAGTACACTGACTTAAATTTCAGGAGTAATCAGTAACTTTGAACTCAACATTAGACTTCACATGATGACAGTGTGCTCATCAACTCCAAACTAAATTTGGAAGCCTGAACTCTTTGTTGTAGAGACTCCAAATTGATACCGTATTACATTAAAATTCTATAAGGACTCTTCCTTTCTTTCAGAAACATTTGTCTGGACACATTTCTTTATATCATCGAGAGAATCCTGCCTTTACTTACTGTATTTCTCCTGGTTCTGTTTCTACTTCCTTTATCATATATAAAATGGGAACCAGTCTTGACTTCTATACATGCATGTTCTCTAGACAGGGCCTTAAATGATATAATAATTTCTGATAGTACAAATGATTGTTATACGAGTTTACATTAGCATTTAAAGTTACAGGTCAGTATTAGAGCGCAGCTATAGGATTTACAACCTCTTCTGTAAGTGATGTCATTTCAAGAAAACGCAACATGTGATATCACTGTTTTCAAGCACAAAACAACATTTACTCCATATGGTCACTTTGTTTTCATATTGCGATATGGGGCAAATATTGCTTACTGTCAGTACATGGTGACGTCACATGTGACGTTTTATGAAAATGACGTCACTTAAAGAAGAGATTGGAACTCGTACAGCAGCGCTCATAAAGACATAAAACATACCGATGAATCGATTGTCGTTACAATACAAATTTATCATTTAGCTTCAAAAATCCTTACCTCAGGAAAAGGTTAAAAATTTGAAATCAAATTAAAAATTTAGTGTCAGAATATAACCAATAAGTATAAGCTATATTCATAAAGTGTTTTACTCACATGATCAGCTATTACCAACTTATGCATAAATATCAAATTTTTTAAGTTCTCTTTGAAAAATAGAGAGGAATGACCTGAAGTATTATGGTTAGATTGCCTTGAGTCGTCGGTTTTCCTTGAGTCATGGTTACGGAAATTGTGTGTACATCTCGAAAAGAATGATAGCAATTGCCAACTATCTGCCATGATTTTAGACCTGTCATGTTTTAGCATACTTACAGCATCAGTGCTCTTGTGCGTTGCGTGTACACTGTCAAAAGGTCAAAATCCAGATGAAAACATTGGATTTTACAGGTGCTTGATGACAAAGAGATAATGAATATAAATTGATGCTTTTAAACAGTTCAAACTATTTTCTAACTCCCTGTTTACCTGCTTTTGATGCATTTTCCACTTGGGATTAATTATTCGGGTCTATAATTGCTTCACCCTAACCAAGTCCACAACTCAAGGAATACACAATTTAATTAAATGCCAGCGACTGAACTATAAATTAAGTTAAAATTATTATAGAAGAGATGGTTAAAATGAAAAGTTCCTATGATAAGGTTGTAAATGAAAGGTAAGCTTTTTTTAAATATATTTGTTTGTTACCGATATATAGAGCAATACTCATAGAAACTTCTGAGAATAAATACCATGCTTATATAATATCACAAACCTTCAAGGGAATGGCAACCTGACATCCATCATGACGTCCTATCACATTGTCTCCTAAAATAAACAAACAAACAATGAGGCCTTGAAAATATATTATACAGACATTTATCACTACATCTTCAGGATTTTCGCTTAAGAAAAATGGATTGCAGATAAAACATAATAAGGGCTTGTCAGGTTACACTTTAAAGGTGCTGAACTCCAGATTGACGAGTGAGCAAAAAAAAAGAAAATTGTCAAACATTTACAAAATCTTGATATTGTTGCACGTAAAGCTCTAAAACATTGTTACTTTCATTCATCATTACTTGCGAAACATTGTCATAGCGTAGTTTTTCGTATTTTTCCATCGAAAATTTTTCTAGGGTTAGTCTACCCAGTAAATCTAAAAATAGAACCGTAAACATTGAGCTCATGCGCATTCGGAACGTCTCTGTCATTCAAACAATTCATCAGCGCAAAGAAAAGAATAAATGCAGTAAACAAGGTAGCTATAAGTCACTTACTATTTATTTGCACGCCACGAAAATAAATAATCACTGAACAATTATCTCCTATGTGATTCGTGAGGTGCATGCTAGATGGGAACTCCGCGGTATTTTTAAACCCTGTTTACTCGATATTACGACGGCGATTTAATTAACCTAATTGCTTTAAATGATTTAAATATTCACCATATACAGCTTTTATTTACGTTTAAGATGATAAGACTACAAATATTTTGCGGAATTGCAAAATACGACGATTTGTTTTCAATCTGGAGTTCAGCACCTTTAAAAGGAAGATGGGTATTTCTACATATGCATCTATTTCAGTATTTGCAACATCCTTCACTATACTGGAGCTATTTCATTCATAGGTGGAAAACATTACAGTTTATACTTCCACCAATGAAATCCTCGCTTCGTTCCTTCATTATAGACAGTCTGGAACAGAAGACATGTCTAACTATTTCATCCCACATGGCATGATAATTCAGTGAGATAGCACTTGTAATCACTCTAAAATTCACTTCTCTACATATTCAAGGACAAACACTGAAATAATTGCATCAATATATTTTATTCAACATCCGAGTGTTTTTTATGCCAGATTTATCTTTACCTTCAAATATAGGAAATAATTTTCCAGGAAATCCTTTTTGACATCCAACATTCAAATATGCAACCTGCAAATACAATAGTGAATCATTTTAACAGCTATTAATCACTTGAACCAAATATAAAATTATAACTGAGGCCAAAATTTAAAAAATCTTTGTTTGCCCTTTACCGACCCTAGATTTTGTTAACTGTTTTGACCTCTTTATATGATTTAACCCCAAAGTAGTGCAAATATTAAATCAAGAAGACACCGGATCGCGATACCAAAATTAAAAAAATATTGACCCGATTTTTGCAATAATCTAGGGTCGGTCGGTAAAGGGCAAACAAACTTAATTTTAATTTAGGCCTAACTTTAGATACTTCACAGAGCTGGGTATCTCATAAAAGTTAGTATGATAATACTATCACACACAGACTACTTGGGTAATGAATAAATACTGCAGGGTGGAACTAGTTTGGGATAAAAACGTAAAATTTAATGGGTCATTCAGCAGTATTGCTGAAATTACATCTGTATATTTTAGTATTTTCAATGTAAATACATGTACTTAATTAAATAATGATTTGATTAATATTATCTATTGGCTTTTTGGTATTTTTTCCAACTGTCCTGATGATAAAATCACTCTTTAACTATTGATAGTTTGATATACACCTATGAAACATATTAAATCTTACACAATTACAACAAATTCACTTACTGGTGTGTTGAGATCTATGTCTTCATCTGTATCATCACCATCATCAACAAAGTCAAGTGCTTGTGTAGCTTCAATGCCACTTTCATCCATGTCGAATGATGTCCTAAAATAACCAAGTAAATAAAGTGAATCGAACTTTCAAAATTACACAACATAAACACTTCACCCCTCAGTTTCACATACTGCCACTGACAATATTTAGTAACTAAATTACTAATGAAGGGAGAAATGGACAACTTCTATTTATTTCATCACGCACGGTCACTGCAAATACTTTACTCCTTTTTGTGTGAATTTCTATTTCATAGTTCCAAACAACAAAGAAAAGGGCTGATGTTTATCAATTTATCATTTTAAACGAAGAGTTTCATTCAAGAAACAGGGGCATAAAATCTAATTAATTATATTGATATATTGTAGTGGTGTGGGATAAGGCGGCTGCCCAGTTAGCTCAGTTGGTAGGGAGCCGTACAAGTGTTTAGGGGGGCATGGGTTCGAGTCCCACATCAAGCGCACTTTTTCCCCTTGATTTTTTTCTTCAATGGTGGCAGTGGTGTCTGAGGGCCCACAGTGGTTGAGCCTCAAATGCCGGATGGGGGAGGAGTTTAGTGGTGTGGGATTAGGCTGCAGCCCGTTTAGCTCAGTCGGTAGAGCGCGGTACTAGTCTTTAGGGGGTCACGGGTTTGAGTCCCACATCGGGTACACTTTTTCCCTTTGACTTTATTTCAATATTAAATACAGAAACATGTTGTGTAAATACTTCTCAATTGAAGGTTCCCTGTAAGAAACCAGCATAAAACAAATACTAGCCTTTAGTATCAGGTCTCTGTGATCAACAGATGGGTAGCCCGCCATTTATGGCTTGGCAAGGCATCCAGTAATTAATTTATTAGATGCCCTTTACCTTATACGTGCGCTGAAACTTAGGCGATATGTAAATTATGTTGAAATAACTTGCACAATAAATTGAATAATATCTATTTCTTCTTTAAAAACTAAAATCAGATAAAGATCAATTTCATACGGTTTAAAAAATCTGTAATTCAACCGGACATACTAATAGCCAACCTTATCACTTTCCGCACACAAATTTAATGAAGCACAGTTAAATTAGTTAAGCGTTCCATTAATAATTCGGAAATCGCGAAATTATATGACTTTATCGAAAATCTCTATTACTGTACAGTAACATCGTACATAGGTCATTCCGTTAGTCAGACAATACTTATATTGTTATAATCATGGTAAAGCTAGACCGCATAACCTCTTACCTGTATAATGTGTTGGGTTTACAGTTCTCGCACTTTCAGCAAAAAAAACAATTCAGCGTCCTTGAACTTCGCGCAAATTTTCCGCGCATGCGCACTAGTTAAATTGGCTCCTCTTACTTGAAAGCCATTGGGAACCATTCAACTTTTAATTCAGATCTTGAATTCAATAATAAAAGTCGAATAAGCAATTAATGCTCCTATTTCCTCATAACGTCGGACACTTTCAGGACAAGATCGATTTTACTTGAAATGATGGACAAAACAGACAGTTATAGTATCAGGGGCGCAAATAACCACAACCATACTGATGGCTTGTTATATATACTGTGTAGCGGGTCCACTTCACAAGCATGTCGAAAGGAAACGCTTTTAATTTCAAAATGTGTGTAGTTTACGTTCAGTAGATAACTTCACTGTTAAGACTATCTCAATCTCGCAATACTGTTCATATTGTATCTAATAAGGCGCAACACCTAATATACATGTATATCACGGTAATTGGCATACGTACGTTCAGCAGACACACTGACAATTTTAGATGTATGTTAAATTCCCCGTTTCCCATGTTGCTGCTATTTCACTTGAGAAGCGCTCTCCTATCACTACAACATGTAACATCCATGGAAAAGCTCTATCTACTGTCAACACAGCAAAGTACCTTGGTGCTAATATATCTTCAGATCTTTCCTGGAACAACACATAAACATTACCTGTCGTAAAGCAAATAATACGCTTAGTTTTCTAAGAAGAAATACATTTAACTGTCCACCAAAGGTTAAGGAAATGTGCTATAATTAAGTCACTAGTCAGACCTATTACAGAGTACTCGTCCACAGTCTGGGATCCTTTCACCCAATGTAATATTAACAAACTAGAACAAGTACAAAGAAGAGCTGCTAGATATGTATTTGGTGATTATCGTAGAACGAGTAGCGTAACAACCATGCTCAACCAATTACAATGTGAATCACTACAACAACGTCGACACAAGGCCAAGGTTATTACGATGTATCGAATAGTTCATCAGCTAAAAGCTATTCCAGTTGAACCGTACTTGGTCAAGACTAACATGTATCTACTGAGAGGTCACAGCATGAAATTCCTGGTCCCACACTCAAGGATCCTGATACATCAAGCCTCATTCTTTCCTAGCACCATACGACTGTGGAACTCACTCCCAGATACAGTTGTTGCAGCCAATACCATCGAGGGCTTCAAGTCGGTACTGCAGGGGATCAGTGTTGAAGGGATTTTAACTTTTAACTGTAAATTCAAAGTTTTAATTGCACAAATTTATCCTCAACGACACATATGTATAGTTCACCAACTTTGAGACTTCTCAACTTGAGGCACGAAGTTTATTTGGAAGAAGAAGAAGAAGATATAATCTATTGATATACCCATCTCGGCCTATTGTTGCCAGCTTTTTCGGCTTATTCCGTGATGTATTAATTGATCCATTCATCAAATTATCTCCCTGAATTCTTCTTAGAACCTTGTTCTTTATGGTCGGCCATACCATTCATTGCGCCCCTGTTCCCGTGTGTTTTAACCCTTGCATCTCCTCAGTGCCTGATGTTTTGTGGCTTGTTGTTTCATTGTTTTAACTACAAAATAAAATTACCAAACACACTTTCGAATTGTCTTTGATCATATTGGTGCAGTATAAAACCCATCAGAATGCTGGTCACATATAACAGATTCTATAAATTATTATTATGACATGTATTATTATTTTTGGCGCATGCAACGATTCTATTTGTTCACTAAGTTCAGGATGGCATTCAGCATAGCCACAAGTATATATATATACTATACATGTGCAAGCCAGATGTTAATAAGTTCTTTCATTTAGCCCATTTAGTATTTCCTATGACGAACTAGAACGGATATATACCTTTCATGGGGCTCGGGCCATTCAATGTCTTGGTGAGTCGATTTTGAAGTTTGTGCCAATATTTCCTGGTATTTATTTATTCTTCTAGAGAGATCAAGTTGTTACAGGAAACGCCACATACATAAAACAACACATTCCCCCATAGACCCCAGGAAAACAGCAGCCTACAAAACATTAGGGACCGAGGGGATAAGAGTGTAGACAAGAAGATGGAGAATTTAGGGGGACAGTAAGGGACCGTGGAGAATTTAGGGGGACAAGGGAATGGTTAAATTGATGGAATACACCACGGAACAATACAAGAAAGTCAATTCTAATAAGCCGAAAATGGTAGAAAAGAACATGAATATTATATCAAGAAAACGAACTGCACATATAAAAAGGGGAACTAACCATACTTCTAAATACATAATAACAACCACACAGCGATCTACAGCCTTAATTGGAACTGTCAGTAAAAATACTGGGGTTTTAAATCGATCTATTTTAACTACTAGCTAGCTAACCACACTCTAAACCGCTGTATGATCATTAATGGATAATACATAAAGCTAAAAGCGTATTACTAATGTGGTCCATAGGAAAGAAAAATAAAGTATACGAGGAGCTTTTAACTCTCTTAATTACTCTCAGTGAATAAAACAAATGCGAGAGAACAGCAAAATATAGCGAAATAAATAACCTAAAATAAAGGTAATGCTCAAAGGTTTCTTAGTTTTTTGTTTTCGATGTTCATCGATTCGATTGTTACAATAAATTTAATTATAGATCATAGTGCATGCTAAAAATCTAAATCAGTATATAGCATTAAATAATATACATTTTAGATATATATATGCAAATACTAAAAGCATAAAACTAGAAATAAATAAACAAAAAAGTGAACACACTTTTAAAGATAATGGTATTAATGATTGATTAATCAGCTAGTGTATCATGAACCTAGGATAACAAATTAACCTAAACACTTATTCCCAATGGGGTCCATCTGAGAGAGAAATATAATATCTGATGATCTTAAAAATTTGGATTAAAAATAAAAGCATGTTCTTACATAAATATCACAAATATAGTTATCAATATCACACAATTAGCACAATGGGATCATATTAAACAATATCACTAATAAATATACGCATTCTCATTGTACATACACGTATATATACTCTTTATGTTACTAAGAAGGTATTTTGGCATATTTTGTACCGAGCTAGGTTATGTATTACCGTATTTACTTCTGAAAATGTGATAAATTATTGAAAGAGAGAGAATAAGTTGCTACAGGAAACGCCACATACATAAGACAGTGCCTCACCCACACAGACTTGAGCCGGGAAAACAACAATCCATAAAACATAAGGCACTTTATGAAACCAAAACAAAAATATGTATATGCATGCAATATTGGAGCAACATTTGATGATTAATTGATGTTTTTTAGAAATGATATTAAATACACTTAACATATATTTTGAACAAAAAACTTGTTTGGTTGCAAATGTCATTCTGGGTGAAAATATGGAGCAGGTTACATTCACAAATCAGAAATCACTTCCCCTGGCATTTCTAGGCAAAGGAAAAACAACTATAAAAGAGACTCTTTTGAAAGCATACTTTAAGAACTAAGATTGCAACGAAGTCGAAATACTAGTATGCTATTATCAATTATTATGATGTTATTCGACCAAGTACCATTCTATTCCATATTACATGACGTAACTGAGTTAGATTTGATACATGTGAGGTTGGATGCTGCCTTCAACCAGGTTTAAACCACCAGTGGCGTTGTTTTCTTTGCCACTGACCATTCCAACGCGATACTGCTACCATACAAAAGTATTCAGGAAATAATACTAAACATAACTGCGCATGGGGAACGGGGAAGTAGAATTAAGTAGTAAATGGCGATCGGCCTCATCCGTTAATAAATTGAACAAAATTAATGTCCGTCATTCTTTCTTCCCAACATGAAAAACGGCCTTACTCGAAATTAAGCAAGAACCGATGTTCACTTTATTAGCAGAGAGTAGATGGGCCAATATTGTATTATGGTCGTACGGTTGGCAAGAGAAAGTAGCGACTGGCCCAATGTTAGGCATATAAAATGCAACATTTAGGGGTTCGCATATATGCAATTTAGACTTATATGTTACATAGAGGCTCAAATTACTGATTTAATAGAACATTTTCTAATTTTCCGATAATTAAAGATTCCACTATACGAGAATCAGGTGGTCAATTCTTCCCTCGGCATGGTGCGGTTAAATCAGAAAATGTAAGTGCATTTTTGTAACTGTCTGCTTCTTAAACTTAGTGTCTTTATTTAAAATCAATATCAAAATCAAATGTTAGTAAGTATCAAAGATATTTGAATACGAAATGCCGATCTTTTTAATAGAATCTATGCAATACCTGTTAGCTGAAAGGTTGAAGTTCAACATAGTTTAGAAACGGTTTGACATGAACACCTGTTTTCGCAAAGACCACCAAATACATTGACTTTTTTGTGCCAACTGCTTATACAGTGTGTCGGATCAAATAAAAGTTTGAAAACACTCGCTATATTTGTATTTTAGTGTGAAGATGCATTGTTATGGGACATCATGCAATTATGCAGATAGGGACGTTTTGTTGCAGTTAACAAGGTTGCCTCCAGGAGAACTGGTAACAATACCCTAGTGTTTGATGCCTATTCCTGTGGCACAAACCACTGTACTCAAATAGATGACTTTAACAATGTACTACTTTACTGATATTGGACCTACAGAGGCATCAAATCAACAGTGTTGGTCCAAAGTTGTGGATGCGCCAAAGTTTAGCCAATGGTTGTATAAACTAAGCCCCAATTAGCAAGAATGACATTGGCCCAATGTTGGCAGATGTTGTTGGGCCAACAAAAACAACGTTTGGTCCAACTACCTTTTGCTTTGTGGGTTTGGTTGTAGTATTTAATTCGACCTCATCCGTTAGGATATTGGACTATGATCGATACTCACTTAATTTGTTTAATAGTAGTATCAAAATCATCGTCACCTTTCAGGAACAACGTGCGGTCTGACACGTTAAGAAAATAAGCAATGGTCGATGCTCACTCTATTTGTAACGAGTATTTGCAATCGGCCTCACCCGTTAAGAAATTGTACAACGAAAATCAATGTTATTCAGTATTTGATCATGATATGAAAAAAACGGCTTCAACCCATTGAAATCAAGCAAGAACCGATGCGCACAGGCGTATATTCGACTGGCTAATTCCTACAATACCCAACTTAAGCACGTATTTTATTCGACGCATGTCTTGGTAAATTGTTCTGTAAAGAACGGCGGTAAACGTGTGTGAAGAAATCCACATGACAAAAAATATCCAATTGTGTCATTTGATTGTTCTACATTGTTTTTAAAACGATTGCATCCACCAAGGATCTAATAATAGTTCCGTGTTACATCTTAAAAATAAGTAACATCAGCCTTGCGTTCAGTTAAGGCTAACGAAACTGTGCACTCGGTTTGCTACTGAACGCACTGTTTGGCCAAAAGTGCGCGCCCACTTTGCGTTCAAGTTTTGTTTTGTATCCCTGATGCACACTGGGAACCAAATTGCAAAATGAACGCAGGGCTGCCGTGCGTTCGGTTAAGGCTAACACTCGCACGAGTAAGAAACTACACTCGCACGAGTAAGAAACTGTGCACGCATTTTGCAACCGAACGCTCTGTTTGCCAAAAAGTACGCGCCCCTTCGCTAGCTACCTCGGAGATGCTCGAGCGAGTGGGCGCACAGTGGGTGCGTACTTTTTGGCAAACAGAGCGTTCAGTTGCAAAATGCGTGCACAGTTTCTTACTCGTGCGAGTGTTAGCCTTAACCGAACGCACGGCTGGTTCCCTGTCTTTACAAACGAGGTGGTCAATACACTTGTTAGCGACGCGAACAGTGAGCGGCTTCCCAAAGCCGTAAGGCTGTATTAGTAGTGGGCGGAGCTACTAAGAATATACGCCGTGTGTTAAACATTGAAGAGGTCTAACTCGTTGGAAATAAATACTTATAATGATTGGTACAGAATCTCACTTATTGGAAATAAACATTTTGCGCATAGTGGGCGGAGCTACTAGTAACGCCAGTCGAATATACGCCGTATGTTAAACATTGAACAGGATCTCACTCGTTGGAAATTAATGCTTGTAATCATCGAGTAACATCTGTACCTGCGCATATAGTGGGCGGAGCAAATAAATACTAATTTTTGTTTCGCAAATACATGTATTATGTCACGGACATATAAATGGTTTATATATCCGTGATTATGTACAGGCCGTGTATGTCTCAGTATAATTGTTTGCTGGTTTATTATTTGTACTTCTATTGTTTTATTTATTTGATTTAAATTTGAATGCGTCGTTGCATTGCTAGCATCACGGAACCTCAATGCTATTATATAAATAGTTATATTACCCCAAATTATTCACAAAAAGTGCATTCGATGTTAAATCAAAAGCCAATATAGCAGAGAGTAGTTGGCCAATGTTGGATAATGGTCGTACGGATGGCAACAGCAGAAAATCATGTGACAGAAGTAATGTCATGGCCCAACATTGGCCCATCAGTGTTTTTTCTCCTGATGAAAAGTTGTATTGGCAGACATGTATTCCCAACCAAGATTTTTGCTGCTAAAACGTTGGTAGCGATTGGGCTAATTATATCAACACTCGCTTTTTTTTAAATACTAAGTTTTGATACGTTTTTGTTTTTATATATTGCCTAAACAATTGAATTGATGTTTGATATATTTAAAAGTTTAATAATCATAAAGTGCAAAATAAAAACTCTTCTGAAAAACAATATCGAAATTTTTACAAACAATGGCAGCACATTAATGCATATTGATCCCAGATTTTACCAACTTGCACGTCTACATGTACACAGCTGCGAGCCTATAACTTGCAAAATGTTGGTGTTTACATGACTAATATTTAACCTAGAGGCTGAAATTACTGATTTGAACTTCTTCTAACCTTACTGTTATCTAAGATTCCTTTCTACAAGAATCAGGCGGTCATTTCTTCCCACGCCACAGTGCTGTTAACTAGGAAAGTGTACTTTGTTAACTCGATCTCTACTTCTAAAACTGATGTTTAGATTTTTTATTTAAAATCAATTTAATTTGTTTTATCTAGACATTTGAAAATCAAAAAAAGAGAGAGAATAATTAGCAATAATTAATATTAAATATAATTTTTATGCATTTTTGTATAAAGATTTATTGTTATGGGATATGTGACTGTATAATTATGCAGATACGGATGTTTTGTAACTTACAGGGTAGCAGTCTATAGACAGGGTTTCCTTGAGCAAAACATGTAACAAGACACTAGTGCTGGATACTTGTTCATATGGCACCTACCACTGCCTTCCAACTATACCTCTACATACGGGTTTAACAAAATGCTCTTTTACTTATATTGGACCAACGTTGGCCCTACGGAGGTATCAAATCATCTATATTGGATCAACATTGGGGTAATTGAGTACATGACCATAGTTGTGGTTGGGCCAACGGTTGGACCAACTTTGCCCCAATTAACAAGAATGATATTGGCCCAATGTTGGCAGTTGTTGTTGGGCCAACGAAAACAACGTTGTTAGTCCAACTTTGGGCCAACTACCTTTTGCTATCTGGGAGTTTGTATAATATGCAGCAAACGGCTTTATAGCTTTAATCAGATGTCATGCTTCGCGCATGCTGTTGGATACCGATAAAGTGTACACAATAATAACAAGAGCAATCGCAATTATTTAAATAAACAACATTGTTTTACAAAAGTCGTTAAAAAGGGAAACTTTAATTGAACAACCACATTAAATCTAAACAGTGTGTTAAAACTAAACTCATTTTGAACTCTTATATATCTCTGCACACAGTATCTACCCCTGATGAGAAGTGGTTAAATTCAAAGTTACTTTGATGAGAATATTCGTCGAGTTCAGTGAAATATCATATTATATTTAATCCATCAAAAGAGAATCAAAACAATATTTCAATGAGTGAGGATTTCTCGAGTTTTTCGCCACTTGACAGTGACTCCAGCTACACTCAAGCGGCGTTTCTGAACACCGATTTAGTAGACTCGTGATACATTATGCAAATTTATTGTATGTCTGTGTTTAAAATAAAAATAGAGATATGCTCGTTTTGATCAATGTATTGGCCACATATATAAATGTTGCCTTTACCTCTTATTTAATAGTACATTGTATAATTAATCAGATGAATGAAACTAGTAAATATTAGTATGAGTTGGTCAAGTCAGTTCTGAAAAGTCAGTTTTCTTACAACGATGTGAATAATCAAGATTAGCATATGTATGCTACATAGAACAGATAGCATTTTAGTTGTGTCGCTTTATTAATGTTAATACAAATATTGTTTCTAAATAGTGTTCAAACTATGCTCGTCGGTTACGTGCTCAATTGTAACAATTCTCCGCATAATTTTGTTGTGGTCGGTATATCTGTTTATTGCCGTTTCCGAAGGTTATTCAAACGAGTTTGTTCATTAAATCAGAGTTGAAGATTTTTATGAAATAAGCTGAATTAGGTTTGATAAATTTGATTAGTAATAGTATAATGCGATCATGTATTCATGTCACAATTTTATGATACATTATACTATAGTTAACATTGGTATCAAAAAATTCATCGACTATTTCACATGTTTTGACAATCAAATTTACGCTACAAAGTAACTACCGTGTTATACATCAATTACTCAATTTAATCTATTATAATAAGTTTCAATGTTTTTGTTAGTACAAATAAATAACTAGCACAGCTATTACGTATTATAATAGTATATTGTGTTAATAAATTGTCATCATTATTCTAAATGCAAACAAGATTGTCTAAAATTCAATGTGATTTTAACAATGAAGTTTAAATCCATATGAGCGGATTGTTTATTATTCATTTAAATGTGGAACAAAATACCATTAAAACTATCGTTTGGTTTCGTCGGTATATTCATTTATAAACAAAAAACTGGTTGGATGAGGCATGATGATACAGCAATTATTTCAATCATTAGACTATGAAAACTACGCCTGCATTAACTGTTAGCTACTTCACTGAGTCGAGTGTGAGTGTCAGAGTTTTGTGAATACCAAATTTTCACTTGACCGACACAAACTCGACCATCACTCCAACTTCACTCGAGCTTCACGTAGGTAAGTGTGAGTGGATTATGAGTGGAATGTAGGTTTCTGAATACGAACCTTTGTCTCCAGACAGTCAATGTAACGTTTACATACTTGTCATTTGACTGTTAAATTTATGTCATTCTTTCTTGTTTTTTCCTGTGATGATTGAATATTTTATTTAAATTCTGCTATCTGTAAAACATTGTTTTTATCTAGAAAGCAGACAAACATACAAGTTCAAAACTACACAGAATCTGGGTTGGAACGGCTAGCTACTGTCCGAAATTTGAAAGCAGTGAATTTACTTCACTTATAAAACTCTCCAATTCAACATAAAGCCCGAAATGCATTTTTTTCATATTTCCCATTTGAAGTAAACCAGACCAATCTGAATAGTGATTATTTAATCAACTAACGACTGCATAATATAAACCATTTAGCGTGCTACAGATTGGGACCGGAGCTGTATGTGTTATATTATTTGCCGGTCGTTAGAGACCGGATGAGATCGGAACCGGCATATAGTATATATACTAATTACAACATCTAGTCGTTGGAAACTAATGTACCTACGGCCATACAGGGAAAATTAAAGGAATAAACCAGAAATGGTTTGCACCTTCGCAGAGATAATTAAAGGCGATGGTATGAAGATTGAAATCAGATTATTTAGAGATTTCTTCAACTTTATGTTCGCACTGCTGGCTTAACTGTCTGCGTGCAAGAAAAACGCTTTATTGTGACCCATTTATTTTCATTTCCCCACCCAGTCACTGACATATATGTAAACAAATGAATGGTTTGTCTGTTCAGCTTACATTTGCTTATTCCTATAAAATGTGTATGAGACACGGGACGTGTTTTATTGTTTGCCTTATATTGATTATCACCAAGCATGCATGGATCTGTCGTCTGGTTAAAATTGAATATTTTTCATAGAAGAATTTTTGTAAAAATGTCATCAGTCTAGTAAAGGCTATCTCTATCTTGTTCACTCTGGGGTTTTGGCAGGGCTACCTTGGCCCGACCAATACAGCAATGAAATAAAACAGAGTTGTGTAAATTATTTTCAACTCTGCTTGTTTTTAATCATACTCATAGCCATAATGTTCCCCCGCCCTGGAACATATACGGTCCCTGGCCTTTTTTCTCATTTTGTTCTGTAAGTTGTTAAGAAAACTTTCAAACTGACAGCATGACCATGTTTTAAGGAAAATGTGATTATTTAATATTAGTGTATTGTGTTTATTCTGCAGTATACAAACTTCCGAGTGTTAAACTGATCAGTATCTAAGTACATACATGTACCAGTTGGTATCCAGTCGTTTCCCCCACAAGTTGTTTCCTCCCCTAGATGTTTCCCCCCCTAGATGTTTCCCCCACACTACTGTTTCCTCCAGGATGTTTCCTCCCCTATATATATATTTAATAAAAAAGGAAGTTGGGACAGATTTATGGAAAGGTGTTATGATGAGGGTGGCATTTTTTAATTTGTATGTTTTGGTATTCAATATTCTGCTATATATATATATGTATATTATTATTAAATTTCAAGCTTGTTGTGATTGTTTTAAAAAATAAAACTTATCATGAATTTATATTTATAAAAAATATCAATTTTATTGTGATTTCTTGCCATTATCTCAAATATTTAATTTGCTTTTATTCATATTAATGTGAACAACATGTTATATAAATGTATAAGAAAACATTAAATTAAACCTGCATTACACTGAATCAAATGTGTGAATAACCTTGTGACAGACTGTTATTTTATTGTACTGGACAAAGGCAATAATCAGGATCTGGAAGGTGTGAAATGAACTGAATGGGTATTTGACACGTTTTAGTTAGCTTTGTACCATTTAATTTTCCTTTAGAAAAGAACCAGTGTATAAAATTAATGAAGAAATAACATAGCCACCTGGATAAATTTCATAGTTTTATTATGAGATCTTAAATCATAAACATAATCTCAGGATATGGAAACATAATATCAGCATATATGTACATCTCATCATGAATCAAGTGTCAAATTTTTATATTTGTATATTGTGTATACATCTCACCATCAACCAAACACCAATTTTGTAACTCATACACTAACATAATATTGTAATAAAGCATAAAACAAACAAAAATCAAAATGTCGAAGTTCTTTTGGGATTCTACAACACAATCTCAATATAACCATATTTTGTTAGTTTTCATTTACATTAACAGATGGGCTATAAATCTTCGCACATCTTTTTAACAACTCAGATGTGGAGATTGTGTTGGCGTCATAATCATCCCACAACTTCCTGATGGCTGTCTGCACTCTCTGGTATGATATACGTGACCTGCGGCCAGTTACTCCGTCCCTTACAAGCTGCGCTTGCTCTTCAGCTGTCATTCCCACATTCCTTAGAACAGGCACCAGTCTGTAGAACGGCAATCCCATCCCACCAGCCCTCATATTCAGCCTGTGATGCCAGCCTATAAATAACAGAAAAACATATTATGTATGCAACAAACAATATTATAGCATATTGTAATCAAGTTATTTATCGCAAATTATATTGTATGTTAAATATCTTATTATATATATACACTATGGGCTGAGTTTTCTGAACATGACTTCTCATTAAAAGTGTTCTCTCATCTTTATTACATCTTGGATACAAATGGATGGAATAAAACTGTAGAAACTTAGCATGCATTTATCTGTTTGAGCATCATAACAAATTTGCAGGTTAAAACACATGAGATTGGAACTCTCGTACCAAGCAATTATTAGACCACATCAATGTTGATGGCTGATCACAACTGTTAAACAAAAACTATCAGACTTATTCATCAATCAATGGTATATTTCCTTAGAGAACTCTAGCAATTGTAACATTTATAAACTCTTTAAACGCACTTTTCGTTTTGAACAATATCAACTTAAAACATGCATTCTTAAATTATATGATTAAATTCAGAACCAGAAATCACAAAGTACTTCAGTAGGCAAGTGGATCTGCAATTATTTCCATTCTCTAATTTTAAAGAAAAATTGCACCCGAAGAGCCTGTCTATACTTGTATCAACTTTGCATTTTTATAAAAAATAAATAAAATTGATCAGACTATAAGACTATATAGGAAATTTGCAGGTTTGCTTTTTTATTGGAACATATTTGTGTTTCCAATTTCAATAAAATAAATGCACTTACCAGTATTGCATATATATACGATGCTGCCACTTTCCACATCTATCGCAAGAAATCGCATGCTGACGAACGCGTACTTGGCAGTGGCACTGAATACACGGATTATCCTACATATTAACAATTTGAACACTTATAAAAAATTTAATCCAACTCACAATTAATAATCTTAAGTCTTATAGTTAAGTATAAAATTCAGTGAAATATGTGTAGATGTACCATATAATCTAATAACAATATATGTATGTATGTAAGAACTATGATGTATGAGCTCTTTTATATTGGTTACAACCACAGTTTGCAGAAATTGTAAAAAATAAACTTCTTCAAGAACAATTGATAACCTTTAATTAATTGAAACTTTTAACTTTAATGATCAAAGAACAGCACATGCCAATTAAAGGTATTTAAGATAAATATTCAGGTTTGATTGAATACAATTTCCAACACCTTTAACACATTAATTATATTCTGACAAAGATTAAAGATTAACTTTGAAATAGGTTTTTCACACCATTATAGGTAAATAAAAGAAATTACCTGATAGATCTAGCCCAACAAACAACACATTTTGATTTGTTTCCTTTACATATATTTTTTGTCATCATGTTATTAAATGACAAATAAAGATACTACTAAAATATTTTATCAAGAATCATCATATCATTATAAAATATATATAGGGGAGGAAACATCCTGGAGGAAACATCCAGGAGGAAACAGTAGTGTGGGGGAAACGACTGGTAACCTACCAGTTACCGAGTAAGATTTGATGACCCAATATACTGGTTGTCCTGGTTACCAATGCATTAAGATTTCATTCAATTAACTTTGCGTAAAAACTTCAGAATGTACATGCAAACAATATAACTTGAACATTAAATCATTTCTGCAAATGAACTTTACAAATAACTTGTAATTAAATCTGTATGTTAGATGACATTTCCTATCAATCAAGCCAACCTCTCGCCGCAATTGTTGTTAACGTTTGTTCGAAAATTTATTGCTGTTCATGAGAATATTGTGCCTTGCATTAAATGTAATATGCCATTCTTACAGAATGGGTTATCAACATTATTTCAAGCCCAACGATGGGCAGGGTTTGATCACAAACTTCACAATCCCTAAATTTGGCACATGTACTGGTTGGTAGCCAGAAAGCAGATGTCTTGAGTGATTAGTTGTAAGAACTTGTTTCACAATCGATGTAATATAAATAAGTTTGAACTACAACATTATTTCTTCTTTCAGGCCGAACCTTTCCTAAGCCTGGACAAACAGTAGTCTTGCATTACACAGGTAATTTCTTGTACTGTCTTATAACATACAGCACAGCTTTCAAGTGCTTGCTTGTATACAACCACTTTCTAATGGGTCACCTTATGTTTCTGGTGCCTATTAATTCTGTAAGGAATCTTTATAACCAAATTTGTTGTACCATCATGAGTAAATTTCTGTTTTCAAAGGTGAGTACATTTCTGATGACTGAATTGGAGGTCAATAACATACAAGTCCAGAATGAATAAGTTCATGTAGCCCTACTGCATTATCATTTTAATTACATGTACATGTTTCCACTTATTTTAATTCAATAATTGCCAATTTTGTTTTTCCCTAAATATTAATAATGAGACTATTTTTTTTCATTAGTTCAAATTTGAGGACGTGAATTTTAGTGCATAATACCTGCCTGTTAATATATCTGCATTACAAGGGTCTTTGTTTGCAATTATTGTTTAAGCGAAGTTGTCTAATATACGGATACAACTTTCAAGACCTCAATGCAGTTTGCCTAAACACGCAACAATAGTGATTGGTTTGATGTGAAGTGACCTAAATTCAAAATGTGAAGTAAATCTTAAACTTGTATTCAATGTTAATTTCTTTTCATATATTCCTATTTCAGGTACATTTAATGGTGTCAAAATCGATTGTTCAAGAGAAAGAAAGCAACCATTTAAATTTGTGTTAGGAAAACAACAAGTTATAAAAGGTACATTCTTGCAGAGTTTGTTAGAATTTTTACATTTCCAGTATGATTAGACATACTCCTGTCTGAACATTGAATGTCGCTGAACAATAGATACACTAATCACTACATATCCAGGAATAAAAGTGAAACAAAAATATCTGTTCCTTTATTTATATTTTGATAAACTACTTTTGCTTTCACCCCTCAGTACAAGACAGTATCTTGACCAGGACTTTGTAGGAAATTTCAGATTTTTTAAATGTTTTGTATGAATACACTGCGCTCCAAAAGTTCCTGTACACTTCGACACTTCCCATTGCAGTTAATGTATTTTCATATTTGTGTCGCATGCAATAAATTGAAAATGCTTTTTGACACAGCAATGCTCTTCTGTAGAAGTATTTATAAATTTGTACTGAAACAAATTGTCTTATTTTTTTAATCAGATCATTTACACATACAAATGTTGGTTTCGGATGCAGGCTGATTGATGCTGTTGCTTAGATGTGATAATTGTTAATTCTTAACTATCCATCACAGAAGTGGGATGAATAATTTTACTTCATGGTCATGCAGGTCTTATTTGAAATTCTGCATAAAAAAGTAATGAAATTCAAAATATTCATGTGTAAAGAAACTTTTGGATGGCAGTGTATGTTATTGTAAAAAAAAAACATCGAAAATATCAAGCAGTTTTAATGAAATGTTATGTCCTGTTTTCTTCAATAATGATTTTTTATCTTTATTGAACTGATGACTGTAAATACTGACATTCCACTAGCTGTTTACAACATATATACATGTAGTATACTGTCAGTATTCATTCATGGGTTCCAGCCTTTGTCTATGTGTTCAAATACTGTTGATGGATATGTATTACACATTCAATTGAAATGTTTCACAAGCGGGAGGTTTTAAATGTTTTTTTCTTATTTCAGCTTGGGAAGATAATATACCAAAAGTAAGTGTTAGACTTGGTTAATTTGATATCCTAACAAAACACAAAGTTTCCGCCTAATGTAATAATAAATTGTTTACCGTAAAACATCGAGTTCTTTGATTGGATTACAAAAGTACAGCAAAGAAAAGTTATATTAACTATTTTAGTGTTTTCATGGCCTGTTTCGAATGTTCTTTGATAATTAAATATGCAGAACCTAATTTAGTAATTAGCAAAGCAAGTAATTATATTCATCAATAAAATAACCACTGCATGACATTATTCATGATATAAATTGCATTCTGCCTAGTGTGGCTTCCTTTAACTGTATCCATAATTGTCTCCCTTTGCAGTAGTGAACATGTAGCATTGATTTTGTTGTTACAGATGAGTATTGGTCAGCGTATACATCTAACATGCCCACCAGAAGATGGCTATGGAAAAAGAGGTTACCCAGGCGTATATCCTTTTTGCGTACAGCATATTTTTTCCCTAATATGATAAACTTCCATGTAAACTGTATCGGATTTTGCAAATTTTAAACACATTAATCATACTTGTAATAAATGAACCTTCCCTAAACATGATGCTTGTATGAAAGAAAGCATACTTTGACTAGTCATTGGCTTAAAAATTACTCCACCTAAAATTTTAAAGTGCTATGTTTTGCGGCATTGAGCAGTAAGAAATGCTGATGTGACGTAGAAAGTATAAAGATGTATCAATATGTGCATTCAAATGTCCATAAACCGTTCAGAATCCTGCTTTATTTTATAGGTGGAATAACTTCCTTGACAACACTTTAAAAAATGTTCCTAAATTTTTAAAATCCACATTGTTTCATTCTTATCCTAGATGGTAACTACTCTTTTTATACATATAAATTATAATATCATTTGTTCAATATGCTTTGTATGATTGTGTGATATACTTACACTATTTTATCCTTAACTGCTTCCACTATACCACCAAATGCTACCTTGGTTTTTGACTTGGAATTGCTTGCATTGGAGTAAAGTGAAATCATCTAGCTGACTTATAAGAGTACAAGACATTCGTGCATTGATCTGTTTGTTTTAAAACAGAATGTCATCCACAGTGGTGTTATACCAAGACTGATCTGATGTCTGGTTGGGTATACAAACACAGAATGTAACAGCATTACAGATTTCACTGTTTTAGATTCATGCACTCTTGTGTCTATATTCAGTGATGGGTGTGTGACATACTTACAGACCAACCAGCTTTTGTATACAAGGCCTGTACATTAAAGCAATTCTTCTCCTTTGATGTGTTTAATGCAAATTGTACTGTTGCCATTCAGTGTCAAGTTGTGTTTGTGCAAGATTCATACAACTGGAGTTTAGAACATTATGGATTGTGTTAGATAATGGATTATCTTCAATCTGTAACTACAAATGTCAGTTGATTATCTCCATTCGTCATTGTGAATTTTACAGGTCAACAGATGTTATGTGCGAATGATGTGAAGTTTAGAGATATAACCGTTGGGTACTTCATTACTTATTGATGTGTCGTAATAAACCTTCTATGTACTCTCTCTGCAATGTTGCTTATTCGGATAACCAGACGTTTTGGACTTGCAGAATGCCACAATTCACCAGCCACAAGTGAAACTTTCTATCTAGAACAGAATCACAGGAAGAAAAATTAAACAGAGATTATAATGATACATGTAGTAATGACATAAAATGCACAAAAATATGTTCATATAGTTAAAGATGATACTTTCCCTACATATGTCTGTTGGCAAAAAAATTTGTGCAAAATGATAAACATTATAGAAACTCCTTAAATTAATTATAACAAAATGTTTTAATTTACCATTTCTGCCTGTTTCACTGTCATATAAATGTCATGTTACGCTCTGTCAAGCTATTTGGGCTTAAATGCTGGTGCATTAGTTGCTATCATTATTGTGTTATTTGAACACTATGGAACTCATTGATAACCTGTCCATCTCTCACCAGACTTATCAATAATTTATTAGCTGTTGCTAGTTGTTAATGTGTTATACAGACTTTAAATTGAATTTTAATTGTAGATAAATTGAATGCTATATTAATACACACTATGTTTTGTTAGTTTATAACATTTGAATGTTTACATGGATTTGATGTTAACTGATCTTATAGGAACTTGGTCTGTGAGTGATTCCTGCTTGTTTGGTTTTTTTTCCGGATGAATCTCCCAATTGTTTAAAATATGGTGTCATATTCTGTATGGATTCTATTGTTTCTCCACAATTTGGTCATAAATTTGATTTTACCTTGACTGACTTGGTAGAGCACAATTTAATTTGCCACGTATATCCCATGTCCAGAACCAAATCATCGCATTTTTTGTATCATCATGTTAAATATTATGTTTTGTAAGAGTTGCTTCCCTTGTATTGTAAGTTGCTGATTAAATGCTTGTGTGCTGCTGTGAAATGTTGCAGATTATGTGAATATTACAATTGAAATTTGTCTTTAACCCCATTTTATGATTTTTATTATATTTCTGCGTTTTTGCAGATTTACTACGTCTCTTAACATTGTTATTGTTGAATGCTTGATATACAATTATCTTTTGAAAAGGAAGTCAAATGACGTTGAGCGCAGGAAAATGTCCCTTTTCACAGTCGTCAAAGTGGCGATAACTTAAAACATCAAGACATTCACCATTACCAGTCACCATGACAGGTCATTATGTGCTTTCTCTAATGTTGACCTAGCTCCATATAATTGACATGTTTCCAGTCAGCAATTAATGAAGATTGTGTCTACAAGTAGCCTTGTGAATATTATTGACATGAAATGTATATGTTTGTTATTTGTAATGATTATGTCCACCAATAACTAAATATTCTTGAAGCAGAATAACTCTTTACTTCATAGTCATATACTAGCCTGTTAACTTATAGTACATTCTTCCATAATAAGAAATTGGCAGTATTGACACAGCTGTTTAAATTGGAAATATAATGAGTACCTGAATCAAATATTACAAACAACATTCTTATATTTTGGTAAATGTATTATTTAATGGGAAAAGATGATTATTACATCTCACACCAATAAAATAAAAGTTTTAACCATTAAGTTGTGGTATGTGATAACACAGTCATACTAATTAAAGATGCTTTATATGTTAAATTAGAATCTGTGATATTTAAATCAACTTATCCACAGGCCACATTGTTGGATGAAATTTACAGCGGCTTTTATGTTATTGGACATTTGAAAAGTCGTCAAATATAAACATGTGGCAACTTCTTGGTTTCACTGGAAACTTGTTCCCTGATAATGTTACGATTAAATTAGTTTTTTAGAAAAAACATGTGAGACATTAAATCACATCTGCATTGTTATTTGATGCATTTGAAGGTTGTGTGTCACATATGTATATACATGTAGTTATAGGGATGAGCAAAAACGAATGATGTGCTGAATGCTCATTGGACTTTGAATTCATACATCAATCCAATAATGAAATCCACTAAAAATGTTCCCATATAAATATAGACATATTTCAGTAATATGCTATTTATTGCAGTATGACTGATTAATTAATTCCTGGGCTTGATGCAAACGTGACATGAAGGAAATAATTTTTGTCCAAAAGGCCTTTTTTCCCGTGCTTGCAGCCAGGTGTATCAGTTTCATTTGTTATTGCTGGCTAATTCCATGTTTATGGGCATATTTTTCTCATTATCGTGAAACATTTTATTCTAAATGAAAAAGAAAGAGTTGATAAAATGCCTGAAGTTGCAGTGTAGTGTAAAACTTCTCAGTTCTGCGCTGCTGTTACTGGTACAAAATTGAAAAATTATTTCAGTTTCTCTTGAATTTCCAAAATATTTAGTAGAATGCACCATGCAAGATAGTCATACTCATCTAGATGTCTCAGCTTGTTGATGGTGTTTATGTAGAAAAATAACCGTATTTCTTAAAAATAGACTCTAGTTGATTAATCTTCTTATACTACAGATATTTAATAAATATTTGATATTGTGTATACTCGTGTTATCTATGATAATAAATATATATTTTATTGAAGTTAATAACAAAAGCCACTGTAAAACCGAACCAATACAATCACTGCCACCTGCTGACAATTGAAAAGAGGGAGAGCTTTTACTAGAATCTAATCATATTTTACTGGAATATAATAATAATCACTATGATGAAATGCTTCTCTTTTTGTCAAGTTTTTATTTCAATTGCATTTTTAATATTGCTTTTTACTTATGTTTGTATGTTATTTTGCTATTAATGATTTTTGCCAAACAGTGTTAAGAAAGTTGGTGATTGTTACTAATAATGGATCTTATCTTTTGTAAGAATGCCTGTGTCTCATTTTTTTTTTTTGGATTTAAACTTTATTTTATCATTTGTCTATGCTATTAGAGGCTGAGCATAGATGTAGCTTAAGTATATTTGATTTTGCTCACCTAAGCACCTATACTTTTATCAAAAAGGCCTTTCATGCCCGGTAATTTTAATCTACATTAAATGTCCATAGACTGCACCCAGTTGCAATTATTTGATACTCAAAATTGAATTATTTGGTATATTTCTTATAATGAGCTTTCAAACTTGAAATTTTTAGATCACACTGAGTAAATAATTAACATGCTGGGTAGAGTCAATTGATCTTCTCAAAAGGTAGACAAGAGTTGCTTTGATCATTTATGTGTGTGTGCATTGAAAATACCACTAAATTATTCTTTTTCTATATGCAATGTAAGGACCTTTGTATTTATCATGTACATACTTTCATGGAATCAATGGCCGGAAAACATCACTTTCAGCTTCACAAGCAAAATTCAATAATCAATTTATATCCTACAATGTGACAGATGGTGGTAACTGTACCCATGAGAACAACAAATAACTTCTAGATGAATGGGTTGAATAAATACTTGTAATAACCTCCTTATCAAATGCATAAGCAACTAACTGTTATGTCGTGCTTCATTGGGTTGAATGTTCTGTTATCTGAAGGTAAATTAATAGTCAAATGATTTTTTTTCTTTATGAGAGTCTGTCATATTTGCCCCATTTTTCATTGTGTCAATTTTTTTAGCTGACCTGAGCATTAAGTGCTCATAGTGAGCTATTTGGATCTTCGGCTGTCCGTCATCGTCCATCGTCTCTTGTCTGTAGACAGTTTCTTTAATTGACATCTCCTAAACCGCTGACTTGATTTTGTCCGAACATGGCTGTCAGGGGGTGGGAGGTGGGGACTTGTTCCCTATATGTATATAGTACAAACTGTAAACAACATCTCCACACTGACAGACTTATGGATTAGACTTTGAAAAATCAAGGTCCCATGTACGATGCTTACACCAAGCACGTAAAAGAACCAGGGGTGCTTCTGGAAATGGGGCATCTTCTTTATCATGCACTGTCCTCCAAAAATCTAAATGACTAACATTCTTCTGGAAGCATCGCCCATACAAGATGGGAAACCAGTGGCGACGATAAGTAAACACAGATACAAGATACATCTCCACCTAAACTGCTTAGTGATTTTGACTGAAACTATACCAGTTTATTGGTACAGTGGTATAATTAAGTCAAAATAGCAGTGTGTTCAGGTGAGCGATTAAGGGCAATCTTGGCCCTCTTTTTTAAATGTCCAAATCAGTAATTTTTACTTCAGCCTGTTCCATTGAATCAGACTGTCTCAATGTTAACCTTGTTGTGATAAAAAGGCTATTTTCACAACTTCAGTAACTCATTGATTATGTGTCATGACTTTAGTTTGTTATGTTTACCATGGTGTGGTTGGTTTGTCTTTGTACTGAAATTTAAAAATACATGCCAAGGTTAAGTCAAGAATGTCAGGTACAGGTACTAAGATATGTTATGTAGATCTAAATATTCTGTATTGTTCCTTGAGATACTGAATATTGCAGATTTACAATGTTGAGAATTACACTGAAGAAAAAAACGCTTACAGAGTTTTGAAATCAAATGTGTATTTTCAATTCTTTAGAAAGTGCTTAAAATAAACAGTACATTCATTATATTGTATTGCTCATGTGATCCATACTGCAATTATTACTTATGATGTGAATATTAAAAAAGCTTAAGTACAGACTTTCTGTCACTTTGTTCATGTCGGTTTGTTTTTACATTCGTAGTATTGGAGTATTTACAAAATACAACCTTGGGAGTCAATTTTTTCATAATATTAGCGACATCACATTGTGACTTTTGGCTTTGAGGCCTGGTTATGTATGAATTGATTTTGATGTTATCGTCACAATTTTGGCATTGAAGATTTTCCTGCACTCAACGTCATGTTTGCACTAATTTGTTTGTCATCTTCTTGCAGTGTATACTCCCACTTCTGTACAAATCGTATCTGCCATCATAAAACTCATTGACAATATGGTGAATCTGTGTATGACTGCGATAAAAATGTTTTTCCAATTTCACTCATCGACAAACAAAAGGATATCAACTGATCAATCAAAGGGGTACCGTATTGTTTGATGTATTTATGGTGAAAATTGAATGAAATGGTATCTAGTGAGTGCGAATCATGTTTGAGTGTTTGACCTATCTCTGTTCGGGTGTCCTTCTGTTAGATAATATGAACTAAGAAGGGATTTCACTGGGAATTAAGAACTACCGTGTTCGAGCAAAAACTGTTTTTGGTTTCAAAGTTCTACTGTACGTATTAAAAGTCAAACACATCATTAATGTACTATTAAATTCTGAACATCAGCCATAATATTTCTGTGTAACTTAATTTTTTGTGATTACAGAGATGTTTTTTTACAGTTGTTGGAGATCACTGTATGGGAGATGGATTTCCTCTGCCTGTGGTATATCAGCTATATGTATGTAGCTGCTATATAGCATGCATTTTATTTTACTATATGTGATTATGGAGAATGCACAGAAATACAACATGTATTAAAGTTGTTGATAATTTTTTACAGTAGTTTGTTGTTTGTCGTTAAACAAAACGAGGGGTGACAGGAAAAGTAGTGTATATGCATCGTTATTTTCCCTTTTAACCCATCTGAACCCACAAAAGCACATTTACCTGCTATTTGATGTGACATACTGACATTGGGCACAACTCATTATCATTATAGAAACGTGGAGGAAAATAATTAAATCGCATTAAGTCAAAATTTTGAATTGCAAATTATCTGCCCATTGCTCACAGCCAAATATCTATTATCGGTCCACCTCATTTGCACCAAAATGTCAGTTTTACAACATTGGGATGAAGGAGACAGTTACTATCAGCCTTATCAGATGTCATACTGATGAGTGCACTGCTGGATAACAATCAATCACCTTCATGCTGATCATGTACATAGTAACTTACATTAATAATTTTATAGCACATCTGGGCAGGTATTCACGAAACATCTTAAGTTTTACCTTAAGATTATCCTTATCCTTATTTTCTTTTCCTTAGTTAAAGATAAGGAAATCCTGAACCTTAAGATTTTCCTCAGTACCACTTAAGGATTTCCTTTGCAAAGGAAAGTCTTAACTTTAAGGAAAATATCAATTTCATCTAAGGAAAATCTTAAAGCGGTTGTCATGCAAATTTGGAATTTCCACGATCTAAATATAGTAACGGAAGTCGACAAGTGCGTTTTATCAACGTTTGCCGTTACGATGTCGTAACTTTGATGGCAATTTAATCCTTTTCAACAAATAAACATTGTTTCGAATACGTTTAGTACTGGTAATGTATATTAACTGCCAAACAAAATAACCACATAAAACAATGTTGAACTCCAAATATAAATAGAACACAAACATTTTTTTTGTTCTGCATTTAAGTCTATTTATTTACATATCACAATTCATGATTCATTTATTTCAAAAACAAGAAGCTATATAGCCAGCCAACAAGATTTCATCTATACTGGTACATTTAAACATAATATGGCAATGGTTTTCAACAGTTATAACATGCCTGTAAAGATGGCATTCGCAGCTAATGTTGTATCTTCAAGAAAAATATCCAAGAACTAATAAAATATTTTCCTTTTTCTCTTATCTGTCAGTTTCAACAAAACACAATTCGCGAAAAAGACATGACACAACGCAGTCGAACATAAAATATCCTTTCAAACGGTGATACAACTTCATTGTATAATCCTGTGTCTATCCATGATGATTTATGATTGAAATACAGTTAAACTTCGATAACTCGAAGGTCCATCCGAAAAGCTCGAGTTACCCTGTGTTTCGAGTGACCCAGAGTTTCCATCATGTCCTTTTAGTGTTTGTTAAGAAATGCCTTATTTTTATAGTTTTTCACACTTGTACCATTTGTTTCATATTTGTGTCATAGTATCATATTTCTATTCAGTACATTTCCTCGTTAAAATAAAAGTAAAGTCAAATTCTTAATAAGAGAAGTATACTTTAAGTATTATTGTTGTTGTACAGTTATTGTTTGTTTATTTGGAGCTCCCATTTGAACAATGTGTGAAAATGTGTCCTCGAGTTACCAGTAATTTAAGCTATTGTGTATTGTTTGCGTACTGGGGACCGGCAAGAGTGCTAGAGTTTTCGAGTTATTTCTGCTTGAGTTATCGGCGGTATATTTTATATGAAAAATCCGGGGTTCTCGAGTTGTCGCCTGTTTGAGTTACTGAAGTTTAAATGTAGTTCAGTTCCAATTCTTCCGAGCATCGAAAACGACATACTATCAACGAACACAATAACAAATACTGAGCGTCTCTGTGCGTCCAACTCAATCTCAATGTTTACATAGCAGTTATTTCCCTTTTCATAGGCTAACATCTACATTAAACATCTTCGTAGATGAAAATATACCTGCATCAACTAGGGGATTGTACAGTTAACGCATTATTACATTTATAAGATGTATATAGGTCTATTGTACTCAAATCTTCACACATTCGACATTTTTAAGATTTTCCTTTTCTACTTTAAGGAAGGTGGAAGCTACCTTATCTTTTAAGGAAAAATTGCCATAATTAAGGAAAATCTTAAGATAAGATGTTGAGTGAATACCACTTAAGTATTTTCTTCATATTTAAGGAAAATCTTGTGGATATTAAGGAAAATATTACATTTAAGGAAAATCTTAACCTTAAGATGTTTCGTGAATACCACCCCTGAACACCAACTTAGTTTTCTGGGCTGGTATTCACGAAACATATTAAGGTTAAGATTTTCCTTAAGTGTAATATTTTCCTTAATATCCACAAGATTTTCCTTAAATATGAAGAAAATACTTAAGGCAATTTTTCCTTAAAAGATAAGGTAGCTTCCACCTTCCTTAAAGTAGAAAAGGAAAATCTTAAAAATGTCGGATGTGTGAAGATTTGAGTACAATAGACCTATATACATCTTATAAATGTAATAATGCGTTAACTGTACATTCCCCTAGTAGATGCAGGTATTTTTTCATCTACGAAGATGTTAAATGTAGATGTTAGCCTATGAAAAGGGAAATAACTGCTATGTAAACATTGAGATTGAAATGGACGCACAGAGACGCTCAGTATTTGTTATTGTATTCGTTGATATTATAACGTTTTTAATACTCGGAAGAATTAGAACTGAACTACATTTAAACTTCAGTAACTCAAACAGGCGACAACTCGAGAACCCCGGATTTGTCGAGGAAATGGCAGAGTCCCGAACTGTATCTCTTCTATTTTCATATAAAATATACCGCCGATAACTCGAGCAGAAATAACTCGAAAACTCGAGCACCCTTGCCGGTCCCCAGTACGCAAGCAATACACAATAGCTTAAATAACTGGTAACTCGAGGACACATTTTCACACATTGTTCAAACTGGAGCTCCAAATAAACAAACAATAACTGTACAACAACAATAATACTTAAAGTATACTTCTCTTATTAAGAATTTGACTTTACTTGTATTTTAACGAGGAAATGTAGTAAATAGAAATATGATACTATGACACAGATATGAAACAACTGGTACAGGTGTGAAAAACTATAAAAATAAGGCATTTCATAACAAACACTAAAAGGACATGATGGAAACTCTGGGTCACTCGAAACATAGGGTAACTCGAGCTTTTCGGATGGACCTTCGAGTTATCGAAGTTTAAATGTATTTCAATCATAAATCATCATGGATAAGCACAGGATTATACAATGAAGTTGTATCACCGTTTGAAAGGATATTTTATGTTCGACTGCGTCGTATCATGTTTTTCGCGAATTGTGTTGTGTTGAAACTGACAGATAAGGGAAAAAGGAAAATATTTTATTAGTTTTGGATATTTTTCTTGAAGATACAACATTAGCTGCGAATGCCATCTTTACAGGCATGTTATAACTGTTGAAAATCATTGCCATATTTTGTTTAAATGTACCAGTATAGATGAGATAATGTTGACTGGCTATATAGCTTCTTGTTTTTGAAATAAATGACTTAAATGCAGAACAAAAAATTGATTGTGTTCTATTTATATTTGGAGTTCTACTTTGTTTTATGTGGTTATTTTGTTTGGCAGTAAATATACATTATCAGTACTAAACGTATTCGAAACAATGTTTATTTGTTGAAAAATATTTAATTGCCATCAAAGTTACGACATCGTAACGGCAAACGTTGATAAAACGCACTTGTCGACTTCCGTTACTATATTTAGATCGTGGAAATTCCAAATTTGCATGACAACCGCTTTTAGATTTTCCTTAGATGAAATTGATATTTTCCTTAAAGTTAAGACTTTCCTTTGCTAAGGAAATCCTTAAGTGGCATTGAGGAAAATCTTAAGGTTCACGATTTCCTTATCTTTAACTAAGGAAAAGAAAATAAGGATAAGGACAATCTTAAGGTAAAACTTAAGATGTTTCGTGAATACCTGCCCTGATCTGTTTGAGAAAAATATTTTAATAGCAATACCAAATATTAGGTTGCCAATAATTAAAATGTTGAACAATTGTGTTCTTAATTTCCAGAATTTTTGTGTTTTTCTGTTAAAATATTCTCGAAGTTAACAAAACAATTCTATAAATTAAGCAGAATCAAGAAAAAACATGATAGGCCAAAATTGAAATAAGCGGAGAAGTAGTTATATTATGATTTTGCACGAACGGATGTTAATAGTATCAACAACTAAAGACAACAAAACCTTATATTCTGTTTCCGTTCATTTGTTTGAGCTTTGACTATCCTAACATAACTATGTACATGGTACAAATAGTTTGCTACATGTTCTATAAAATTTAATACACCAAAACACAATTACAGGACTGTTGTCCATCGATCCAATTTTGACATTCAGAACTGAATATATTCTCCAATTCAGGTCTAGTCCTGAGTTAGACATTCAGAACCGTATTCTGCAATACATGTCTAGTCCTGAGTTAGACATTCAAAACCATATTCTGCAATACATGTCCAATCCCTAGTTAGCCATTCAAAACCGTATTCACCAATACGGGACTAGTCCTGAGTTAGACATTCAGAACTGAATATATTCTCCAATACAGGTCTAGTCCTGAGTTTGACATTCAGAACCGTATTCACCAATACAGGTCTTGTCCTGAGTTTGACATTCAGAACTGTATTCACCAATACAGGTCTAGTCCTGAGTTAGACATTCAGAACCGTATTCACCAATACAGGTCTAGTCCTGAGTTTGTCATTCAGAACTGTATTCACCAATACAAGTCTAGTCCTGAGTTAGACATTCAGAACCGTATTCTGCAATACATGTCCAATCCCTAGTTAGCCATTCAAAACCGTATTCACCAATACAGGTCTAGTCTGAGTTTGACATTCAGAACTGTATTCTGCAATACATGTCCAATCCCTAGTTTGATATTCAGAACTGTATTCACCAATACAGGTCTAGTCCTGAGTTAGACATTCAGAACCGTATTAACCAATACAGGTCTAGTCCTGAGTTAGACATTCAGAACCGTATTAACCAATACAGGTCTAGTCCTGAGTTAGACATTCAGAACCGTATTAACCAATACAGGTCTAGTCCTGAGTTAGACATTCAGAACCGTATTAACCAATACAGGTCTAGTCCTGAGTTAGACATTCAGAACCGTATTCACCAATACAGGTCTAGTCCTGAGTTAGACATTCAGAACCGTATTCACCAATACAGGTCCAGTCCTAGTTAGACATTCATAACCCTATTCACCAATACAGGTCTAGTCCTGAGTTAGACATTCAGAACCCTATTCACCAATACAGGTCCAGTCCTGAGTTAGACATTCAGAACCCTATTCACCAATACAGGTCTAGTCCTGAGTTAGACATTCAGAACCCTATTCACCAATACAGGTCTAGTCCTGAGTTAGACATTCAGAACCCTATTCACCAATACAGGTCCAGTCCTGAGTTAGACATTCAGAACCCTATTCACCAATACAGGTCCAGTCTTAAGATTGATACTCAGAACTGAATATATTCACCAATACAGGTCCAATCCCTATTTTGACCTTCAGAACTGTACAGGTCCAGTCCCAAGTTTGATATTTCGGAAGACCTTGTTTTTATCCTTATTTTACAGTTTATTGTCAAAAGTCTGATTTATTTGTTAATGTTTTCAATAATTCTGTAAATATATATGTTAAACATTTCTGCATTACAAACAAGGTTAATTAAAAAATGATAGACAGCAGACTAGCTGTTAGATTGAAGTAAATTTTGCATTGTATTTTAAAATATCTTGTTGTTAATGATCTATAAAATAGGTGATTTTTTTGTATTTTCGCATTACCGCAACGAAACATACTTGCTTGCATTCTTATATCAACTTTAACGAGTCGTAAGGAAAATTAATTGAATTGCAAACATATTTGAGGTCCTTTCAATCAAGCAAGTTTTGCAGTGCGATATTCACAATACATACTGTGTTAAATGTTGGTAGGTATTTGAATTCGTGTATCGCTCTAGTATTAACCTCGAATCTACCATAAAATCACGAATTTTGATAATTCTACCATAATTTTCTGTATTTTTTAAGGCATGCAAATATATTGATTTTTTTTTTAATTTGCTTAGTCGTAACCTTGAGAAAATGCCTACATCCTGTAAGTAGACAGGTTCCAAAACCACAAATACACGAGTCCGATACAGGAGTTTCTATCACCACGTTACACGCCGAGTTAGCGCTTGCAAAATATTAAAGGAAATATCTGTTTTTCAATTCCGGGAAACTAATAACGCAGTATCTTTGAGTATGTCTGTATGAAGCCATTTTTCAATATTATTTCTTAGTGTATTTTGATAATAAAAGAAGACTATCTTCCTTTAAATTACCGTTTAATTGATATGGTCGGTGCACGGAAATCCAAATTGAAGCAAATTACATGAATACATAACTACATCCGATCATGGATGTTAATTATCGTCATAAACTTTTATTTACAATTATTCATGCACCTCACAATGTTCATCATGTTTGCTCCCCCCCCACAGTCAGTCAGGAATTTCTGGTCCGGGCCTGAATCACAATTTGATGCAATCTTGGTTTGGGAAACAATTTGGCTATTCTTCTTTATAATTATAATTATGAGAAGATCACTAATGTGTCCCATTCAGACAATGGATCTAGATAACACGAGTGATCATGCTTTAGTGGTAAGTAGTTTTTTTTTAGTTTATTACTGTAATGGCTAAAAGACCAAAAAAACACCAATGAACCAGAAAAAAATAAATTGAGTCGCAGCATTTTTCATGAGTCGATCGCGTAACTGCAAAAAAAACACTTTCTTGAGGATGGCTTGATTTCAGATAAACAAACAATGCAAAATATATATTCGAAATAACGAAATATTATACTGGTCAATGGCAATAATATAATTTGATATGCACAATACATGTAGTATGGTTGATCAACATAATATAACTCACAATATACATGTAGTACTCGTTAAATTTTCATTGAAACAATATGAAAAATAATCGAATAGTGAGGAGAAAATACAATACAAATGTATTACTTATTTTTAATACAACTTATTTCTTAGGTTAAAAACTTATGGAATAAACAATGACTGAATTTTAACAACAGTGTTAATTTCTGAGCTTAGTAGTTCAACAGATTTTGGTACATTGTATTTGTTTTATGTAATTCTGTTTTATATATTGATACAATTAATGGACATTCAAACAACAAATGAAATTCATATTCGACAACATTGCATAACTGGCATTGTATATCTTGGTGTGGTATTTTTGCTGTTTTATGTCATCGACCAGCTTCGATTTCTAATCAATGTGATGATACTCTAAACGTCATTTTCTAAATTTTGGAATCATATAATTACATTGAAATATTGCTGGAATTTAAAATCAGCGAATAACACATAACATTTTGCTTTGTTTGAATTTTCAAGATCAGACTTCCATTACTTAATAAAAAATATATATCAGTCTTTGTCGTAACACAAGTATAAACATAATTTATCTCCAACACCTTGAAAAACCAAACATCATAAAAACCTAACATGTCTTTTAAAAATGGTTTTCACCGATTTCGCCCAACTATTATATTCTGGGCGCATTTCTAAATCATATTATAGACAATTTTGACACATTGTGAGGATTATTCAAACACAAATACATTTTTAATTATATTTGTCTTATCATTTTCTTGATTTAAACAAAGACCTAAATAACAAAGACCTCAATACTAAATGTCCCCGTGGGAATGACTAAAAATAAAACTTACTGGATAAATCTACGATCCGATTTCAGACGCAGCTGTTAAGGCAAACAATATTATGTTCATCTGGTTTTCATACAACAATATCATGTTTAATACAATAATAAGAATAACGCCTCTATGGTGATTTTTATATTTTTGGCAAAAATAACACTGCTTACGCAATTTGTGTGCTCATTTCTTTGCTTCGGAAGAAAAAATACATAGCAATAAACACGTTAATATGTTTAGGTTCGGTAAACACATATAGGCCTAAACGAAAGGTTAACCAATCTGCGTCAAGGTTACCAACATTTTTCGATTGAAGAGAAATTGCCTTGGTGGTTAACGTAAGATTTGAATGATTTACAAAGCACTGATAAGCAAAAAGCAAAACCATGTTAGTACGACTGCGCCGAGAAATCATCGCGTAGATAAAATGATAGACTATCCATGGCCTAGTGGGGTTGTGTGTATTTGTTTCATAGTTATCAAGACTATCCATGGCCTAGTGGGTTTGTGTGTATTTGTTTCATAGCTGATAACGCAGTATCTTATTTTACCATGTGAGCAAACCAGCGTATAGTTAAACGAATGTGGTGGAGTATAACCATATTGGTTGGTAAACTACGTAGTATACATATATGTGAGTCTGTATGTAACTACATATACGTTCGTTGTCCTTTCAGTATTGTTGTGATCATAATGTTACGGGTAAAAAAACTTCGGAAGATTGGATTATACATAGTTTTTGTAGCAACGTGTTTTCTGATTTATGTTGCTGTACGGACTGCATCTCCGTGGAATATCTCGGCTCTGGAACTAAAGCCATGCGTGTTGGAAAAATTAGATCCATGGGATAAATCATTGACACCTTTCTTGAAAACACCACCACCGTTGAATTGTTCTAATAAGAAACAATTAATGTACGTTGACAAAGACGGTGTTCTTCAGTTTAACAACACTGCTTTAAGATCCTATGACTTGGATAGCACTAAATTGAAATGTACAACTCGTGCTCTGACTCGAGTAATCGGTGATCAGGATGTAACCTTTGAATCAGAAATTGTTGTGACTCCTCCAAAATTTGTAAATAGTCACGTATTCCGTGTAACGTGTATCATCGCTAATGGAAATGTTGTATACGACTATTTACATTTTAACTCATTATGGAATCCTGACGCGAAATCCATAAACGAGACTGAAGACGAAGGGCCTGCTAGACTAAGTCTGATCGTGTTCGGGATTGATTCGGTATCTAGGTCACATGCACTTCGTTATCTACCGAAATCATATAAGTTCCTACTAGAGGAGTTTCAGGCTTATGATTTCGAAGGATATAGTAAAGTTGGGGAGAATACATGGCCGAATTTAGTCCCATTGTTAACTGGGAGAAATCATCGTGATTTTCCACTGGTTTTACACCTTCGAAAACACGCTGATACAATGCCTTTGATATGGAACGAGAAGGCCACGAAGCAAATGGCTTCTTTCTTTGCCGAGGACCGTCCAGATATTTCAACATTTAATTTCATCAAAAGTGGTTTCAAATACCAACCCACCGACTATTTCTTCCGTCCGTACACTCTTGGAATGCACACATTCGAAGCTAAGATCATTGAGCCATTGGGAATACCGTCTTATAATTGTTATGGTGTGAATAATTACTTTGATATACAAATTGATTATTTGAAAGGTTTTCTATCGCGATATGATGGTAAGAGAAAGTTAGCTTATTTTTGGAATAACCAAGTGTGTCATGAGGATTTTACAACTCTTAGTCGAGGGGATGATTCGTTTCTTGATTTCTTACGTTGGATGAAAGACACAGGTCAAGCGAAAAACGCCATTTTTCTCACGCTGAGTGACCATGGTTTCCGAATAGGCGGTGCCTCTTTGACTCACGTAGGTAGGGCGGAGAATAACAAACCATGGCTAATGCTACATGTACCAAAATACATCGTTCAAAAGTATTCTTGGTTGCATGAAACTTTGTTAGAAAATAGTAAAAAACTGGTCACTCATTATGACATTTATCAGACTATGTTAGATTTAATAAATAACAATGCATTTGAACATAGACCAGATATAGAAGTACAAACACATTTAGTTCGACGAAACGTATTTTTCCCTATTCCAAACCTTCGTACATGTGCTGACGCTGGTATTGAAGAAAAGTACTGTACGTGTCAAGAAAAGGTAGCCATTTCCACGACTACAGATCTAGTGCAGTTAATGGCTGAGTTCTTAGTTAATGGAATAAATGAAATCTTATCAAAACAACAGAACTTGTGTAATACGCTTTCTCTGCATAATGTAACAGAAGCATCTGTGACATACTCAAATAGCGACGCTAAAAATCTACCCGAGGAACAAAAAAGACAATGGAAACCGTGGTTATTTTATGACAAAAAACAAGATTCCACCGGACGATATTTCGTTCTTTTTCATACAAAACCTGGAAATGCTTACTTCGAAGGGACTGTTGACTTTACAAAATATTCAATAGGTAGTTCCAGTCAGCATATGACAATGATAGGCGAACCATCTCGGTTAGACAGATATGGTAATCAATCATTTTGTATGGATGATTCGTTTCTACGCCTCTTTTGCTACTGTAAGAGTTACATACCTGGCACGTAGTTTTGTATCATGCATTATGAGTGTGACCATGCAATTGTGCCACACATTTCATTTCTAAGTAGTAAGCATTATGTGCCAAATATGTATTTACACACAGCAATATTTCTAATTAGTCTCTTCATATTTATTGAAGAGACCATACCATATATATCAGTTTTATGACTTTTAATTTTAGAGTTATTAGTGTTGATCTGTCGTCAAATTCACGTGAGAATCAATATGGATTAATGAATTCTGAACAGTTGTACGAAGAAAGTATTTATGTTATGGTGTTTGTATTGTTGAATTTTCATTCACTATTAAATAATATCAATGAAATCCAAGTGACCAATTAGAACTGTTGCTGAGTGTATGCTGTGCTTGTATAATGATATCATTTATGACAGTATTGAGAACACATTTATTGTCGTTTTTCCTGCGGTTGTTATAGTAAGTAGGTGTAGTTTGATTTAGTTCTCGTTAGACATCTGATTTGCATAAGAGAGGAGTCTAGTGGTAGATTTCCTATTTTCCTATGAGTTTCTACATGTCAATTGTGGAAAATAGTCTACTATTAATTACATAACAGACCAAACATATACCAGTCCTACTCAATGTCCAATCCAAATCTTCACCAGTCCAAACCTTTACCAGTCCTAATCTTTACCAGTCCTAACCCAATAACAAATCAAATTCCGTAACAATCCAAACATTTACAATTCCAAACATATACCAGCCTAAACTCATACCAGTTCAAGTCCTTAACAGTCCAAACCCATAACATTCCAACCCATACCGGTCCCGACCTATATCAGTCCAAACTCATAACAGTCCAAACCCATATGGGTCACAAACATACGAGCCCAAACCCAAACAGTCCAAACTTACATCACTCCCAACCCATACCAGTGCAAATATATACTACTCCAAACCTGTACTAGCCAACAAAATCCACACTAGCCAACATGCGTGCCAGTCCTAATACACGCTGGCCAAATTAATTTATGTAAATTATGTTTTGTAAACGAAATAAAATGACAAATATATCAAATAGACCGCGTGTATACTCACTATTGAACTGACTGCTTGTTCTCTAACAAAAAGTGAGGATATTAATTATTATTTTCAAAACAAGTGTTCATTTGTAGTTATGTTATTAGCATAGAGATCATCTTAGACTTATAAAATATAGCCGCTCACTAAAATGTAAGGAAACAGGTTTTTTTTATTTAAGTGTTCACTTAAGCGTAAACTATGGGTAATTATGGGTACAAGTTATTAAATTGTTCATTAAATTGAAAAATACAAAAGATACAAAGCGACAAAGGTTTAACGGTTCACTAGCATAAAGGCAATGGTTTTAACTATATTGCATATGTATATTGAGGAAGTCACGGATGTCACTGTATCATGTTAAATAGTTTACCTTGAAGTATTTGTAATTGTTGAACGCATGGGAACATGCATAATGAATGATTCAATGCACTGGATATTGATTGAAATTATATCCTGACTTTGTTATAAATGTCACATTAACAGTAACCCAGCAACGGATAACATTACATGATAAAGACGCCTTATATAGAAGTGGGAGATTGATAACATTCTTCGATATCCAAGTATAGAATGACGTTCATTGAGAATATCGAATTTAAGAATGTTATCATTGCTTTACGGACACCCTTTATCAAGTTCAACGTACGATAAGAGATAACGATCGCCGTGTATATACCGAACGCCGTTTTGAAGTTTTGCAAAACACCAACCACGTTTTTCTATAAAAACTCATCAGATATTTTGAAGAAAAAACTATGAGCTATTGTCATCACTTGATCGGCGTTGGTGTTATGCACCATTTGGACACAAACCTCAGGTTCACAAAGAAATAGTTTTCATGATCACATGATCAGGATCAATATCAATTAGAGTTACTTTCAAACTTTCCAAATATGGCTATAATGTGACATATATGAATTTTTTTCCACATTTCTAAGACTATAGATTCAGACTGCATACGTATTTAGAAAAGATAGCAAGCAGTGAGTTAAGGCCGATTCGTACAGTTAGCGGGATAAGAGGAATAACTTTGTGAAGAATTTTGCAAGAATGTTGCCCACTTTGTATTGGGGGACTCTGAAAATTAAGAAAGATATTGGTTAAAATCTAGCTTTAGCTATAACCGTACGCCATGATAAATATGTATTTATATTTGTGTTTCCCTGTCAATGCAGTTCATTCATGTCACGGTTAATACACAAACACAAGTGTGGATTGGATATGTCTGACATCTAACCAATGTCAGACGTTTTATTAAATATTAAAATTAAATATATAAAGTTAAGTTATATACCCTAGAAAATAACCATATTTGCTTTTTAGCAATATGTTTGAAACTACATACTAGCATTATAGCACTGTGAAATGTGCACTGTTTTATCGTTATACAGTCCTTTACTAATACTGCTATAATTTTGTAAAAATGTTGAAAAATAATGGAGTTATTTGAACTTTTGGTACTGTCAAATTGTACATCATTGTCCGGTAAATCAGACTAATTGCACAAGCGTTAATTTTGCAAATGAAACACATGTATACAAAGATAATAATCAAATATACCCATGCTATCGATATTTTTTCAAAAAAAAACACAAAATTAATAATCAAATATACCCATGCTATCGATATTTTTTCAAAAAAACCCACAAAAATAAGTTTTTATTCCAAAATAACACAATAGAAACAAGGGGTGAGTACAGAAGATCTAGTTTTTTTATATTTCTATTGATATAATTTTGAAAAAAATCGATAGCATATTAAGCTAATATACTTTCTCTCCTTTCCAAAAATACTTTTAATATTAAACAATACTTAACAGAATTTTGTGTGCATTTGAATGTAAAACATGATCAAAAGTCATTCTACATATACAAATTTACTATACAGTGTATAGAGTTAATCCATAAATTTGCCTATTGATAAACTTGTCAAAACACATGGCTGAAGTTACAAACTATAAAGTTTTAAAAATGATAATATTATCATCAGTGTGATACGGCAAAGTTCATTTGATGCATTTAGTTAAAGTCACTCAAACTAACAAAGTACATGTATATTTCAATGCTATGGGGGTAATCTGAAGCAATCTAAATTTCACAACCACAAGTTCCAGAGAGTGGCTAAATTCAGGAGTAAAATGCAGATATGTGCCCTATAATATATTATGTACATGAATTTTATTTGGGTTTGGAAGTTAATCAGGCATCATTTAACATCAGTCTGACACAGAAAGATGTTTGACACACAGGGTCCTTAATAGTAATCATAACAAAAAAAACAGTTTAGAAACCAGTCACCTGCATAATATTTTTATTCAGCTCCTATGCAAATCACAGTTCAATTTAGCAGTAGTAAGCTTGTAACGTTCAAGTATGTGTACATACATACATTTATAATATAATTTACATATTGTTGTGGAGTGTCGACACTAAGTATACACATACATTTATTACATAATTTAACTATTGAAGTGGGATGTCTACACTGAGTAATGACGATTTAAACTTGTAGCTAAGAGAATAAACCAGTAATAAAAGTTACAACTTCAAGTATTTCCTTTAAAGTAATCGAAAGAGAGATTAAGTTGTTACAGGAACGCCACATACACAAGACGATTCCATCCACACAGACACTGGGTAAACAACACAAATTTACAATTTCAAATCATCGCGTTAATTAAACTTTATATCAAGCGCTGTGTACTGGTATAGCCTACTGTATAAGCGGGCAATATCGCGTGTTGAAAGTTTGCGAATCGCCAAAATCTCTATTTTAATAATGTCTACACATTGCTATTAAATAATTTATTGTAAGTATTGTTTACGTGTACTATCAAAATCTATATTATCCATCCTTTGGCTATATTTTGTAATGCGGATAGACACATATCAGGCTTTATTCAAGACATATATCAGATTCTGTGCAAATACTCATACATAACTTTGTTCAAACCAGTAATTTTCCAGTCAAGGGGCAGTGGAAACAGCAATTGATTAACATGTTGATGATACCTGACAAGCAAGCACGGCTCGACAGTTTAACTACAGAGGGCAATGAATGGACCCAGCCAAACATGTTTAGGGTAAACCACTGTTCGAGCATCTGACACGTATCACGGGAACACACGGTCACTTAATTTCATGGTCAAAATCTTGGCAAGAACTGTTGCAGTGTTTCTATCAAGAAACTACCCACCGCATTGTAAACATTTTTTACGATATACTGTGACATAACAAAGCATCTTATTTGTTTTTGCTTGGGTAGAAGTATGGAGCGTCGAAAACTGCGGGATGCATTGATTGATTGTGAGGGATTCTATTGGTTTGCACGTTTTGTCCGTAACCAACCAATTGCTCAGTGTAATATTGTTCTGGGACTCGCCGTGTGCAATGGCGAAAGACGTTTTAAGAATAATGCCATTACGTATGCACTTGTGAAGCTGGTGCGTTAATTCGTTTGTATTACAAGCACTTCTTAAATAAACTTACAGTATCCATGAGGGTGTTATAGGGGACTATGTAGGCAAATGTAAGTTGATTTGAACATTTCTTTTCCTCCGACTCCCGTCGTAAAAGAGGGGGTGTCATTAGACTGCCTGGGCTATGATCACATGCAAACGTCGCGGAGGTCAGGGATGTTCTTTTATTCAAGAGCTTGTGTTGTCATCGAGTAGTACAATTATAACTCAGTTAAGATAAGTCGATAGTAAACACGACCATACCCACTTTCCAATACATGTAAAGCAGCTTACGGTCATTATCATACCTATTATCTTCAGGATTAGTATCAAATGTTGATGCAATATCGCTCAAAGTAGACAGTAGCGATAGCTCAATTGGTAGCGCTTCTGACTAGTAACTTCGACCAATAGAAAGGGTGTGAGTTCGAGACACATTCATGCCTCCCCTTTTTTATGGACAATATGAATTGTATCCCTTACTCACTGCTTGTCAATTACTTGTCGTTTCTGTCTGTTTCCTTTTTTTGTTAACGTCTTATTGCTTTGTTGTTAAACCAAACGTGTTTAATGAAGGCTATAGCGTCGTCGCTAAAATTTTCATTTGAACCCCTTATGTTTTTCGGAGTAGCCATATCAACTTTATTCAATATGAGTGTGTAGCGATAAATGCACACTTTAAAAATCATGAAACCATATTGTTATTAGTTAATAGCTTATAAATACACATGCTATACAATGTTTTTAATTATTGATATTCGAGCGAACATTAATTAGTATAAGTCGTGAAAGTACAACTGTAGATGACCAACGAAATATATAATATTGTAATGAAAAATAAAACTACCTCCCGATGGTCTCGAACTCGGACCCAAAACTAAAAAGCTTAATTAGCATTGTAAGGCGCGGACTCGCTACCATCTGAGCTATCACGGCTGTTAGTTTAGTGAAATCGGTATCACAATAAATAGTTTTTCTTGTTATTTGATTTACCTATTTTGATAAATAAAGGTGGTCAAACCATGTAAACTTTGCATAACGTCACTCTCAACTTATCATCCGTTCATAATTGAAAATACGATTTAAACAACCTTCTCACCCTATATCCTATAAAATGGATAAATCGATAATGAAAGTCTTATCGAATTGGGTTTATATACTTTTTTTTATATCAACGTAATCTACTGCTCAAGTTATGATTGTTTATTTATTCGGTACAATGCACATGTTTACCGAACCTTGTCATCTTGGCCCAACTATGTGTAACTAAAACATATTTGAGAAATATATACTTCTTTGTTGTCATTAAACCCATTCATACGTGATGGCGAATCAAATCCTGAGGCGTTTACATCCGCTTTCAAAACTTTGGGATGTAAGATGTGTTCTGTATGTGTTACGGACGTTCATGTAAAGGAGCCGTATAAATTTACTGTTAGTATCAAGTATATCAAGTAGATGCTGCGTGCATTTGTATAGTCAGAGTGGTGATGGGTTAAAAAGTTGCTTGCAAATGTTGTTGGAAAATAAAATCTATTTGTCTTAAAATTATCAATTTCTCATTTATTATTTAATTTCTCCAAAAGTTAAAGTAGGGATCCAAGTATTATCGGTCACGCATTCAGGGCCGTAAATTGCCTCCCCTGGAAGGGGAGGCACCCCGCCGAGCGGAGCGAGACAAAAAATTGTTTGGACCCTTTTTAGACAAAAAATGATTTTTTTTTCAGCCCGCAATAGGAGGCAACTGCCTACATGCCTCCATGTAATTTACGGCCCTGGCATTACTTTTATTGTGACTCCATGATGTATCGGCTACACGGCGCGTAGGTAAAATACACCTCGGTAGTACTTGTGATGGAGAAAATAGTGAATAAAATGTGCGTAACATGATAAAACAAAATGTTTTAAGTTGGTAGTATATTGCAACTGTTTGTATTAAATATGTTTTTAGCCAATGTTGCGGCAGCACTGGATGAAGCCCGTTCAAAAAGACAGATACATAATTAAGGATATAATAAAATAAAACATGAAATGGCTGCTTTCCATTGAAGATGTAATTAAGGATATAATAAAATAAAAAATGAAATGGCTGCTTTCCATTGAAGATGTAAGCATATAGGACTTTTTAGAACTATGATTTATAAGATAAATAATGGAATACATAATAAAACATTCCGACTAGACAGCTAGGCTACCTGATTACTTGTAAGTTCTGACATTTAAGTATTTACTACCAATAGTTTTTCACTGATGATTTAAAGCTGCACCATTTAGAAGTATTTTGACTGGGGAAAGTAATTCATTCCATAAGCAACTGTGTAAGAACGTTGTTGAAGTACCATTACCCTTGGCCATGGGTATCACAAAATATCCATTCTCACTAGATCTGGGTTTGTAAGAGTAAATTGAGTCGACAGAAATGAAATGGCCACTCATATACTCTGGGGCTTGGTCATTTTTGAGATATTTGTTCGACTCTATTACGGAAATCTAAACACCTTAAGTGTTTTAAAGTGACTATATTATATGATTATATGCTCATAGTGAGGCCGTGTTGACAAAAGGAACGTACATAGTGAAAATGACACGGAAGTACGTTGAGCAAAGAAATATTGTTTTCTGTCCAAATTATTTAAGCTGGAAGTAACTTTCTTAACAGCAGAATTGGCCATGGAATCGCAAGATAAATATTGATCCACTGGATGTTTGAGCGTAGACGTTGACTGAATGTCAATGCTTTTACATGTAATATTTAAATCAAAATTAATTAATTTTGGCTTTGACCAAAAACTATAGACTTTGTTTTACCTTAGTTTAGTGATAGTAAATTATCAATTAACCGCTGGCGTATTGACTCTAATTCTTCTGTCCGACATTGAATGCGAAGGGAAATCTATTTTTCCAGCTTCAAGTATTGCAGAGTCATCGGTATATAAGAACACAGTTGTTTTGCAACTGCTCAAATATCATTTGCATATATTAAGACAAAAGCAGTCCTACAATTTACTCTTATGAAGCACCGCATATAAACGTACAGAAAAATGACCGGGTTCCAGGGACATCAAAAAGCTGTTGTCTATCAGATAAATATGACCGAAACCACCGAACCATATCTACACTAAGACCCATGCTTCAAGTTTCATAAAACGTGCTTATGGACAAACACTTCTAAACAGAAAAAAACACTGCATCTTGGAGAGATGAACAGGGCGAGGCCGTCCCATATCAATGGAAGATGCAATCGACATACTATCCCAGGCAAATAATAAATATGACTTGGATAATCCACCTACCCTGTCTGAAGTAGAGAAAGTCATAATTAAGCTAGGTGGCAAGTTCCATGACCTATGGCAATGTCACACACTTATTCACACACTAGATTAGGACACACACGCATAGATATATAAACATTACGACAAAGCATAATAATTTATTAAGATATTTAATTCAAATACCTATTACTAATTGTATTCAGTACATTACTTAACGGTGCAAGTTTATAAAGTATCTATATGAGTTCGTCCATGTCTGTGCAGACACTCCAATTTATTTTGCTAAGACAGATTTTTATTCAAGAGGTATATTTCAAATGTGTACATAATTTTAAGTTAATCAATGATTGTCGAAGATCTATGACCTTTGTTAAGATGTTGAATTATTCATCGTCAAAATGATCGTTCGGTTTCGTCTGAACAACCATTTCACCTACTCGTAAATAATTGATCAACCATGAACGGTTGCTACTGAAGATAAAGGAGCTTTATTTAACATCGCATATGATCACGGACATTTTTTTTTTAAATATGGTACTCCAATAATTATTATATATAATGTTTAGAACATATCCATTAATATTATATTATGCAATTGTACATAGTTACTTAGCTTTCGTCCTTATATATTGTGCATGTAAGGATACAGCGTTAGAGTTAATGCTTAAACTATGAATATTAAAATATATAATGTGTTATAACTGAAATATTGTAGAACTTGCATTTTAGCATATTATACTAAACAAGCATGTGCATTTATAGCATAAAGCTTATTTCAACAAGGTATATCGATATCTGTATTTTAAAACGATCATTTTTACTATTTTCTTTATTTCCTCTCTGTCATCCTTTGATGAGCAAATTTGAATATAAGTATATCTAAGTATCCATGTTAAACTGACTGTCGCTTACTAAGTTGTACATATGTTTATTTTGAACATGGACTATTACAGTCTATTTCAAAAGTGTATTGTATATAACTATGTTGTGAAATAAAACTTCTTCTATATATATGTCCGTGATATGATCAATAAGCAAGATGAGCTACATAGCGCATGTGCGACCAACATGGTGCTCACTTACATAATTACCTGGTTATATACTGAGGGCCTATCAAGGGTGGCACCAGTACCATTCCTCACGTCATTAGTATGACACTGGAAGGTATCGAACATACGACCTCCCGCACTCAATGCGGACACACTACCAATTGAACTTTTTAGTCGATATAAGAGTGTCGCGAGTGACACTATCTCAACCGTCAATCCAGCGTCATTCGAGCGCCACTTATTCAATTCCTGGATATTGCGGGTTAATAAACTGGTATCTGGATCACTTTACATATTGAGCAACACATTTTTTGTGGCCAACACATATTTCACATGAGTTTGGCGCTTAGTTTCTGATACATATGTCACGATAGGCCTACGGTTGGAACATACCACGATATATTACAATACATTATTTAGCAAACTATTGCACTATGTACCACAATGATTGGTTCATTATTCTAAGACATGACTACAGATTTGTTTCTTATTTGAACACTATTATTTATTAGTAACTGCAAGTTCGTTTTTCGAATGTGTTGCAGAAAAACGTGTTCAAGCAAAAAAAAAGTTTTCAACCTCATAACAGCTTTTGATTATGAGATTTCACAGGATCCGATAATGTCATATTGCCTATGGTAGTAGGCTACAATACAGCGTGAATACAAGTTGCAATGTACCGACCAATTATCGAAATTCCAGATTTAGATAAAGCTATGAGCATTTTTTAAAGATTTAATATGAAGTCATTATTGTATTATTTTGTCCTTGATCAAACGTTATCTAGGAGTACATACAACGACATCGTTGGTAGGTGACGGAAACAAAACAGTTCCAAATTTTACTACCTGGTGAACGTAATTTTGATCGCTGAACTTGTTCCTTTTCTTTTTAGAATTTCGGACAGGTAGCCAAGTAAGTATACCACTACATGTTTATGCGATTTTGTTTATATGATTTTGTTTATGTGCTTTTATTCTTGTCCATATTAATAAGATATACGATCTTCACAGGATGTAGTCACTGTTTGCAGTCGTATGTGCATTTAGTTTTATGTCGACATTTTAAAGTTTGTTGAAGATTCAACTGCAAAGTATAACTAGCATTTGTGTAATTTTGTGATGAGTGTTATAAATCTATACCCATTAAAGCTCTTTGACACAATTTCAAAACTACTTGACACATTTTAATGCATTGAACATTCTGTTATCACGCTTTAAATTGCTTTTTCATGTTGTGATAAAACAAATCGTGGTTTTGAAAAATGATTTTTGAACTTCATTGTTATTTAGATAGGGAATATAAATGCCTTAAATTTTGAATAATCGAAACATATAAAATGTGCGCACATTAAAACATGCATACGCTGGAGATAAAAACCAAATTGGTCTGTCACGTAAAAACAAGTTACAAAGAATGGTCTAGAGATTGGAAAATGTATTGCACTGTTCAATAATCACTGGTATGCAACCATGTCAATGCGTGATGCAGTTCTAAACGACGACACGTCATCGATTCGCAACGAAAATTGTAATCGCTTCTCTCCGCTAATGAGGACATGGAGACCATTTCGCTGTATGGGAAGTCTAAAATAATTAAGTTCCAGAGACGATCGTGATTTTTCTTGGCTGCGTAATTTAACTTTTGACAGTATGTAATCCCAGCTTATGTATTCAATGTTATGTTTTCGGAAATTATACGGATAAACAAAATTATTGGCACAATTGTACAACTGAGGTTTAAGAAATATCATTAAATATAATTTATTTCAGTAAATATACTGTAAATGGCAATGGAATAATGCACAACAAGAGTTTTAATGAATTTTATACTCATGTTATATAAAATCATGTGCACTTGATCTATTTTCGATGTAAAATAAAGCTTTGTTTGGTGTTAAATGATGTTATCGATGCCTCAACAAATGTCACCATTACTAAACGAAATCAAATATTATGTCATCGTTTCTAAACAAAGGTGTTACAGATACTAAACGACGACCATGGGAGTTTCCTATGATGGAGAATCTGTTTTCGTTAATACGCTGGAACTTAGTAATAGTGGTCGTGGAATCGACAGAGATGCAAGCCAGACCCGAGCAACACACCTTACCTATTGGAATAATTAGCTTACCAGTCTGTTTATTGAGAAACACATTGTTAGGATCACATTCTATATCCCTACCAAACACAGTAAAAAAACGGGATTTAAACTTCACTTTGCCATCACATATTAAAAACTGCAGAAATGACACTTTTTCATGTTTATGATAACGTATACAATGCCTTACTGCCCTCTCTGCGCTGTCATTCCATATGTCGCAAAAGCTGCATTTAAATCGGTGATCCTGAAACAGAAGTACATTGTAAAAGAATAGCGAAACAGGTCGATGCAAGTGTATACAACAAAGTGGTCTTAAGATTGATAATATGATGCGCAACTCATTTAACTTATATGATTTAAACAAAACAAAACAAATTTTATTTGTGTATCAATAAAGAATCCCCAATTAAAAATTAATAGAAGTACCTTTCTATAAAAACTCATATATTTTATATGTGTATAGAAATTACATTGTTTTGTGTGTAGACCACTTATGCGAAATAAGCTATACTTATAAATGTATTATAATCAATATGTTTTCCGGTCAATCAATTTCCACTTAGATTCTTTTACGTGTTTGAATCACTATTTGTATAGAAATCCTGAACAGGCCGGTTAGCGAAGTTTTTTTAAATGCTTGACTACCAGAATTGAAATCGGGGTCAGCTGGCTACGGTCACTGAGAAGTAATTCGCCTCCAATTACTTTTAAAGTGGGAAAACTGTCAGTCGCTTGCAGCGGAGCCGAGAAATGCACTGGTTGTGAGAAATAGAATTGTATTTGATCCCAGGTATATCCTATATAGACTCACAATGTCTGTATATGACATTTAAATGATCAAAACCATCTCGCACGATTTGTTCAGTAAGGGTGCAAGCAAACATTAGTAGTCCGCCGGTAAACAATTTCATGGCGTTTGATGCCGAAATGATGCATGCAAGTGCAACGTATACAACTGCATCCATGGTGGTCATTGTGCACACTGGACTGGGCTGGGACAATTTGGATAACAGTGGTAAAAGGAGTATTCCTGTCAGCGCGAGGTAACTCTTGACTTCTTACTCTAGTTTAGGGAATGGAATTCTGATCGTAGGTTGTAGACAGAGGATTTGCAGCAAATATGATAAAATAAGCAATTTGTTCTTAAAATTTATATAAAAAGAAACACATTAAATTCAAGAATAAGTGTACGCTCTTACCATTTTACTAACAGAGATTCGTAATTGATCGCTTGTTATCCTGAAACTAAATTAAAATGCTTAGAAACTATTCCATTAATGCTTTCGTTTAGAGATCATTACACAAAATCCGATTTCGTTGAGACATCATGACACACTCTGCGAGAAATCATGACATGCGAAGAAAACTTAATCGTAAAATATACAGTTACCAGGCATATTTTTGTGTGAAATTAGTTGTTTTGGCATTATATGGGCAATGTTATACTGAGAAAATCAAAGTTGTGATTAAAATGTATGTTTTTAAGCCATTGAATTGCAATGATAAAATACCTCCAAAGTAAACGATTCTAAACGATAATATGACAAAATACCAATTTCACTCGTACTAGTGTAGCCGAAATAAATACTGAAGGACATAGACATGCACTGTGGTTCATACCCTGGCTGAAAAACGAAGAAGAAACATTTGCTCTGTTTTAAAAACAACATAAGATACATACTTACCGAGATGTGTCCTCATAAAAGGAGAGAAACGATGACATTTTTCGTTGCGAATCGATGACGTGTCGTCGTTTAGAACTGCATCACGCATTGACATGGTTGCATACCAGTGATAATACCGGGTAATAAGGACACATCTTAAGCGAAGAAATATCGATAAAATTTGAAAAAGGTCGATGCAATTGATAGTCGGTGAGAACTTATGGCAGATGTTCAAATGGAAAATCGGGAGAGTTTTACTACATTTTCGATTCTGACGAGTATCTTTATTCAAGATTGGTGATGCACAGATTCATTCTATTGTTACTACTCAAAATGATATTCTACAATGAATTGTCCCGCTATCAAAGTTCTTAGCATTCGCACCGTATTTATTTGACAAAGAGTTGTATTTTAAAACAGCTACTTCTGTTTTTACTTATACATGCATATCTGTATCGTCTTTTCCAACGAAAATTAAGGCCGAAGTCATGTTTATTTTCATAACGTTTTTCGGCATTTAGAATACATAGTCATGTACGAGAGGCTGTGAATAGACTCGCAGGGGAGACTTAATCGCATAATCCCACTATACTTGATTTTAATAAACTCGGAATGTAGAGTTGTAAGTTTACACATTACACAGGCGTGAATAACAATATTACTGATAGCGGGGTATTTGTCAAGTTTTGCGGGGCTGATATGTTATTCAGTCATATTGATAATGAAAAACATTTGCCAAAATTCATTCCGATAATGAGTCATGACATGGTCATTACTAAATGCCGGTAACCGCTGATATCGGAAAACGGCCTAGCGTTTTTATTTATTTAATGAATATGTAAATTACGTGTCATGTAAATGGAATACATACAGAATATATGTACATGTTGTATTTATAAAGTGTAATAAATGGGAAAGAATCATCAATTTGTCAAAAGTTGTCAACTATCTTTGTATGTCGAAAGAACCGGGAACAGCAGTTCACAATAAATTGTTGTAGACAAGACAAGATAATTTATTAAAGTCTTACTTTCACCCAATATCAAAAATATATAAAAATATGTATAAAACAACTCATTATGAGTTACGAGAGACTATTATACAACAGATACATATCACATACAACGTAAGAAAAAAACAGAACATGAGAATCAGCAGTAAAACATAACAAACATGCTACTAAGAGAATAGTATATAACATAAATATACATCATAATACCTAATATTATATCAGATAAAACGTAAACACAGATTACTGTTAAACGGCAATACAAGCTGATCAGTGATGTTTAAACCATGGAAGTCATAATACAACGTATTAGCTTCTAAAATTAGTGTTGATCTTACATGATCGTACAAAGGGCATGAAATAAGTGTGTGAATTCGTCCTGGATAATATTATTGCAATAAAAACAAGCTCTTTCATTTAAGTCTAACGATTGGTAACGACCTGTCTCTATTTTCAGAGGTGCTACGCCACACCGAAATTTGCTAACGAGCTCATGAATTTTCTAATTATGAGTTTATTTAAAACAAAGCTGTCGGTCGTAAAGCAGTTTTTATAAAGTCTACATGTTCTGAGTTAGTTTCCCCCGTTCCTACGTCCTTGTTCCTTGGTCCTTCAGCGTACAGCATGTGTGAAATGCGTCGTAAGCTTAAGTCGTTTAGGTACAAATTAAACATTGTCGTGGACAATACGCATCCCTGCTTTAGTAAACTCTCAACATCAAACCAGCCAGTAATGTGACCATTAACTCGCACTGCGCACTGTTCATTGTGCTATAATGCCTTAAGTATATTTGCAATATGTCCATCGATGCCAATATCGGTCAATTTTTGCCACAACATCCTGCGATTTATTTTATCATACGCTTTATCTATGTGTTTGACCAGTCAGACTATCTGATTGCAAAGTCTGAAATGATCATCACACGAGAATCGGGAAAGGAGTTTTGCATGCCAATATGTCAAGTTAATAAGCCCGCTAGTCGGGTAAGACCCCCGTAGCCAATTTGTTTGCCGTGTGCGGCACCCCGTAAGGCTAAGAAGAGGGTCCTGAGCGTTAAGGAGAATGTGCAGCTACGGCTGACAAGAACCAACACACTACTTTGGCATCGGATTAGGTGCAGACGGGTGGTCGTATCGATCCGGTACGATCAATCGGCTGATCAGGCCAAGTTCAAACAAAATATCAAAATATGATAATTATAATACTTGAAAACTGATCGAAACACACATTGTTGCAATCTCAATACCGGAACATACACCATAATTATATTGGAATCACGAGTCGATAAGAGAACACACTCTGTTTTGCATGCATCTAAAATATTTGCGCTTCGTCGCACAACATTATTTTACTCTTACAATTGTGACATCATTGACTGGTCTAGCGGTGGCTAACGTTGTCAATACTCCTGTACACCGAACTCCTAAACCGCCCTGATCTTGCAGGCATTTCAGATAAGGAAACTGATGAAGGTCTGTCTGACCAACATGTTAATTAGCCAGGCGTATCATAATTAAACAGGATGGCAAAGAAAAACAAACTCAATTGTTTTCACTTTTGGCACATCCATTTTACCTAAAACCCATGTTACCTCATGACAAGGGTTAAGATTTATATACCCAATCCATTAAAGTGTTATAGCTGTTTCCTATTTGTCATACTGCAACTTCTTGCATCTCCAATTAAAGAACATCCAGCCTGGCAATGGTGCGGAGACAAGACATACATGTATTCACATCCTAAAAACGTATGTCCGAATCAGAAAGAATGCATTAATTGTCATGAAAATAACTATTCAAAAGTCAAGTTAGCAGAGTTGAAGTGTTGAGGGTGAAGTTAACCCAAAACCTTTCCTATCCTGATGCAAGAAAAAAGCGACCACTTTACTAGCAAATAAGAGCCCAATAACAACACATGTGTCGGTAGCAGGGTCTGCACGCAAATCTGAACCGCGTGTTGATGTTGGACCTCAAACGCATTTCTCCGAAGCTGATAAGCACGTATCTTAGCACAAGTCTCAACCTGTGTCCCATTCAAACTTAAAGGCTAACTGTATTCCGAACTATAAATCTCGAACATTTATACCATCTAATTCAAACAAGACGAAGGCAAATTACAACAATGCCCGTACAAGTTTCATATTTGGTAAGATATTCGTAGCAGAATGATTTAAATCTGTTATTTGCTCAGCTAGTTGTATATATACTTATCTAACCACCATTTTTGCTACTTAGTACACCAACTATATCAATAAATTGAGTACTTTTCAGGAAATCGGACTAGGATTATTCTGCCTTTGTACTTTGTATGTTTTGATGCCTACATAAATGTTATGTTATGTTTTTTTCAATCTATGCATTTCAGTGGTTGCTGAACCAGAGCTTTGCTCTCGTTCTTCAGGCATTGCATACTACTGTGATAACAATGATCACTGTTGTAACTTTAATACTGCTTGCTGGTAAGAAACAACTTTCATCCATTACCAAACAATGCCATCGACATTAAACATATATTATAGTCAAGCTCGCATTATGTGAACAAATATATCATTCGATGATATCTGAACAGTTTGTTAACTATAGGTACAACCATACGGTATATAGCTATCAACTTAAAATGGATAAAGTCGTCCGTGCAAAGTTTACATGCAGAAAATGTGCCCAGATTATTATTTTGGTTTGTGATTCGAAGGTTCGTATAACGTTTTATAGCAAGATTTCTAAGGAATATTTTCTCTATTACCAGCATTGTGCTGAATTTTCTTTACATTTTATTTGAACAGATAAAAGACCTACCAACTAAGATTCATCTCCGTGCAACAAGCTCATGCCACTTCCAACTTGTTTCCAACAATTCATAATAATAATGTCAACATCGCAATAATTGTCAACAATCTTATTCAAACACCTTTTGAACTTTTCTGTATTAGTTCCAGATTTCACAATTCCACCACTATGCCTCAAGTCGGTCACGTTTGTTATACATTAGCTGACTATGTATATGTTTGTAAAACGGGCTACATGTGTTGCAATAATTGCTAGCATTGTCGGTAAGTTCCCGCTCTTATTTCTATCTAACATGTATATCTTGTTTGATTTGATTGTAATTTTAATAACTAATATGAGATCACATTTTTGTTGTTCAAAGAGAGGTTTTGGTTTAAATATGAAGCTGTTTGTACTGAAATCCTTAATGATATATCTTAACTTGTTCAAGATTGTCGGTAGCTGTCGATTAGAAGCAATGTAAATTAGTGAGTCTCAAATGCCAGATTTAAATTTTTCGGTCCCCAGCTGGAGGGGGGCTAGAATTCCCAAGCTGTCGCACTACAGAGGGGTACGACCCCCCACTGTGCCTGCCCGTTTGCCGTGGGCTGCTACCCGTGTCGCCTGATGAGAGGATCCTGGTAGTTGAGCGGGTTCTGAGTCGGCAATATATACTTGGGTCTCGCAATACACTGCTTTGGCCTTTAGTTGGGCTAAACGGGAGGTCTGGAAGGCCCACCCAGATCAATCGGCTAGTCATGTCAAGCCCCACGATATATTGTGCCCCCATGTCTATTTATATTTGTTTATTTTATAAATACATACATTATCTCGTTGACGACTTTCACGATTTACCTTTTACTTATTTGTATCTTGGAAGGCGGTGGCCCATGGGCCAATCGGGTACTTGTTTGGCCTTTAACTGACATTCGAAATCGCCCAAAGTATGTTTAAAGCTTGTAAAATGTTCTGAGGGAACTCATTTGTCCAGTTTAACCCTTTTATCACGAGTATATCATTGATGTATACTTGTCATGGCCAGAGTTGGATATCCCCTGGTCATGACCCCTTGTTGGACTCCGTGGCGGGTGGGGAGCATCAATGATGAAGTAATTCAATCAGCATGGCAACCCCCAAAAAAGCCAAGCGTTTACTCTCGGAGTCTGACTCCGATACAGACATACAAACAATGACATCTGTAGGTTTTCCTAGGTTCATCAGCATTGTAGCAGATGACCTGGACAAACCAATTACAAAAATGTCGCCCTTTGTAATTGAAAAGGTAATGTCCGGTGTCCTTGGGACACCGAAATCAGTCAAAAAATTAAAAGACAACACATTACTGGTCGAATGTAACACAGTTCAACAGGCCAAAAACTTGCTTCGGCAAAAGCAGTTTTTTGGCCAGTCTATTACAGTCTCCCCCCACCCAAATCTAAATTCCAGCAAGGGCGTGATCCGCTGTAGGGATCTCGCCTTCTGTGAAACTATTGAAGAGATAAAAACTAATCTCCAGGGACATGCTGTCTCTGAAGTCAAACGCATTTCAATTAAAAGAGACGGTAAAATTATCCAAACAAACACTTACATACTGACATTCTCAACATCTGTACTTCCATCCAGTTTAAAAATTGATTATGAAAATGTTCCAGTCTCCGTGTTGTTTGTGCCAAATCCTCTGCGTTGTTTCAAATGTCAGAGGTTTGGCCATCACGAGACAAAGTGCACAAGAGCTCCGGTTTGTGCGGTCTGTGCATTTGAGGGGCCGGACCATGAATCGAAGAACTGCCAAGAGAAACCCCACTGCATTAACTACAAAAATTCACATCCTTCTTTTTCTAAGAATTGCTCATCATGGAAAGGTGAGAAGGAAATCCTGCAAGTTAAATATAGTCAAAATATTTCATTTGTAGAGGCAAGGAGGGTGGTGCAGAACCGCCAGAGGGACCAGACACAGGCTGACAGTAGTGCTAGCTATGCCAACAAAGCTGCCCCTTTGGCGAACAGCCCTCTTTGTCACTCTTGCAGTGAACTTATTAAACTCCTAACTGAAAAATACCCTCAGATTGCAGAGGACCTTAAAGGTCTGGCCCCCTCATCTGTACAGACACAGAGACAGCCTGCCCCAAAGGTTCCTCCACCTGCACCAAAAACATCCAATCAGCCAAAAAAACCTGTTGTGCCCGAAAAACCAAAATCCATTCCATCCAAAACCACATCACCAGCCCCTCCTACTTTGAAACCCAAGGTAAAATCTACACCAGTAACCAAAAAGAACAACAAACCTGCCTCCCAACCCCCTAAAGAAAAACCTGCAAATCATAAGCCTACATCTCCATCACCCAAACAAAAACCACGAAAAACTAACAATCACGAAACCCCCCTCAACAACAAGTTCGGATGTCTAAGTGACATGGAGGATGACAGCGATGGAATCCCTGTCTCAGGGGGTGAGAACATGCCCACTGATGAAGAAACTTAGTCTTTCTTTTACTTTATTTTTAACTTAATTTTAATCTATCATGGCGTCAAATAATATCATACAATGGAATTGTAGAGGCCTGAAGGCCAATATAGATGAAATGTCTCTTTTAATAAGTGAACATTCACCTGTTGCTTTCTGTCTTCAAGAAACATTCTTGAAAGAGAATGATAGTGTATCTTTTAAATACCATTCTATATATAATAAAGTGTATACCGAGGGCAACAAAGCCCAAGGTGGAATTTCTATTATTATAAACAATTGTGTTCCACACTGACACATAACTTTAAACACAACTTTACAAACTGTTGCTGTAAGAGTATCAATGCACAATAGTATTACACTATGTTCTATATATCTACCACCCAGAGAGCCTATTGATATAAACAAACTGAACAATCTTATAACACAACTTCCCGCCCCATACATATTAGCGGGTGATTTTAACGGTCATAACATCATCTGGGGATGTGATGATACTAACCACAGAGGAACCCAACTTGAGTATATTATTACGTCTAATGATTTGTCTATTATGAATCATGTAAATTCAAAGACTTATCTGCATCCTGCAACAGGATCATATTCATCTCTTGATCTTTCTATATGTAGTCCAACCCTACTTCCAGACTTTGACTGGAAAGTATGCGATGACACATGTGGAAGTGATCACTTTCCTATTTTTATCTCTTCCACAAGTCCATCGAGCTACGAACGCCCTAGAAAATGGAAACTTTCCAAAGCTGATTGGAAAAAGTTTAAACTTACTTGTGAACTGACAATCACTTGTGAAAAGTTTGACGATTGTGATGATGCATCTCGTCTTTTTACTTCGCTGCTAATAGATGCAGCAAAACAGTCCATACCTCAAACCTCCCCAAATCTGACAAGCCTTGGTACAACGAGGAATGCAAAAGAGCAACACAAAACAGAAAAGAAGCCCTCAGGAAATTCAATCAGAGACCCACTCAGGACAATCTTAACAACTTTCGTATATTCAGGGCCAAGGCTCGACATACAATTAAAAACAGTAAACGAAAGTCTTGGAGACAATATGTTTCAAGACTAAATAGTAGAGCTTCTGTCAAAAAAACCTGGGACATGATCCGAAAAATAAAGGGAAAATCCCAACCCCCTATCAATCACCTGTCTATTGATGATACCAAAATAGATACTCCGGAGAAAATTGCTGATGCTCTGGCAGACGCATTTGCGAAACAGTCTTCATCGCAAAATAGTTCTACAAACTTTCAGAAGAACAAAACTCACGAGGAAAAGAAGAAGCTTATGTTTTCTTCCAAGAACCAGGAATCCTATAACAAGTTGTTCTCTTTACAAGAACTTAAAACTGCCCTTCACAAGACAAACGATACCTCCCCAGGACCAGACAAAGTTCACCATCAATTTTTAAAGCACTAACCTGATACCACACTCTCTATTTTACTTGATATTTTTAATGACATTTGGCAATCTGGTGAGTTTCCCACTTCATGGCTAGAGGCGCTAGTGATTCCTATTCCAAAACCGGGTAAGGACACTAGTGATCCTAATAATTATCGCCCTATAGCTCTCACAAGTTGCATCTGCAAAACATTGGAACGAATGGTAAACGATCGTCTTTTATACTCAGACATACATGTATCGCAAATTAGTGCATGAGTTATCTCCCTGGTGTTGGGCTAGGGTATTATACTTCTACCTATTATGTATTTTCATAGTTTATATTGCACATGTGACAGTGTTCAAGTTGATCCACGTGTATAATTTTGCGAACACGTTAAGATACAATGTCGCACAATACTTCCACGTACTTCATGTATGTAGCTACATGTGCTGGAAATAATGGACATACATGCATTTATATCTGTAAATTGCGTATTAGAGTAAAAATCTAGAAGAAGAGAGAGAATAAGTTGCTTACAGGGAACGCCACATAATAAGACAGTGCCTCCCCACACAGACCTCCGGGAAAACAACAATCCATAAAACATAAGGAACTTAAGGAGGTTAAAGGGTACACATGTTAGGGAACAGAGGCACAATGAATGGCCTGGCAGACCATAATGAATAACTAGGAGAAGTCAATAATGTAAAAAACTTATAACGTGATTTTGTCTGTGTTATATAATATATATTTCAGACAATGCATGTCTTGTTATGAAAGTATATCATTATAATGGTAATCCATGTCTTATTATTATTACAACTGCACTTAAGGATAGAATATCAACGTGTACGAATCCCTTCTAAAGTAAAATAAACTCTACCAGTATGTTCATTGGAATGTAGGGTTAATTGGTCATTAAACATATTTTCTTAAATAATGCATTTTTTATTGATGACAATGAACCTGTGTTAAGCTTATCAAATATGAATCATACTTAGGCTTTTTTTATGCGCCCGTCATGCGAATAATGGCGAAGGGGCACACAATATTACGTACATGTGTGCATGCGTTCGTCCGTGCGTCCGTGTGTCAGTGCATAAATTGGTTTCCGATCAATAACTCTTGACAGGATAAATGGGTACATAAGCATACGATAATAACGTACAGGTCAAGTTCAATTTCGAGTACAATCCATTAGTTTTTGGAGGAATTATAAATCCTAATTCGACTTAAAGATTGGTTTCCGATCAATAACTCTTGGATTCAATTCATAAAGGGCATATATACATACGATTATATATTACAGGACAGGTTCGATTTCCATTACAATCCACTATTATGTGGAGGAGTTGTGGCCCCATTTTTACTTACAAATTGGTATCCGGATTCAATTCATATAGGGCACATAGGCATAGGTTAATATACTTAAGGACTTTGAAAACGCACGCCTGTATTATATGTTTTTTTTTACACGAAAACGAAATACGAAGGATGCCATCAAATGTATATCATATTTACTTTATAAAACATAAACTTAACAACTGAAAATATTTCAAAATGTTGGAAAGTGTATGTTCACAAGTCCGTCAAAGTACATCAGGTGTAAATCCAAAAATCACACTTTTTTCAACACAATGAGGTTACAAACCAAATACACAAACTTAAAATATCCTCAGAAACACAGTCACACGAAGCTTTCTAAACTTAAAATCAACACAGGATTCTTCAGTAACGACAGTGCCCACCATTGGCGTCCCTCACAGCTGTACATCTTCGCCGCATGGACCTCACTAGAGTCCGGATATAAGCCTGTGGGATCTGATGCCATTCAGCCAGAAGTGCAGCACGTAGTCCTTGTGCGTCATGAATATTCTGCCGTCTCCGAATCTTCTGTTTTAGGAAGTCCCAAAGATGTTCTATTGGATGTAAGTCGGCAGACATTGCTGGCCAGTTAGCAAGAACCTGAACCCCTCCTTGTTGCAAAAAGTTCAACGACAATCTGGCCACATGAGGTCTTGCGTTGTCCTGCATAAAAATCGTTCCAGGATGTTGCTGGGCGAATGGAACAACGACAGGCTGTAAGATGATATTAATGTACCGCTGTGCATTCAATCCCATGCGACGTCTTCTTCCTCCGCGTCCGACACCTTGATCCAAGAACATAAGATCTGTCCTGTCGTTGGATGTTATGCCTGCCCAAACCATGGTTGACGCTCGTCCGCTGCGCTCCTGCTCCAACACCCAGAGTTGTCTCTATACCTTTGACCTAGGAGGCGATACACACGTTGCCGTCGGTCACTAGAGTCAACCATAACTTTGGTCTCATCTGAAAACATGACGTTGTCCCATCTGTTTAAGCGCCAACGGGCATGGGCGGCTGTCCACTGTCTTCTGGCCAGTCTGTGGTGTGGTAGCAAGCGTGGGCCGCGGTACGGTCGATGGCATCGAATGCGAGCAGCCCTTAATCGGCGGCGAACGGTACGCGCGTGGATCGTCGGATTTCGGCGTCCTGGAATGGTTCTTGCCGTTTCAGCTTGTACCCGAAACGGGTTGGCAATGTGTTGTAGACGTTTGTTGACATCTTGACGCGCTGTCGTCACTCTCCGCTGGCCAGGTCTCGGTCGGTCGTTGACGGTGCCAGTAGTACGATAGCGCTGATGAAGCCGAGAAATGGTTGTCCGATGAGCACCAAAACGGTTTGCGACTTGTATCCCACTGGGATTGCCACGAAGAGCGCACAAGATGATCATTTGTACCACGTTGGCGGCGAAATCCGCTTTGGACATCAACAATTAGGCTGTTGGGTTCCAAGAATCACACAAGACGATCGTTTACCATTCGTTCCAATGTTTTGTAGCAATGTTTTGAATCCAACAACCTAATTGTTGATGTCCAAAGCGGATTTCGCCGCCAACGTGGTACAAATGATCATCTTGTGCGCTTAGAAACATTTCTGAGAGAAGCTTTTATTAATAAACAACATGTTGTGTCAGTATTTTTTTTGATCTGGAAAGTGCCTACGACACTACCTGGAAGTATGGAATTCTGAAAGATCTTCATGACTTTGGTCTCAGAGGCCGCCTCCCACTTTTTATAGCTGCATTCTTGAATGAACGCTACTTCCGCGTTCGTGTTGGTGACAGATTATCAGGACGTCGCGAACAGGAAATGGGTGTACCACAGGGCTGTATCTTGTCAGTCACACTCTTCAGCGTAAAGATAAACAGTATTGTGAAAGCTATTAACCCTGGAGTAGAATGTTCACTCTATGTGGATGATTTTGTCATATGTTTCAGATCTCGCAATATGAATATAATAGAGCGACAGATCCAACAATGTCTAAATAAACTCCAAACCTGGGCCGATAAAAATGGCAAACTTCGGGGTATGCATCCTGAACCAAGCCTTCATATGAACAATACACCAATCCAAGTGGTCCCTGAATTTAAATTCCTAGGTGTCATATTTGACCGGAAACTTACTTTTATCCAACACGTACGTGCACTTAAAAAGAAGTGCCAGAAAGCCCTCAACCTCTTGAAAGTTGTTGCTCACTCTGATTGGGGAGCTGATAGAAAAGTCCTTTTACGTCTTTATAGATCCCATCCCTTATCCGCTCCAAATTAGACTATGGACCAATAGTGTACGGATCAGCTAGGAAATCGTACTTTTAAGCACTCGATTCAATACATAATCAAGGTCTAAGACTAGTACTAGGAGCATTTCGAACATCTCCTGTGAAAAGCCTTTACGCCGAGGCTAACGAACCATCTCTTCAACTCAGAAGGGAAAAACTTTCCCTGCAGTATATTCTGAAACTGAAAGCAAACCCTCTTAACCCTACACATGAAGTTGTTTTTAACCCTAAATTCAAACGTCTCTTTGAGCAGAAACCAAATGACATACCTTCGCTTGGCATTCGCATGTCTCAGTCTATTGAAGACATCCAAGTGAATATGGACTCAATTGAACAGTACAAGATTCCAGACACCCCACCCTGGACCCTCAAGTCTGCAAATTACCTCTTTGATCTAACTAACGACAAGACGTCTGACACAGACGGTATCACATTCCAAACAAAATACAATGAAATAAAAGAAAAATATGCGACTCACAAACCAATTTACACGGACGGATCTAAAGACGGTGACACTGTTGGAGCAGCAGCCGTGTCTAATACCAACATTATGAAATGTCGCCTACCAGACAAGTCCTCGGTCTTTTCAGCTCAGGTGAAAGCTATCGATCTTGCTCTCAATATTGCAGAGGAATCTAGAGAAAGTAACTTCATTGTATTTTCCGACTCCCTATCCACCTTACAGGCCCTTTCCAACAAAGATCTTGAAAACCCTATGATCTGCAAAATCCTTGAACGAATTTCAAGACTAAGTACTACAAGACAATTTGTGTTTTGTTGGATCCCGGGTCATATCGGTATCAAGGGAAATGATAGAGCCGACAAAAATGCCAAGTCTGCATTGACATTACCCATTTCAGATGTTAAAGTTCCTTCTTCTGATTTTAAATCTGCTGTTTCATCAAGCACCCAATCTTCGTGGCAATCCCAGTGGGATACAGAGGACAACAACAAGATGTACTCAGTGAAACCAGTACTTGGAGAATGGCAACCTGCGCACAGGCCCATTCGAAAAGAAGAGGTTTTAATAGCCCGATTGAGAATTGGGCACACACGTCTTACACACTCCTGGCTGTTTGGCCAGGATGCTAGACTGGACTGCATTCCATGTAATACTCCTTTCACAGTACAACATTTTCTTGTCGACTGTGTTGACCTTCAACCAGTCCGTTCCCAATTTTTCAATACCACTGACATAAAAAGTATCTTTGAGACTATCCAAGTTGAAAAAATTATAAGAGAGAGATTGGCTTTTACAACAAACTATGATAAATTTTTAATCCATACCTACATATATTACATTTACCGGTGAATGAGGATTGCCTCGCTCACCCTGGTACATAAAAATATATTCTTACCCTAATGATCCCAATTTTTACCCACTATATTTACACCAATTTAACATATACAAGTATATGTCGTAAACCTTTTTAGTTTCACATGTTTTTTTACATTCCTTGCGCACTAAATGACCGAAGCTGTCGATGCGCCATAAAACCACATATAAATAAATAAATTAAATTTTTCGTTATTATCTACATATTCTAGAGAATTGCGTATTCAATATACCATTTTACAGCTATAACAACTCTGAAGTCGTCTACTCCTACTACAGCATCATACCAATGTCTGACATTTGGAGCGGCGGAACCAGTACCAAAAGAAATCAAGCTAGTAGAAGCAGCAGCCCCAGCAGTCCAACTAGTCCCGTCAGCACCAGCAGCCCTAGCAGCGAGGGTAACGTTAACAGCACCGGAAGTAGTATACCGGAATGGGGTATATGTTTAATTATCACATTCGGCATTATGGGTCTCTTAATTTGTTTTTCCATATGGAGGGAATATAGAAGAAATAGGGTGGTGCCGATTCAGATAAATCAGTGTAAGTTGACTGCGAAAACATATCGTTTAAAATATTTTTATTGGCGCCGCCCATGAGGGCGGTGCCTTTAATGGAATCACGAAATTTTTGAGACTATGGTAGGAGCATCTATTTATAACTGAATCTATTTTTTTATTAATGGTTAAACTGCAGTAAATATTACACGTTACTTTTTGTATTTTTATGATTTAGAAATAAAATATTTTTAATGCATTTGTATTGTCAAATAAATGTCTTTTACAAAGTTAAAACGATATGTTTATGATAAATACTTGCTGATCCCCGAAAAATAGGACGATTCTACATAAACAGCATGTGTGTTAGTTGTCGAAGATAAAATAATAAAAAAATAATTATAAAAATCTTCATTTTCACTTTACTTAAATCAATATTAACACAGTGGTACTTGTTACGTGGATATTCATGCAAGTTACGGTGTTAAAAAGGAAATACACACCAATGATATTTTGAAAACGGACGATTCTACATAAACAGCATGTGTGTTAGGTGTCGAAGATAAAATAAAAAATAATTAATTATAAAAAACTTATTACTTATATCAATATTTACACATTGGTACTTGTAACGTGGATATCTATGCAAGTTACGGTGTTTAAAAGGAAATACACGCCAATGATAGTATGAAAATGGACTATTCCACAACATTTTCCCGCCATTACGCTATTCCAAAACATTGTGCACCAGTTTTGCGGCGACCTTGGATGCTTTGCATCAATGCATTTCTTGTAAATAAGAGGAATAGTTCTTCAAACGAGTAATGGAACATTATGGTCTCGTTAACGTATTTTGGTCGTTTTTTTTGTATTTATCGGGTTTTACGTTATTTTCAACATTTATTCAGATATGCAAGGTTGTCATTTAAAGTAACCTAACCATTTTTCCAAGAATTAATTATCAACTAGTACTAATTTGCCCTGCCACAAGCAGCTGATAACAACTCGCTAACATAAAAAGGTGAAGGACTTATGACCGTAGGACCCGGATCCCCCGGGTGACTGTCTTGCGCTTTATCAAATGAACTTACCGGGAGAGGGTCTGTCAGCGAAATAGAAATCTCAGTTGGGATGTTATGAAATTCTTTGAAGTAACTGATACAATATTTTTTTGATACACTTTTCTGTTTATGATAGACATTGTAAGGAATGAGATTCATTATTGCAATTTTAGCCTGTTTCTATTTATTGAAATATCTAAATTTGATTCCTTTATACATTTCAGATATTGGACAGTATTAATGAAGTAAAACATAGTCGAAAACAAAACGTAGAAAGTACCTAATAATCTGCTGAATGTTTTGGTCACGTGTTTTGTTTCATTAACAATTACAGTGTACCTCGACGACGGTTTCTAGTGCTTAGCTCGTTTGCTTAGTATCGGTCTGGTATTTTATATAGAATATTATACTGTGATTAGGAGTTTTTGACCTGGGGCTTTAGCCCAAAGGCTTTAGTACCTATGCCACATTTCAGATGACCAAATTTAAAAAAGGTTTAATTTAATACTGTTCAGGACACGTACGCGTAACCGCAACACAGCATTCGAAGATTAATGTGTTACACATGGTCATTAAACGTTGCTCACGCAGTTTATAATGACACAATGCAGTAAAACCTCGCTTAAAGACCACATCTATAATAAGACCACCTCAAAATTAAGACCACAATTTTGAAGTCCCTGGGTTGCTGTTTATTCAACCTCAATATTAATACCATCTCAATAATAAGACCAGTTTTCAAGGGTCCCAATGGTGGTCCTATTCTTGAGGTTGTATTGTACTTGTTACAACAAAAAATTGTTTCATTAGATTATTTTGTAGAACCTTACAACGAATGAACAAAATAATGCGATTATAGGAGTGTCACTGGTATTTCAATATAATCATATGTACTTACAATACGTCACGTACTGGGTATGTTTCCATTTATCAAAACATTTGTGATTAAGACATTTTGACGGCAAAACTTATTAGGTGTTCTTCTTAAATGTTTCAAACTGTAATATTATATATTCTTATTTTTTCTTCTGATGTCTTATAATTTGCGACTGACAATGATATAACTAAGAATATCATATTTATCATCGATTTCCATCTTAGAATAAGTATTCAACTGCTAGTCACGTATATTCCTAGCAATACGTGAACGGCAACACAGAACATTCATCTACATGTACATCACGTACAGGCTAAATAACACAAACTGGCACTCACACTTACACATATAATAAACATGTACATGTACATTAAAACCTCAATGATAAGACCACCCTTGGGACCCATAAAAACTGGTCGTGATATTGAGGTGGTCTTAATATTGAGGTTGAATAAAGAGCAAAACAATGACAATGGACTTGAACATTGTGTTATAAGTATTAAGGTGGTCTTAGTATTGAGGTGGTCTTAGTATTGAGGTGGTTTTAGTATTGAGGTGGTTTTAGTATTGAGATGGGCTTAGTATTGAGATGGTCTTAGTATTGAGGTGGTCTTAGTATTGAGGTGGTTTTAGTATTGAGGTGGGCTTAGTATTGAGGTGGTCTTAGTATTGAGGTGGTCTTAGTATTGATGTGGTCTTAGTATTGAGCTGGTCCTAATATTGAGGTGGTCTTAATATTGAGGTGGTCTTAGTATTGAAGTGGTCTTAGTATTGAGGTGGTCTTTAAGTGAAATTGTACTGTATTTAAATGTATATATGAAGGCGAGCATGACCTGCCATTTAAAATGTTCGCAAACACGTTATTAGAACAAGGAGATATGAAATTATATACACACAAGTAAAGAACAACTCCAGGATAAAATCAACTTGAACCCGATCCAAAAATAAATATGGGCGATACGCCGCGATAGTAGAAGTATTAAAATGAGTAGTGACAAGAAAAGATAGATACAATCGACAATACACAAATACGGTTACCGTTATAGGTATCATGCCAGTTCGAAACTTGTTCCGTAAATGTCTTATACATAATTGAAGGCATTACAAAGAGGTTATTAAATTTATTTAATTGTTTGAAATTTTAATGTCGAGCTCGACATAACATACGATGATTAACATGCGTACTGAGATATTATACTTCTGACTCTCGCGATGAGCACACACTAACAGCATACAAACATTCAATGTTTTAAACGGATCAGACAGAACATCGGATTTCAAAAATGGTAATCCATTGAAGATAGTACAACTTTTGTCAAAATGTGTAATACTTATAAATAGACAGTTGCTAGTAGTAAACTTTTTTTAGGTTTTAGGATTTGTTGTAGTGGGCGAAAAGTGACCATTTATTTTCATTACTTTGAATAAATGACATCATCCGAAGTATTGATATTAGAGCAGACATTTGTTTAATTTAAGTACGGTGTATTTTGTGTGTGTATTCATGAAATAACTATGAATGGATGGATGTACTTGTTCTATGGATTGACTTTGTGGTTTTCTGAAAATTTGAAAATTAAAAACATTATCGGAAATTCAATTGAATTTTCACCTGAGTGCAATTATCATTCGGACATGATGAGTGAACACATATCAAGGATTAAATATGACAGGTATGCTCTAGATAATATAAGAAAATCAACACTATGCAATACTAACTGCATTGTATGGACAAGATTAAAACAGTTAGGTATTTTAGAGTACAGGGGAAAACGAGCTGGTAGCCTGAGGTCACTGACCTATGACAACATAAGCAATTACCGTAAAGTCATAAAATCTGCCGGTGTTAATTTTGACAATCTTGTGTATCCAAAGAAATGCAACATACTGAATCGGCTAAGTGAGAAAGTTACATGTTTGACACTGAATTGTCGCTCTGCAGTAAATAAAGATGTGCTGATTGGTCAATTGTTACGTGAAGAGAAAGTAGACTTTGCACTGCTTACAGAGACATGGTATTCTGATGATAAACAACACCAATATGAAACATCAGATTTGAACCAAAATGGTTATAAACTAAGTGTGGCAAACAGACGGAATAGAATTGGTGGCGGAGTCGCATTAACATGTAGAACTGAAGTAATCATGAGTAGATTAGCATTTGGGACAACTAGAAGCTTTGAGTTCGGAGTCTGGCGGTTGATTCTCAAAAACTTGACCTTGCATGTAGTGGGCATCTATAGACCCCCCTCTCTAGCTACTAGTAACCAATTTGTTACAGATTTCTTCCAGTTTATGACAGATATAATGCCACAGTATTCAAATCTAATGATAATGGGTGATTTCAACATACACATCCACGAGGACAACAACGCAGTATCTAACTTTAACAATTCGTTGTTCGCCATTGGTTTACAGCAACATGTAACGTTTAGTACACATACAGGAGGAAACAGTCTTGATTTAGTTCTAACAGAGATCACCAATGGTGTAGAAGTGCTCACCTGTGAACCGGGTCCTTACATTTCAGATCACTGTGCTGTCAAAATTGTAACTAACGTTAAAAAAGAAAACATAATAAGCAAGACCATGGTTTTTCGAAACTTCAAGGAAATGGACAAATCTGCATTCTCGAACGATTTAATGAAGATGTCTATTGATTGCGATAATGTGAACTGTTTTATAGACAAGTTTGATCACGAAATTGAAAACACTCTAAACAAACATGCTCCGGTCATTGAGAAAACAAAAATTTGTCGGGCTCCGAAACCATGGTTCACTGAAAATATTCTTAACCTTAAAAGGGAGTTACGCAAATCTGAACGTTTGTGGAGGAAGTACAAACAACCACAACAATTTGAAACTTTCAAAGCTGCACGCAACAAATATTTGTATGAACTGAAGCAGGAAAAAACACTTATTCTAAGTGAAAAGGTTCTGAATGCTAAAGGGAATTCCAAACAACTGTATAAGTTTGTAGCCGAACTAACAGGAACCAAGGCTGATAATCCAATGCCTATTGGAGAAAATGACAAAACACTCGCAGAAAAATTTGCTGATTACTTTATGAATAAGATTGATACAATTCGAAATTCATTGAAAGATTTCCAGAATTTTCAACCAGATACAAAGGATATACCACAGTTTCATAACTTCATACCTTTAAATGAAAATGAAGTCAGACAACTTATTAAGGCTCTTCAGACAAAATCTTCTGAGCTGGACATTTTGCCGACACATGTGTTGAAATTATTCTTAGACGAATTATTACCTGTTGTGACCCAGCTTGTGAATCTCTCATTAAGGGATGGTGTTTTTCCATCGAAATGGAAACAGGCTATAGTAAGACCACTGTTGAAAAAAGTTGGACTCGAACTTAAATATGCGAACTATAGACCTGTGAGTAACCTCTCATTCTTGTCCAAGCTTATTGAAAAAGCAGTTCTCTTCAGATTCAATGTTCATGTAGATGCAAACGAGCTCCTTCCTAAAAACCAATCTGCATACAGGCGTTTTCATTCCTGTGAAACAGCCTTGCTGAGGCTTGTTAATGACTTGCTGGATGCCATGGAGAAACAGGAAGTTACTGCACTCATCGCAATTGACCTCAGTGCAGCTTTTGACACTGTCGACCATGACATTCTCGTTGACGTGCTGAGTAAACAATACGGTGTAACTGGAACGGCGTTGAAATGGGTAGACTCATACCTACGTCCACGAAATTGCCGTGTAAGTGTTAACACGACCCTATCGTCTCCCCGCCAACTACAGTGTAGTGTTCCGCAGGGCAGTTGTTTAGGACCTTGGTTATACCTCACATATGCTGGGACACTCTTCGATGTCATTCCACCATCCATCTCAGTATATGGCTTTGCAGACGACCATACTGCCAACAAGCGCTTTCAGCCAACATCTTGGGAAAGGGAGTCTAATGCGATACTTGATCTTGAAAAATGTGCAGTCACAATAAATAATTGGATGAACGAAAACAAACTTAAAATGAATACTTCAAAAACGGAGTTCATAATGTTTGGCAGTAGACCATTATTAAATAAATGCAGTACGAAAACAATAAACATTGCAGGTGATGATGTCAAATCTGAAAGCTGTATTCGTTATCTAGGTGCATTTTTGGACGAAACTCTAAACTTTAAAGAACATGTGAAAAGAAAATGCCGAACAGCTATGATAAACTATTTTAGAATCAAAAGTATTCGTAAATATCTAACCAAAGAAGCCACAGAAACTCTAGTGTTGTCTCTAGTTATCTCTCACTTAGATTATTGTAATGTCATTTTATTTGGACTAGCACAAACTGAACTTAATAAAATGCAACGTGTTCAGAATATGTGTGCAAAGTTGGTTTTAAACCGTAGAAAGTATGATAGCTCTAAGCAAGCTTTGTTTGATCTGCACTGGCTACCAATCAAAGCCAGAATTACATTCAAAATGATGACTGTTATGTTTAATTGTTATATTGGTCAAGCTCCAGCGTATCTTACTGAGCTACTCACTAAACAGGTTCAAACCCGGAGTTTGCGATCCTCTGACTCAGGTACAGGGCGCTATGTTGTTCCCTTTAACAAGAGAAAAACTTTCAGTGACCGAAGCTTTGGTACTGTTGGACCAAGATTGTGGAATTTATTGCCTCTTACTATTCGAAATTCAGCCACATTAGATGCATTTAAGAAAAAACTAAAAACCCACTATTTTAGAGATTTTTATGAACTGTTTTAAGAGAATGTGTTGTTTTATGCCAGTAGAAAGCGAACTGATTTAGATTTTAAGTGGTACCAGACTGTTTTAATAATGCCTTTAATTTTAAAAGGTTCTATTCAAATTTTAACTTAAATGTGTATTTTTCTTAATGCTATTTGATGATTGCTGTATAATGGTCGTACTTTTATTATGCTTGTACATTATTTTACGCTATGACTGTTGATTGTTCTGTCATTTTAATATGTTATATCATGTTATGAATATTGTACAACGCCATTGAATATGTTATATGTAAAAATAGGCGTTTAACCAAATAAACCAGTTTCAGTTTCAGGTGTATCTAGAAGCAATACTACATGTACATTGAAAGAGTTGAAACACATTTTTTCAATATCTACGTCTAGTTTTAGATAAGATTAAACGAAATTAAAGGATTTAACCGAATTGTCATTTTTTCAAGTGTGAACACTAAGCACCTCGAATGTTATCTACAAGAAAATTCATACATATACACCGTCGTTACGATCACACAAAGTTTTAAGTTTTTTAAGGATTTGGATATATAGCTCAGTAAGTACGCCATAATTACATTTATGATTTAAGCAGATCCGTGTTTTGATCATAACATTGACCAATATGAATAAATCGATTTTCAAAATAAGACGGATTTTTTTATTTTCTTTATTTTCTATTTTCATGATAATCACCAGTATATTCATAAAATGTATAAATTGGTTAATTGTTTTGTCGGCATGGACCGCTTTGAAAAAATAAAACACAAAATGCACGTTTGTAAAATGAACAGAAATTATGAATCAAGTAATGAAAGTTTCATTATGTACATTTTGTATAGCTTTAGTACATGCATGTACGCGTCACAAGTGCTAGTCTCCTCATATTATTTCACATACATGAAGTTTCAAAAAAGTTACTAGATACATATTCTGTTGATACTGAATGCAGTAAGCAATTTATTATTTACATCAATCTTAAAGGAAAGGTTTATGTTAACCTTTCTAAACCACGTTCATTGATTCACATCATTTTGCCATTCTTAAGATTCAAAATGGTGGGTTAGTTATTTTGACTTTTTATATTTGGAGCGGAAAACTAATTTAGCAGCTGGACATTTAATGTCTCGCTATTAAAGATATATTATGCTCATTTCTTTGTTCATTTGTTTACCTAAAACAAACATGAAAAATATACTTTATCTCATGGAAACTTCAATAAATATGCATTATCACAGAATACATTTATAATGTAATGTATAAAAAAAGACGTTTGTATTAACATAATGTTTTTTTAAAAATCCAGTTTTTGAACAAGCGGGTGTTTCTTTACTAGTTTTGTCTGTTAGTAATATGTAAAAAAACATATTTTCAATCGGTTATACATTGCAATGGTTCTTAGTAGAGATGTTTTAGCCAATGTAACAACAATACTTAATGAAGCCAATTCAAACATATGTTCAGATGAGGCAGATACATCTTTAAGTATGCGAATAACTTTTAATAAACGTCTCGGTGTAAACCAGTCAACTTTGATTGAGTACATCTAGAGTGGAGGAGCATCAAGCATTCTTGTCATCATGACGTCGTATTATCAACTTACAATGGTAGACAATAGTTTGCTTACATACTCAGACATTTGTCTGATACTTAGGGTATCAATATAACCGTTTCCAACAAATATTCACTAAAATATAAGGCATATCGAACATTATAGAATTAAACGACCATTTTTTTGGCGTTCATGCATGTGTAAACGCCGATCAGAACACACACATGGAATAAAGCCCGGAAACAACACTTGAAAATAATTTTCAGACCATAACAGGAGCCATATTTGATATTTACTTAAAACGTAACGTTCATACTTGTGTAAACGCCTTTGATTAACCAATCAGAATGAAGAATTAAGTTACGTCACCAATACAATGAAATTTGGACGTTCATTTTTGCTGAATTTGGAATTATATATATATATACTTATCATCATAGACTAAATGAAGAACCGAACCCAGGTAGATACTATCATCATAATTATCACACCGACAATACAATGTTCCATCGTATATTGCGTAGGGCTGCAATACTCGGTTCGGTTCCGAATACTACCCTTTTAGATTTCGATTATTGTTTTCAGTTATATAAATATATGACATACATAAAATGCTCAATAACTCATAGTCTAATGGTTAGTAATGACTTGAAATAAAATTCTGACAGGATGTAGAAACAGAATAAGATTTGCCAATATAAAACAAAATATAACAATGACTAGAGATAGAACTTAATGTCCCTTCATAAAAGTAAACTTTTTCTAAAGAATGTTTAACTAAAAATAACTAATGACCGGTCAAAGGTTCATCGATGTATACTATCGAACTAATAATCCAGATACTAGATATACACCCACTCATGAAGTATGTTCAAATAGTATAGATAATAGCACCACGGACCTGGTATATAGGTCCGTGATAATAGTATGCAGATACCTAATAATGAGACTTGAGAGGAAAGACATAATTGGACGAAATGGGGGAGGTATTGTGATATATATACACGAAACGTTGCGATATAAACGTAGATTTGATCTTGAAATCGATTCTTTAGAAAGTATATGCATAGAAATTAGTCTTACGCATTCTAAACCCTTTTTACTTTGCTTTACGTATCGCCAACCTGACAGCAAGCGGTAATGGTGTGATTTATTTGACAAACTTATGAGCAAAGTTGATTGTCTTAACATTGAGTATCATATTGTTGGAGATCTTAATTTAGATTACAATCCAGATTCTGTAAGTTTTACAACCTGTTATTGGAATGATTTAATTATGCAGTGCCGTCTTAAGCAATTAGTCAATGTTCATACAAGAGTACCTCAGAAAAGCGCAACTATCATAGATCATTTATATTCATGTACACCTGAACGAATATCGGAGGTTGTCATTCCAACGTTAAATATCAGTGATCACTTTCCAGTGTGTTACACGCGTACCTTACGGCCTAAAGAGAATAGTATTAAAACGCACAAAACTATTACATATAGATCATACAAACATTTTGATATAACTTTATTTCAGACTGACTTAGTATGGTCTAATATGCATTGTATTGAAATGACGACCCAAATATGGCAATGGAAGTGTTACATAAGATAATGAATCAAGTCTTAAATAAACATGCACCAACAAAACAGAAACGGGTAAAACAACCCGAGTGGTTCACTCAACAAATAAAAGAGGCAATTGATCAACCTGACAAAATAAGAAAACAAAATCATTGTAATGAACACAAAACATTTAGAAATAGAGTCACGTACCTCATACGCCAAACTAAAAAATCATTCAGTATAATAATGCAATAAAAAATAACAAGGACGTTAACTTTCTATGGAAAACCTTGCATACTTTACGAGGAAATTGTAAAACTGATTCGTCTTTATTACCAAAGTCTTTAATAATTGATGATAAACTTATTCAGGGAGATCAAGACGTTGCATAATCTTTGAATAAGCATTTTATAAAAATGATAAAAAAATCAGAATTCTCAAAAGAAAATTTTAAAGATTTGGAATCATCTTTCAATAATGTCTAGAAAGATGAACACTTTGATATTAAATTGATAACGCCACTTGAAGTTAAAACAGAAATCAATCGATTAAATTGTAGTAAAGCCACAGGCTTGGATTGTATTGGAGTCAAGCTTCTTAAATACTGTGGAGATCATATTGTTCTGCCATAAACTGCCATTATAAATAATAGTATCATTCAAGGCATATACCCCAACACCCTTAAAGACGCTTATGTTATTCCGATTTATAAAATTTCAGACAAACAAAATCGAAATAACTATAGACCGATATCGATATCGATATTCGAAAAACACATTGCAAAATAACTCATGAAGTACTTTTCTGAAACAAATATCATCCACAAATATCAATCTGGTTACCGAGAAAAACATTCCTGTCAGTCAGCTCTAATACGTCTGGTAGAAAACTGGTTACAAGAAATTGGTGAAGGTCACGTGATAGGATCAGTATCACTCGATTAAAGAAAGGCATTTGATATGTTCGATTACACGATCCTTCTTCATGAACTTAAACTTTATCATTTCTCCAAACATTCACTTAACTTTTTCAATTCGTATCTTTCAAACTGAACACAGGTAGTAAAAACTGGGAAAGTTGGCAATTTGAAGAAACAAAAATGATGACAAGCAGTCAGAAATGTATCCGGTATGGCTTATAGTTTCAATGTTCAAGTTTCCGTTTGATTATCTCCATTTATCAAGGTTAACTAGTGAGAATTGCATGTTTGCTAATCGGACATTTTTATTACTAACACTACCCAGACATCATACTCCGGATAAGTATAAATACGGGTATTTCCCTTTAACCCTGTGGTAAAAAAAAAATATACCGGTAAAAAAAATATACCGCTAGAGAATAGCTTTGCCATGTGTTTTGAGAAGTTTATCAATATACACATTTAAGGATTAACTCTATACACTGTACAAAATTATAGCCGTATCTGTTGAAAGACTGTATAACGATAAAACAGTATACATTTCATCTTGTTATGTCATGCTATTAGATAATTATTGCTATTAACAGCAAATGTTGAGCACTCTTTCCTTTTGCCTATATCGCCTTATTTTAGACATGTCCAACTTTCATTACGGTTGACAAGGGAGACAAATCGATCAATTAAATTTCTGGTTGTCTGCCCTGACCAGAATGACCAGTCTTATCTGTTTTACAACCGATTAATCTGATAAGAGATAAGACCCCATGCTGGGAGATACCATAAAATATATCTACCCAGTGTGGGTGATAAATCCGAATGCAGCGATTATACAAGCTGTTAATTAACATATAGTGCGCTTTTAGGGAAGAATTTTGGGGCAATATGACTTTTTATAGAAAAGCCTAGAGATAAAATATTGGTGTGGTTAATTTAAGGGTGACAATACATTGACATTAAATCTGTAAAGGTGTGAAATTAAACAATATTAAATGAAATGTTACAAAGTAAAACTTGATTACAATGAGTACATGAATAATTTTTTGGATGCTATTGTTTAACCTTATACTTAAAAGTGAAAATAATTCTATAAATAATGCAATTGTTTAGACAAACAAGTTTTAATAACAGTAAAACTTGATTACAATAAATAGAATGTTTGCCATGATATTGTTGAATTTTGTACTTTAAAGTGAAACTTATTAGATAAATACTACATCTGTATTAGTGTTGTAGTGCAGATGTTGCAATTATTTAGACAAATAACCTGCATAACTTTTTGATATTCATTTTATAAGTTTTGGATTGTTTATGTAAAATTAAAGACTGACGCCTGTTCTGGTGATACCTGGTGTCATATGTGTGACCAACTAACGATTTCTAGAAGGTGGGCTAATTGATAGTTTGTAATGTACTTTCGGTGGTATCCTGATTTTTCTTTTCGTCTGAGCAGTACTGTATTTCGCTATTATATATTGAGGAGTTAATATACTAGCACCAATTAGTTTTTTTCAGCAAAAATGTACTTTCTACTCATAAAGTCTATAAATTTACTAGTTTTCAAGGAAATGTAACTTGGCAAACAGAAGCTATCAGAAGTGTAGATTATGTAAGCCATCTTTGAGGCATATCCACCAAGGCATTAAGGAGTTATGACCCATTAACAGAAACCAGTAGTGCATCTCATGGTAACATTCAAGTCTAAGTGGGTGGCTCACTGATGTCTAGTTTTAAGTTTGCAGCCAGCATTGCTCAATGTTTTTGTTACTCAATAAATGGATAGAATTGGAGAAAAAAGCACTGTCAGTGAAATTTTGAGAAATATAAGAAAAATAAAATGATAAATAAAGACCTGCCGCCTGTGAAATTTTGAGAAGTAAAAAAAATACAAATACATATTTTGCTCGCTCGCCCCATCGTTTTCTTAAACAAATCTAAAGAACTAATGATCAATTTGGTGTGGCCAAATGGGCTTTTATTAAAGCCAGTAAAACACATTTTTTACATATATACGCAAAGGCTAATTAGTTTCAAACGTATATACAGGCATAACAAATTCTATAAAATTTACCTCTATATTGTCATTTGTCGCGTCTGTCTATCATGTTTCCTTACTTTAAAATGTTGGCACTTAATTATCATATCATGATATCTAGTCAGTTTTTGTGGTTTTCCTGTTGTATAGTTTCTATTACCCTTTTCAGCTTCATACTGATATCATAATATACATTTCTTTTTCGCTCGCTCGAATAAAAGACAGTTTGAAGAAGAACAAAAACATAATTTGGTGTGGCCCTACAACAAGATAACTCAACACCTATGGCAAGCTAGTGATATCATAACTTTATGCCTGTGCATAGGCCTACCGATTTTACTCTAAGTTAGTGCTGATATAATTTAATATGTCATTTTATAATTAAATATTCACAAACGTTACTTAAAGGGTCTGATATCTTTGTATTTAATTTATTTACAATCGTGACAAACATTTCACCTGTTTTACAATTATAAGGTTCTACCATTATTGCTGACCATTTTTCTTTATTTCGGTTTGAAAATCTAGCATTTCTAGGACAAGTCAATTGACCTTTCTGCAGACGCTTCGTAGCCACGCCCCCCTTAGTAACAGGTTCTCGCTGTAACCACGTTAGACAAGCCATGTCCAATATGGCGTCGAACAAAGAACTATAACGGGCTGATGTAGATAGTATTCCATCGGTTTTTTTCCTCATTATATGATATTTCGACTTTAAATCATATCTTGACAAAATAAATATTACATAATATAGATTTGCTTTGACTAGATTAAGAGTTTCAAGCCATAGACTGGAAATTGAAACGGGAAGATGGAATAAACCTTAAATGCTATACCACGATCAGAAAGAAAATGTCAACTATGTAAGTTTTAGAAGACGAATTTCATTTTATATAAGAATGTCCTTTATATCAGATAAATTTCGAACCGATTATTATGCAATACATTTACACGTGATCATTATTATTCCATGTAAGTCTATCCAGTTTATTGCGGGATTACAGGGGAAGTATTTACCAAAAAAAACATGAAACGTTACCTGTAATGTACGTCCGTCCCCTTATGTATAATGTTATTTAGTGTGAATGAAAGTCATTTTAGTCATCAAGTTTAAGTATAGTTATGTTTGTGAACATAAACCACCTTTATTTTGCGTGGAGATGGACATTACACAAAAAGGGACGGACATTAGAATATCAGGATTATTTCTCAAATCTTCAAATCCTGCAACATATATTTCTACAAATTCCAGAAATCATACTGTAAAGATACTATGATAAAATAGAAACAGAGGCAGACACAAGGCCAGTATTAGGTTGGACAAATTATATAATGTTATGCAATAAACAATAATGTCGCATGTGTGCACTATCTAGATGTAAATCTTATCCAGCCCCGTAATCAGCATTTCACAGTCTGGCCCAGTGGGAGTCTAATATGCATCCAATCAGTTTTTGCTGTCACCATCCGACACATATATACAGCAACGTTGAGAAATGTAAATACACACACATACATGTAAATTATTTTTATAGCCTTTAACTAAATGACTATTTATAAAAAATAAATGATCAGACTTGTGTTGAATGTTAGAAAATAGGTTTGTTTAAATTTATAAAGTAATGTCCGTCCTAAGCAAACACAAGTCCAAATACTTGCTTAATTGCTGACATAAGTCAATTATTTTTGTTTAGACAAATAATATTATGTTCCCTCAATATACAGATATAATATAGTTGGTTTGATATATTTTCACATATATAATTTGCAACTGATTATGTGAAATAAAAACATTTTAAGTTGTAAGTTTGTGTTTCTTCATGTTTTAGGGTACAGACTTTTCATTAACTTGTAATGTTTGTCCCCTCCCAGTCAAACTGATATTTAAAGGTAAAAATAACAAATACCAAACAAAAAGTCATATTTTTATCAATGGGGCATATCTGTTTGCGTTAATTTTAGACGGATTTAACTCGTGATGCGGTCTGCCGCACAACTTAATCCACCGCATGCATTTTTCCCAAATTTGTCTTAGGTTTTGGAAAAGGTAAGAATTTCACGCCACCTATCAGTCTGGACATCTATTGTCACTACACCTTTTCACCATTGTCAATAATAAACACCCTGTAATTTGCTTTCCCGAAAACTACCACTCTTGTTGACAACTGTAGCGTTTGTCTAACAAAATGGCGTCGATAAAACAATGCCGGAGGTGTGCGCGAATACTGCAACGCGATTGGCTAACACGAGCTGTCAATCAATATTTGCAGAAAGGTCAATTTGAAGATCTCTTGGAAAAAATGTTTACTATTTTTCGATAAATTTTTATTCTTTTTCGCATTTCTGTCTTATGTTTTAGTTTTGTTTCATATTCCATGCAAACCATCTTACCTATTTACACATAATATTATAAAACTGTCTAGTTACAAAACGGAAACTTGTATGCAACGAGTTGCCAGCTTGGCTACATAGACGAGTGGTACCGTCCCACAGCACTTTTGTGCTTTGATTATGAATTAATTCCATCGTAGAGTCAAGTGCTCAATATACGGCGTGTTATTTTCATGAATGAAATCGTAGTAGAGGCTAACAATATCGCATGAATATCACTGTATCGGAATGAAAAATGTACACATGTATAAACCAATGTGCTATAAAGGATTAGAAATTCTTAAATATTGACTCAATATGCTTTTCTAATATATTTCAACACTGTTCAACGTTTTTATTATGCGATGTAAAGTGGCATGTGCTGAACTTCTAACTCCCCATGCATGGAACTGTGTACTTCGGACTTCGGTCAAATCGACAGCATCTGAAATGTAGCATAGATACTATGGCATTGGGCTAATGCCCCAGGCCAAAAATGAAATTGAACGGAAACTTCAGATTGCTATAAACATTGTAACAAAATGGTGTAAATTAAATAATATGGCTATAAATCCTCAGAAAACGACATGCATGCTGATTGGTTCAAAACAAAGAGTCAACCGTATGGAATATTTGTTTCTGAACATTAATGATTTGCCAATTCAAAATGTTCCTTATCAAAAGTTACTGGTTGTTTTAATAGATCGAAATTTAAGCTGGGATAAACAAATAATAAACGTAACAAAGAAAATAACTCAAAGCTTTCGCTTTTAAAGCGTATTTCATACTTTATAACTGATGATATGAAATTATTATTCTATAACTCGTATATAATACCTACTTTAGATTAGTGTTGTATTGTATGGGGCAAGAGTAAACAATCAAAAATCACTTAACTTACAATTCTGCTAGAAGAGCTGCAACAATAATTTTATGTAAACCAAAACGAACACCGTCTGCATATCTCTTTGATACCCTCCTATGGTTAATTTTAAATAGCAGACTCAAATATCATACTGGAGTTTTAATCTATAAATCATTAAATGAAATGGCCCCGGAGTATATAAAAGAAATTATACCGTTATGTAAAAATCGCTCATACAGATCCGTCACGAAAAATGACATTGCCCATGTAGTTTTTAAAACTGATTTAGTAAAACGAAATTCTTTTTCATATTTTGGCATGACTGTATGGAATGACATCACTGAAGATATTCGTTCAATGAAATCTTTGTCACAATTAAAAAAAAACATATTATACATACCTTTTAAAATTTCAATAACAAAAAGCAATTGGATTGTTTCTTAATTTTTTATCAATTTTGTGAATCTGTCGTATATTACTTTTTATTTTATTTCTTCAAGTGAAGATATTTAACACTTTTTGTCAAAATTGTAAATATTATTTCTACATGAATGTAATAGGTTTTCGTAATTAATTAATTCATTATAACTTCAAGAACAAATTGTAACCTTTATTTAACCTTTTTATAATGATTTATGGAAGGCCACATGGAAATAAGACGTGCTTTGTATTTGTTATTATTATGTTTTTATATGTACCAATGTAAAGTTTACTGTATTTTGTGTTTTACCTTCTGAAAATAAAGCTATTATTATCATTATTATTGTTATTATTGCCAATGTTGCTTTGTAAAATACATCGTGTACAAAACTTGTCACTTCTGTATTGCAGTATCAATTATATCGAAGATGTATACCACATTTATGTTGCTGATGGTTATCATTATTCAAGGTAGGTAGGTGACGACTCGCAGATTCATTCTAGTCATATTGCTAACAACAATGTCAACACGAATATATTGCCTGCTGTTTGTCATCCATTTCGGCACCTGTTCATTAATGTATATCTATTTTTAAACTATTAAGTTGTCCTGAACTATCTCTTTACATCTTTGTATATCGTGTACAAGTTAAGCAACAGCGTTATACAATAACAAATTCAAACAAAGACCTACATAAATTTATTTCATTGTGTTTCAGTGGTAGCCCAGAATCTTTGCTATAATAATGCAATCACTGCCAAGTACTGTGATGCCTCTCGTCAATGCTGTCATTCGGACACTCGCTGTTGGTAAGAAATAACTAACTATTACTACCAAACAATGTCACTGTTTTGATATAAAACATTATTCTAAGTACGTTGTACATTTGAGCGCTGATATGGGATTTACAACCTCTTCTGTAAGTGACGTTATTTCAAGAAAACGCAACATGTGATGACACTATTTGCAAGCACAAAACACTTGACTCCATAAGGTCACTTCGTTTTCATATTGCCATATGGGTCAAATATTGCTTACTTTCAGTACATGGTGACGTACAGCGGCACTCAATTTCATATATACCGTTTGATTGTAGATCTACATTAAAAGTACTGCTGAGAAAACATCGAATGACACATAAGTAGTTCGGATAACTTTTAGTTTACAATAAGTTTGTAATGTTTAACTTCCAGCTACTTGCCCAAACTAATCATCCACGCGCCAATGAAAAATTATAACCAAGCCCAGTTTTCTTGCCAATTATTTATCTTTACGTCATTATGGTCACTAACACATTAGTATCTTAATTACAATTTCATCAAAGATCATCAAACTGTATGTACCTGATATCCCTCATTGCCGTGATTTTCTACATTTTTCATATGATTGATCATACCAGTGTTTGTGCAATGTCATCAATCTCATTGTTTGGCTCATTTTAACACCTCTGTTTTAGTTACAGCTCCTTTTCTTCTTATTCCACTTCTCTTAAAACCGGTCATGTTTGTGAAGAAACATTAACTGATGTTTATTATTGTGAGGAGGACTCTTACTGTTGCCTTAACAATAAATGTTGGTAAGTTCCCGTTTTTATACATTATCAACATGTATATACATGTATATTTACGTCATTTGCTTTTTAAATAAATTTCTGTTACTTATATGAGAGCACATGTTTGTCAATAAAACAATATCTACATATATCTATCATGGTTCTGTACTGGTTAAATAGTGTCTGTTTATAAAATTCTAAACCTTATAAGTCTGATCAAAAGCTTGTTCAAAATAGTTTTGTTGTGAAACTGTGTATAAGCACCGTACCAATAGTGTTTCTATGTTTGCATTGTGGTATGGAAAACATATGATATATATACTTGTATTATTTTGAGCTAGACGACAAGCGGTCCGCATAAAACTCGCTGAGCAGATCCTCGTCAACAACTTCGTAATAAGCAAGCAAATTGTCATCATCAACATATCAACTGTCGTCGTCATCATCGTGATCGTCATTGTCTTACATGTCCTAGCCAGCATTATAGATGTCATCTTTGTAATGCTTTGCAAACTCATGTACGAATTCATGATTTCAACTTCATGAATTCATTATTTCAACATCATGCAGATAAAATCGTGAATTCGGGAAGTTGAAATGGTGAAGTCGAAATCGAGAATACACGAAGTTGAATTTGAGAATTCTTGAAGCCGTAATGTCACCACCAGCCTTTCGTACTGAAGGGTGTTTGTGCCATGCAAATGGAGTACCTGTATTTGCTCACACGCTAGCGACGAAGACATTATAGTGTCAGACAACATACTGTAAGAGTATACATCCTCTCGGATTGAGCATACATTTCAAAGCGAGGGTTGTCATGGTTATGCGGTTATTCAATCGGCGTATAATGTACCTCGGAGGAAACGTTATACAGTATGCTCGGTCCCAAAATACGCGTTCAAATTTGAAGAAATGCGTGTATATATAACTGAGATTCAAATGCAAACATAAGTGGTATAATTAATGTAATTATGATCTATTAATGTCGTATGGTATTCCAGAGAAATACATTTGCTTATATTATGATATGAATTAAATATATTTCATTTCAGTTCAAACTCTGGCAGTGGGAGTAGAGGTAACAGCGGTAATATCTTAAGTAGTTCATCGACAGGGGCAATAGCTGGGATCGTGATTGGCTCTCTCTTTGGTTTCGGTCTCTTGGTCGTTATATGTATTGTCATATGCTCGAAATGTAACAAAGCTTCAACTCAGGTCACGCCAGTTCAGATGCAGTGTAAGTTAAACACGGAAATCATATGGTTTTAAGAAATGTATTTTGATATTAAATTCTCCTAAAACAAGTTGTAGAAAGTAATGGTTTTATGAAATTATTTACCCAAACACGAAATAGCGACTGCTATCATTGTTAATTTATTCAACATTATGTTACATACTATTGTTAGTTTATGGTAAGGATTGATTTGTAGGTCTAAATTATTTTTTGGAATTTTATCGTCCATGCCGTATAATTATTTAATTAACTGTCAATTCTTCATAATTATATTTCAGACCCTACGGGAGATGCTCCAGTAGATAATAGTGCATACCCTGTTCGGTACTAATGCAATGAAAGCTTTGTCGAAACAATGACACAAGAACATAGTAAATAATCAATTGGAAGCATGAACATGTATTTGTGTATTGCATGGCAACGTCGTATTTCAAGTGTTGAGAGATAGTGTGTAGATTATACATATCATTAAACTGTCATCCCGGTTTTATAGAAAGATTATTTGGTGTTCATTTATTCGATCAGTATGTATAAATAGTGTATTGTTTAATCAAAGATTATAAATATATCGTACTATAAGTTTAATCCAAGTATCAGTAATGTCAATAACAACTGAACACAGGTCTTAAATGATGACAGAACCGTGTGCATGTGTGTATGTGTGTATCTACTGTAAGCTTCGATGCCATGATAGCAACTGATATTTATTTTCGAAGCTGAAGTTTACGCAATAGCTGACGGGGTGTTTCATTACTTTTACTCCGGTATTTTTTGTGTCTGTGAATAAATGTAATTAATTAATGTTACTTATAAGATGCGCCATTGTTGAAAATATTCGAATGTGTATTTAAATAGTCTTCGGAATCGAAAGAGTTAAAGGAAATATTTGAAGGCTGTCATAACATAATATCAAACTGAAGTCTTAAGACGGACCGTTACACAATCAAACAACATAAACACAATATCCACGTAACTTTTGGAGGTCATACATTATGATGTATGAAGAGTAAGAATAAAATAAAGTGTTAGTTGTCTTTTAATATCCCCCACAGACACAAAACAAGCCACATATGTCATTACCATTTACAATTTACATTTGTGATTACGATTTAAAATTATTTTTGGTGATATTTAAAGTTATAGTACAGCTTACTTAATGTTATATAAATATCTTGTGTGTTGTGTATTATATTGACACTTATTGAGTGTAAAGAGCTTACATGTTGTATTCATGAATAAAGTTGTTATTATCAAACATGTTATTAGTTAACTAATGGGACAGACTAACTGGTTGAGTGCCATATTGATCACATAGAAGTATGCAGTACATAAATTAAAACACATTCATACCTATTTAAATATACAGATTGATAAAGCTATTTATAAAAAAGATATTCACACTCATTCATACAACTAAATACAATTATACATTATACACACATAGTCACCCTTTATACAGATAGTCACACTTATTCATACAACTGAACACACTTATACATACTCATAGAATATACAGATAGTCACACTTATTCATACAACTGAACACACTGATACATACTCATAGAATATACAGATAGTCACACTTATTCATACAACTGAACACACTGATACATACTCATAGAATTTACAGATAGTCACACTTATTCATACAACTAAACACACTGATACATACTCATAGAATATACAGATAGTCACACTTAGTCATACAACTAAACACACGTATACACATACTCATAGAATATACAGATAGTCACACTTATTCATACAACTAAACACACTGATACATACTCATAGAATAAACAGATAGTCACACTAACTAATACAAATTAACAAATTTATACATACTCATAGTATATACAGATAGTCACACTTATTCATACAACTAAACACACTGATACATATTCATATAATATACAGAAAGTCACACTTATTCATACAAATTAACAAACTTATACATACTCATAGTATATACAGATAGTCACACTTATTCATACAACTAAACACACTTATACATACTCATATAATATACAGATAGTCACACTTATTCATACAACTAAACACACGTATACACATACTTATAGAATATACAGATAGTCACACTTATTCATACAACTAAACACACGTATACACATACTCATAGAACATACAGATAGTCACACTTATTCATACAACTAAACACACTGATACATACTCATAGAATAAACAGATAGTCACACTAACTAATACAAATTAACAAATTTATACATACTCATAGTATATACAGATAGTCACACTTATTCATACAACTAAACACACTGATACATATTCATATAATATACAGATAGTCACACTTATTCATACAAATTAACAAACTTATACATACTCATAGTATATACAGATAGTCACACTTATTCATACAACTAAACACACGTATACACATACTCATAGTATATACAGATAATCACACTTGTTCATACAACTAAACACACTTATACATACTCATATTATATAAAGATACTCACACTTATTCATACAACTAAACACACTTATACATACTCATATTATATAAAGATACTCACACTCATTCATACAACTAAACACACGTATACATACTCATAGTATATACAGATACTCACACTCATTCATACAACTAAACACACTTATACATACTCATAGTATATACAGATACTCACACTCATTCATACAACTAAACACACTTATACATACCCATAGTATATACAGATACTCACACTCATTCATACAACTAAACACACTTATACATACTCATAGTATATACAGATACTCACACTCATTCATACAACTAAACACACTTATACATACTCATAGTACATACAAATAATCACACTTATTCATACAACTAAACACACTTATACATACTCATAGTACCAAACCGGTTTGAATCCAAAACTGGTTTGTCAAACCTTTCATTTGTTTTAACTAACTGGTTTCAAACTAAAACAAGTTTCTGTATTTGTTAATAACAAATCTTAAACTGGTAAGTCAAACTGACCGAACTACTTCCAAGTGTGGTTTGTCTGGTTTGATTTATCCGAATAATCGTATACTAGTTAAACAAAATGGTGGACTGATTTTATGGCGGGTGACCGTGCCACTCATATGTGGGGCAATGTTTAAAAATAAATGTTTCTTTGCTACATGGGAACCTGGCTTTAAAATTGTTCACGCTGTTACGTTGCAAAACAGACGTTTTAAAGTTCTTAACTCTGATTTTCTTATCACGCAGCAATATGTCTGCAATCTTGCACAATCAAAATCACGTGGGTCATTTTTCATCAACCAAACCATCTGTTTGTTTGCATACCAATCTTAATCTTAACTGGTTTAAGTTTTCAACCAAACTACAACAAAACTGAAACCTCAAACCTGTACCAGGTTTTGCAAAACAAATTCGCCCTAGGATGGTCAGGAAAGTTTGGAAAATCTGTCCAGTCTGTCATTAATACAACCTGACCAAAAATTATAGAAATACTCAACCCGTATGATTGGAATTGGTGAGGATGTGTTGCTGGTGTGTAAAAAACGGTGAAAAATTCAATACACAATTTAGGGAGACTCAGTGGTCGAGGGATACATCGCCTAACTCCTGATACGGAGGTTGTGAGTTCGAGTCCCACTATTAGCGGGATTTGATCACAAACTTCACAATCCCTAAATTTGACGCGAGAACCGGTTGGTAACCAGAAAGCAGTAATCGAGAGTGATTTGTATAAGTTGTAAGAACTTATTTCACAATCAATGTAAAATAACTAAGTTTAAACTTATACACTCTTTTTATCAACCAAGTGCACATAACTACAGACCACCCGTCAGAATTGGACCGTAACCTAACTTGACTGATGGTTCAGGCATGTTTGTAAAACAATATGATATATGATAGTTTATTTCATAATCGCATAAGCCTCGAGGCACATGAAGACCACAGATTTACAAATACATGTATGTACAGCAATATTCAAACATATACAGTTGCAGCTCATACGACATTTTTTACAGAAACATCAACTGTTTACAATAATATAGAAATAAAACAAAACAAACAAAGTATAACATGTTTGTAAATGAAGAGCAATAATTGTTGACCTCATAATCTGGTGATGATCATTTGTACCACGTTGGCGGCGAAATCCGCTTTGGACATCAACAATTAGGTTGTTGGATTCAAAACATTTGCTACAAAACATTGGAACGAATGGTAAACGATCGTCTTGTGTGGTTCTTCGAATCCAACAACCTAATTGTTGATGTCCAAAGCGGATTTCGCCGCCAACGTGGTACAAATGATCATCGTGTGCGCTCTTCGTGGCAATCCCAGTGGGTTACAAGTCGCAAACCGTTTTGGTGCTCATCGGACAACCATTTCTCGGCTTCATCGGCGCTATCGTACTACTGGCACCGACAACGACCGACCGAGACCTGGCCAGCGAAGAGTGACGACAGCGCGTCAAGATGTCAACATACGTCTACAACACATTGCCAACCCGTTTCGGGTACCAGCTGAAACGGCAAGAACCATTCCAGGACGCCGAAATCCGACGATCCACGCGCGTACCGTTCGCCGCCGATTAAGGGCTGCTCGCATTCGATGCCATCGACCGTACCGCGGCCCACGCTTGCTACCACGCCACAGACTGGCCAGAAGACAGTGGGCAGCCGCCCATGCCCGTTGGCGCTTAAACAGATGGGACAACGTCATGTTTTCAGATGAGACCAAAGTTATGGTTGACTCTAGTGACCGACGGCAACGTGTGTATCGCCTCCTAGGTCAAAGGTATAGAGACAACTGTGTGTTGGAGCAGGAGCGCAGCGGACGAGCATCAACCATGGTTTGGGCAGGCATAACATCCAACGACAGGACAGATCTTATTTTCTTGGATCAAGGTGTCGGTCGCGGAGGAAGAAGACGTCGCATGGGATTGAATGCACAGCGGTACATTAATATCATCTTACAGTCTGTCGTTGTTCCATTAGCCCAGCAACATCCTGGAACGATTTTTATGCAGGACAACGCAAGAGATCATGTGGCCAGATTGTCGTTGAACTTTTTGCAACAAGGAGGGGTTCAGGTTCTTGCTAACTGGCCAGCAATGTCTGCCGACTTACATCCAATAGAACATCTTTGGGACTTCCTAAAACAGAAGATTCGGAGACGGCAGAATATTCATGACGCACAAGGACTACGTGCTGCACTTCTGGCTGAATGGCATCAGATCCCACAGGCTTATATCCGGACTCTAGTGAGGTCCATGCGGCGAAGATGTACAGCTGTGAGGGACGCCAATGATGGGCACTGTCGTTACTGAAGAATCCTGTGTTGATTTTAAGTTTAGAAAGCTTCGAGTGACTGTGTTTCTGAGGATATTTTTAAGTTTGTGTATTTGGTTTGTAACCTCATTGTGTTGAAAAAAGTGTGATTTTTGGATTTACACCTGATGTACTTTGACGGACTTGTGTACATACACTTTCCAACATTTTAAAATATTTTCAGTTGTTAAGTTTATGTTTTATAAAGTAAATATGATATACATTTGATGGAATCCTTCGTATTTCGTTTTCGTGTAAAAAAACCCATATAATACAGGCGTGCGTTTTCAAAGTCCTTAAGTATATTAACCTATGCCTATGTGCCCTATATGAATTGAATCCGGATACCAATTTGTAAGTAAAAATGGGGCCACAACTCCTCCACATAATAGTGGATTGTAACGGAAATCGAACCTGTCCTGTAATATATAATCGTATGTCTATATGCCCTATATGAATTGAATCCAAGAGTTATTGATCGGAAACCAATCTTTAAGTCGAATTAGGATTTATAATTCCTCCAAAAACTAATGGATTGTACTCGAAATTGAACTTGACCTGTACTTTATTATCGTATGCTTATGTACCCATTTATCCTTTCAAGAGCTATTGTTCGGAAACCAATGTATGCACTGACGCACGGACGCTCGGACGAACGCATGCACACTTGTACGTAATATTGAGTGCCCCTTCGCCATTATTCACATGATGGGCGCATAAAAAATGGCCTAAGTATTATTCATATTTGATAAGCTTAACACAGGTTCATTGTAATCAATAAAAAATGCATTATAGTAAGAATGAACATATTGGTAGAGTTTATGTTACTTTAGAAGGGATTCGTACACGTTGATATTCTAACCTTAAATTGCAGTTGTAATAATAATAAGACATGGATTACCATTATAATGATAGACTTTCATAACAAGACATGCATTGTCTGAAATATATATTATATAACACAGACAAAATCACGTTATAATTTTTTTACATTATTGACTTCTCCTAGTTATTCCTTATGGTCTGCCAGGCCATTCCTTGTGCCTCTGTTCCCTAACATGTGTACCATTTAACCTCCTTAAGTTCCTTATGTTTTATGGATTGTTGTTTTCCCGGAGGTCTGTGTGGGGAGGCACTGTCTTATGTATGTGGCGTTCCCTGTAAGCAACTTATTCTCTCTCTTCTCCTAGATTTTTACTCTAATACACAATTTACAGATATAAATGCATGTATGTCCAGTATTTCCAGCACATGTAGCTACATACATGAAGTACGTGGAAGTATTGTGCGACATTGTATCTTAACGTGTTCGCAAAATTATACACGTGGACCAACTTGAACACTGTCACATGTGCAATATAAACTATGAAAATACATAATAAGTAGAAGTATAATACCCTAGCCCAACACCTTTAGTATTTTAGAACAACCGTGTTCTGTTCTTTGTTGAAGAATAAACTCGTGTCGAAAACCTCGTGCGAGGAAGCGATTTCAAATACCTGTGAAATTCCTTGGAAGAATAAATATCTAATATTGGCAGCATCTATGTTACTGTTTACTAACCAACACTTAAAGCGAGATAACTCATGCACTAATTTGCGAGACAGGTTATCTCCCTTTACACATGACCTTATTATTTGCACGTTTATAACAAAAAAACGGTACAGTGTGAACACAAGAATGCTTCGCGACAGCATGAATATAAATTACACACAAAACTGCTTCTACATGGTTAGTTCACTCACGGCTGACCGCGCGCACCCTAAAATTTCACTGCCTTACATGTATGTCTGAGTATAAATACGAAAATATACAGAGATCTTTAATTATAAGATTTTCAAATATGCGATTCTGATTTCTTGCAGCATTATATTCTATAATGATGATAATTTACTCTAATTTGTTATATAAATTCATTGTATATTATGCTGTCACTCTATGTCATGTATATAAATTCCTTTCTCCACTTTCCCCTTCTTATTTAAGACATCAATTTACCCACATCAGTGAAATCCACAACTATCTTACCAGGTTCAGAGTTAAGGCTGATGTTCATCCCTGATGGAACAAGTTGTTCAATGTCAGAATGCAAGAGGTTTGCAATTCCTTAGGTCAAAGGATTTGGAAAGAAATCGTTTGCTTTCAATGGTTGTTGCCTTTGGAACAGCCAGTCTGCCACAATATGTGAGGAATGCCAAATGTATTTCTTCTTTTAAATGCAAGGTTAAAGAACCCCTTTTAAGCTCATTTTGTCTAATTTATTGTCTTGCCTTAAGCAATTTATGAGATTTCATCTATTCCATGCTAAGCCATTCATATAGATAAATTATTTCAGTTCCATTGCTAGCTTCTCAGGTTAATGTTCTTTTTCGTCATGTCAATTTTCATCTGTGATAGTAATAAGTTTATCAAATAGAATGTTAGTAAGTTCTTATTTTGTGAATTAACTAAAATTATATTTATAAAAAATGATGCTTTTATGACTCGGCAAAGTCGAAAGAAAGAATGCATACAGGCATTATATTGTGTTGCGTTAATGCAAACATATATTTAGATTGAAACGTTTGCAATGAAATAAAATTTGTTTAATTTGTAATAGAAGTCGACTTGATAACACATGCTTGAAATTAACAAAATAGAACCTTTTTTCTATATTTGAAATGATTTTTTCATGTTGTGACATAAAACTGTAAAATTATTGAAAATATGGAAAAGATATTCACATTTTTGTAATTTAGAAAGAAGCCTTTTCCAGACCGATGTTATTTTTCCAATGCCCTCACTATATTACCAAGATATTTAGAAGTTTTGATAGTACTTACTGATATTCGGACATGCAATTGTTTTCTTCATCAAAAACATTTCAAGTGTTCATTATGGCATTTAAAAAAACAATCTCTACCACCTAACATTTTCAAAGTAAATACGTTTTTGCACAGTCACATTTTGTTCAGCATTCTTATTCTGTTGAATTAATTAAAACAAATTGCCTGCAATTGGAGACTTTCAGTGTATCAGACTTTCCATAATTGAGATTTTTATTGCTACCCCGGTACCATGTGACACGACCTTGACTTGTCAAATTCTAACATGGCTGCATACTAGGCGGGAATTCATAAACAATGACAAAATATTTCAAGTATTTGAATTTATTGGAATGTTCAAGAGGTATAATGAGTAAAGCAGCAAAGTATGGTAGCATATTTCTGCCTACAGCTAACTACTAAATTAACTAGATAAATATGTGGCTAACTAGATAAGTATCGAGATAACTGTTCATACCAGATAAATATGTTAACACGAAAAATTATCTTATAGTGCCCACAACTGCCACCACTTACCCACCAGTCTATTTAAGATAAGTGTTAAGTGTTTAACGCGATAAATATCTAGTTAACTACATAATTATCTAGTTATTTAATTTGTTAACTAGTTATATCTAGATATCTTGATATTTAACTCGTTAACCACTTAATAACTAGATAATTATGTAGTTAACTAGATACTTATTGCGTTAACTACTTGATTTAGCTAATGCGTTACATATCTAATTAACTAGATAAGTATGCCGTTTACTAGATACTTAACTAGTTAACCAATTATCTAACTAGATAATTATGTAGTTAACTAGATATTTATCGCGTTAACTACTTAACACTTACCTAAAATAGATTGTCCGTACTAGGTTTAAGTGGTGGCAGTTGTGGGCACTATCAGACAATTTTTCGTGTTAAGATATTTATCTTGTATGAAAATTTATCGCGATACTTATCTAGTTAACTACATAATTATCTAGATAATTAAGTAGTTAACTGGTGGCAGATATATGCATCCATAGAAAAGCAATAAAAGATTCACGCCGACAATAAGTTACATGAAACGCAGATGCAAAATTAGGTCAAAGTCACAAACACTCAGAATGGTGATCATGACCATACTCAAAGTCAAACATAAGATATGAAGTCAAACGTTCAGTATCAGTATGCGTTGTGAGTTACATGGCCATTGCTGCTAATAAAATCATTGTTATGAAGTAACACTATTGTAATCTCCATCCAATATATTTAATATTAGACAGCTATCATATGGCATACTGTCCAATGTTAATTCTCAACTGTCCAATATTACCACACGACAATATTGGACAACAGAAAAGAAAAAACCCCAGAAAAATACCGGATAACTAACAAAATGCATTGACTTTATTCAAAACACATGTTTATAAGAATATCCAAAGCATTTAAATAATTGAATCATGTATATTTTAAGTCTGTTTGTCCCCTTTGTATGTTGCCTTGGCATAGTATTAAGAAAGCTCAACTTGCTCCTCGTTCACGCCATCAGAAATATTAGATAATAAGTCCAATTTCAAGTAAATTAAATTTTGTCAGGTCACATTACCAACATTTTTCAATTTTGAGTGCGTGTTAAAATTTCCGCTACCACTTTCTTGTGACCCCAATTTTGTAAGGCATCTATATTGGACGGATAAAAAACGTGCATTGTGATTGACTAAACCAGCCTTGCGTTCAGTTACGTCTATCAGCCCTATCGTTTCATAACGTTTTGCAATTTGGTTCCCGTGTGCAGCCAATGAGAGACGGTGGATAAGGGATACAATACAAAACGCACACCACTGTTAGCCGTAACTGAACGCAGGGCATATTTCAATTTTTTGAGAGTAGTTGTATTCATCAGTACAGCAACATTTCCACGTGACCCATGTGTTTTAGCGTTATGAATAATGACTTCACAAAAATGGTGTTACGGAAGGGATCATTTCGGTTTGCTGCAAAGATGAAACATTGTGTTGTTTTGTCCTTTCTGTTACATTAGTATCTGGTGTTGAGAGACAACAATTGTACTTAAAAACAAAGGTGTTTGCCATTTACCTATTATTTATAAGAATATACCACTTTAACAAAGGTTCAAGTCAGATATATACAACTCAAACAGTCAATTATGAAAATACTGAAAGATCCTGACAACTGTAAAAATAGTCTGACATTACCAATACTATTATCTTGACATACATTTAGATTTTATAGGTATACTCAATTTCATTCAAAATATTATTAACATCGGTAAAAAAATGATGGCTTAACGTGTAAAGATTTAGCGTCATTTGTGCTAAATCAAGGGATCGCAGCATAAATCATTCCATCTTACCTTTAATACACCACGACCAACGTTTAACGGCACATTAAGGGTCATGTTTATTTGTTTAAACCACAGCAATTGTAACATATACTAACTAGTATAAAAAATATTTTAAGTTCATTGGTTTAGGGTTATCAGTTATTTCAGACTCGTCTTTGAAAAGAAATCCATTGAAAATATCATATGGTGTTAATAAAATACGTCAGATACGTCATGTTTGACCATGTTGTGTTTTCCGTAAATTGCCTTTGTGCATCCATGATTCTCCGTGTGCAATATAAATATCCATCACAGCACATGTATTGTTGCAGCAACTACCTCAAAAACAACTTATTATATTCAAAACTGCCATCACGTGAGGAGACGTCACTGAGTTTGTGCAACTGTCGGATGCAATCAAAACATTGACAGACAGCGAGTCTAAACAAAAACCTGGTAAACTAGGTTAAACTTTCCGGTCGACAAGATAAGAAAAGCTGCTTTTCTGCTTCAATGTTGAACTTTTAGGGTGTACATGAATGTGGGAATATTTTTGATGATGCGGATGTTAAGACAAAAATGTGAGTTTAGTCCTTCTGGGACTTTAAGAGAATACACAATCTTCCTAAATATATGGTAGGATTTGATAGGACATTAAAATTGTGAAAGCACTAAAATGGGAAAATATGTCATAACTCAAGACCACGTAACTCTATTTACAGATTTATGACAAGCGGTTTAGCAGATATCGACGATAAGATTTGGAAGGAGTCATAATTTGAATACAACAAGACACGGGTTTATGATATATTACGAAATTATAGCAACATTTTTCACACATAAATCACTATTATTTTAGTCGAGTCTTTCATGCTACGACTGAGCTTGGCGACATGTCGTCTACATCTAAAACAGCAAAGCGAATCCACTTGCAACAGCCCCCAAGGTAACTTTAGTTGCCCCAGCTAGTCCCAACACACCAGCACTCTGTGCCAGAGCAAAAGTGCTGCCTGCAACAGTTGCAGGTCCCTGTAAAAAATAGAAGAAATAAAATAAATATATTTGTTACACTAATGACACTAAAATATACATTGAATACTACTTTCAACAGAACAGAAGCCACAAACCGGCCCTTGATATAAGTGTACAAAACACATAAAAGATACAGAGGCATGTACATAACTGTAGATACAAGATACAGAATCATTTACATAACTGTAGATACAAGATACAGAATCATGTACATAACTGTAGATACAAGATACAGAGTCATGTACATAACTGTAGATACAAGATACATAGTCATTTACATACCTGTAGATACAAGATACATAGTCATGTACATAACTGTAGATACAAGATGCAGAATCATTTACATAACTGTAGATACAAGATACAGAATCATTTACATAACTGTAGATACAAGATACAGAATCATTTACATAACTGTAGATACAAGATACAGAAACATGTACATACCTGTAGATAGAGGATACAGAGTCATGTACATAACTGTATATACAGGATACATAGTCACGCACACATGATACAGAGTCATGTACATAACTATAGATAGAGAGTACAGAGTCAAGTACACATGATTCAGAGTCATGTACATAACTGTGGATAGAAGATACAGAATGACGTACTCATGATTCAGAGTCATGTACATAAATGTGGATAGAGGATACAGAGTAACGTACATAGGATACAGAGGCATGTACAAACCTATATATAGAGAATACAGAGTCACATACACAGGATACAGAGTCATGTACACAGGATACGGAGTCACGTACGCAGGATACAGAGTCATGTTCATAACCATAGATAGAGAATACAGAGTCACGTGCACAGGATACAGAGTCACGTACACACGATACAGACTCATGTACATAACTATAGATAGATAATACAGAGTTACATACACAGAATACAGAGTCATGTACACATGATACAGAGTCACGTACACAGGATACAGAGTCATGTACAAATGATACAGAGTCATGTACAACTGATACAGAGTCACGTACATATGATACAGAGTCATGTTCATATCCATAGATAGAGAATACAGAGTCACATACACAGGATACAGAGTCATGTACATAACTATAGATATATAATACAGAGTCGCGTACACAGAATACAGAGTCATGTACACAGGATACAGAGTCATGTACTCAGGATACAGAGTCATGTACACAGAATACAGAGTCACGTACATATGATACAGATTCATGTTCATATCCATAGATAGAGAATACAGAGTCACATACACAGGATACAGAGTCATGTACTCAGGATACGGAGTCACGTACACAGGATACAGAGCCATGTACTCAGGATACAGAGTCAAGTACACAGGATACAGAGTCAAGTACACATGATACAGAGCCATGTACTCAGGATACAGAGCCATGTACTCAGGATACAGAGTCATGTACTCAGGATACAGAGCCATGTACTCAGGATACAGAGCCATGTACTCAGGATACAGAGCCATGTACTCAGGATACAGAGTCAAGTACTCAGGATACAGAGCCATGTACTCAGGATACAGAGCCATGTACACAGGATACAGAGTCATGTACTCAGGATACAGAGCCATGTACTCAGGATACAGAGCCATGTACACAGGATACAGAGTCATGTACACAGGATACAGAGCCATGTACACAGGATACAGAGCCATGTACACAGGATACAGAGTCATGTACACAGGATACAGAGTCATGTACACAGGATACAGAGCCATGTACACAGGATACAGAGCCATGTACACAGGATACAGAGTCAAGTACTCAGGATACAGAGCCATGTACTCAGAATACAGAGCCATGTACTCAGGATACAGAGCCATGTACTCAGGATACAGAGCCAAGTACACAGGATACAGAGCCATGTACTCAGGATACAGAGCCATGTACTCAGGATACAGAGCCATGTACTCAGGATACAGAGCCATGTACTCAGGATACAGAGCCATGTACTCAGGATACAGAGCCATGTACACAGGATACAGAGTCTTGTACACAGGATACAGAGCCATGTACACAGGATACAGAGTCAAGTACACAGGATACAGAGTCATGTACTCAGGATACAGAGCCATGTACACAGGATACAGAGCCATGTACTCAGGATACAGAGCCAAGTACACAGGATACAGAGCCATGTACTCAGGATACAGAGCCATGTACTCAGGATACAGAGCCATGTACTCAGGATACAGAGCCATGTACTCAGGATACAGAGCCATGTACACAGGATACAGAGTCATGTACACAGGATACAGAGTCATGTACACAGGATACAGAGCCATGTACTCAGGATACAGAGCCATGTACTCAGGATACAGAGCCATGTACTCAGGATACAGAGTCACGTACACATGATACAGAGTCATGTACATAACTGTAGATAGAGGATACAGCCATGTACATAACTATAGATAGAGGATACAAAGACATGTACATAACTATAGATAGAGGATACAGATTTATGTACATAACTGTTGAAAGAGGATACACAGTCATGTACATAACTGTAGATAGAGGCGTTGAATAGTACCCAAGATCACAAAACTACATGTATGATACGACATAATTGGGGGACTTACTTGTACAGCCGCAGCAATAGATCCAGCCACTACGCCACCGGCACCAAAACCAACTGCTGAAAGAACTAGTGGTGCAGCAACTACTGTCGCAACACCCGCTGCTGTTGCAAGTAGAATACCTGAACATGACAAAGATAATAGTCGATTATTTGATACTTTGAAAACATAAACAACATTACGGACATATAAACCCTGATCCATGACAACATATAATGGGTAACTTCTACAACAGAACTGACGAAATCCGTGAAGTATATTTAATTTTCACAATGAAGCTTTTCATAAATGCATCAAATTCAAGAACAGAAATATCACCAGCGTTGAAAACGTTATTTATATAAGGTCTCGTCTAATTTTGCTGTTTTTAAAAGGGAAGCAGTCGTTTTTGTAACATCACGTTTACTACTTATTAATTTAACCTACTTTAAAGCAATTGTAGTTTTCGAAATATTTGATAATTTATTTTATTATATACTGTAAAACAAAGGAAAGTAAATCAATAAATCCACACATAATAAATTTAATGAAACCTCACAGTCTATCTTGGGGATTTGTCAGTGCAAGTGAACTTGATCAGAAAATACTAACCTGGCATGTTTAATTAGTGTACTTGTATGCGTGGAATATTCCAATGACTATTACTCCCACACTATTACTGTAGTCGACTTTACTCGAAATGCAGAAATTATCTACTGTGAGTTGAAATATGTTTTCCAGCCTAGAAAAGACAAAAAGGATATTTCATATATTAGAGCTGAGCTTTATGTATATAAACCCGTCGAAACGGTACGGATCGGACGGGTTTTACAACATCCATTGCTGTTTACGCTCAACGATTGTCTGCACATTCGCTTGTTGGACATATAAACTTTGTTCGTGTCGTCAAAAAGGCATATCAGGTGTTAATGTTAAAGTAAATCATATTTTTTAAATGTTATTTATCGAAATACGCCAAGTATTTGGCCATTTGCTATTTTTTAAAATTGGTAAGCCATTACATGTGGAAGAATTCTCATCATCTGATAATCGATACGCGCAAAATTGCCTATATAGAACTATGAAGGATTTTAGCTTTAAATTAGTATAACTTTTTATCCGTTAAAGATGTCAAATAAATGCAAACGGTTTTGGAATGTTTTAATATTCCCCTTTCATTTAAATATTTTACCTTTTATTTAAAATAAAAGTAAAATGGTATTTTTTAACTTTAAAACAGTTACCAGTGCTATATAGAATGTATAGGCGAAAACAATTTACTCTGAAATTAACTTAATGTCATTTAAAAACGGTTAATGATATTAACAAAATGCAAATGGTCTCATAAACCATAATTATTTCTCTGTTCAAATGTCCGCCTGTGCAATATCAGAATGGGGCAAATGTCCGCATGTGCAATATCAGACTGGGGCAAATGTCCGCCTCTGTAATATCAGAAAGGGGCAAATGTCCGCATGTGCAATATCAGAATGGGGCAAATGTCCGCATGTGCAAATTTTAGCATTGGGGCAAATGTCCTAGGGGCTAATGTCCTACATTCAACCAATCAGTGTTTCCTTTCATCATCTGACACATATATACAGTATAGTTGAGAAGTGTTAAATATTTTTTTAGACTTTAACTAAAAGACCACTGATCAGGTCTGTGTTGAATGTTATAAAAAAAAATTTAAGAACTTAATTCAACATTGGTGTGATGTTAAGGGTTTAAACATGATATATTACTCATTTCTGCCCTATCATAAACTGTAAACACCAGTGAAAATGAAATCATAAAGAAATCAGAACTTTTCTAACTCTTATAAATTACGTTTAAAAGAAATACTCAACAATGAGTAACCAATACCAGTAAATCACCGGTATTTTCATTTTTTCACTAGTATTAACATAAGTAAAAATATTTTTTCTGCATACATGTTTATGGTTATACAATTTTTTTATCTCAATAATTATTTATGTTATAATTGATTCTGTGCATTTTCAGTTTTGCAAACTAGGCCATTTTAACTAATTTAACCACCCTAAGCAAATGAAATATCAAAATACTTACTTACATGCTGGTAAAAGTCAAATATTGTAGTTTATCAAAACAATATAATGTTCATTCAACCTGCAGATATATTGATCATATCAGACATTTATATAAATTCCAACTTATTAAAACCAGAAGATGAGAAGGATAGTTTGTTGAAATATACCTTCACTGCTTTCTTATTATTGATACGAATAACATAATTAAGCAAGAATTTAGCAAATCAGTTGTTGCTTGCAAATGTATGTAAAACAAACATATTTTAAGTTGTTACATTGTGTTTATTCATCTTTTAGGGCTATACTTTTCATTAACGTCTAATGTCTGCCCCCTGGAAGTAAAGACGATATAAATAAATATTTCATTTTTTGTAGTCTCTCCAGATTTCTGCTGTCCGAGTTACACAATCCGTAGCTGCATCTTTTCACCATTGTCACATATTAACATAATATAATATATTCACAATGCTATCAGGAATCTATTAAACCTTATTTTTTATCGCGCAGTAATCTCTTCCTGTTTGTCTAAGGTTTGTCTAAGGTAAGCGAGCTTGCAGGGGGTGTGTCGAAATCCTGTTATCTGATTGGCCAATCGGACTGTCAATCAAATATCTGAGGAAGGGTCAATTTAAGGGTGACAATAAATTGACGTTAAATCTGTAAAGGTGAGAAATTAAACAATATTAAATGAAATGTTACAAACTAAAACTAGATTACAATGAGTACATGAATAATTTTTTGGATGCTATTGTTTAACCTTATACTTAAAAGTGAAAATAATGCTATAAATAATGCAATTGTTTAGACAAACAAGTTTTAATAACAGTAAAACTTAATTACAATAAATAGAATGTTTGCCATGATATTGTTGAATTTTGTACTTTAAAGTGAAACATATTAGATAAATACTACATCTGTATTAGTGTTGTAGTGCAGATGTTGCAATTATTTAGACAAATAACCTGCATAACTGTTTGATATTCATTTTATAAGTTTTAGATTGTTTATGTAAAATTAAAGACTGACGCCTGTTCTGGTGATACCTGGTGTCATATGTGTGACCAACTAACGATTTCTAGAAGTTGGGCTAATTGATAGTTTGTAATGTACTTTCGGTGGTATCCTGATTTTTCTTTTCGTCTGAGCAGTACTGTATTTCGCTATTATATATTGAGGAGTTAATATACTAGCACCAATTAGTTTTTTCCAGCAAAAATGTACTTTCTACTCATAACACAGTAAACTCTCATGGAGTGTAGTCTATAAATTTACTAGTTTTCAAGGAAATGTAACTTGGCAAACAGAAGCTATCAGAAGTGTAGATTATGTAAGCCATCTTTGAGGCATATCCACCAAGGCATTAAGGAGTTATGACCCATTAACAGAAACTAGTAGTGCATCTCATGGTAACATTCAAGTCTAAGTGGGTGGCTCACGGATGTCTAGTTTTAAGTTTGCAGCCAGCATTGCTCAAGGTTTTTGTTACTCAATAAATGGATAGAATTGGAGAAAAAAGCACTGTCAGTGAAATTTTGAGAAATATAAGAAAAATAAAATGATAAATAAAGACCTGCCGCCTGAGAAATTTTGAGAAGTAAAAAAAATACAAATACATATTTTGCTCGCTCGCCCATCGTTTTCTTAAAAAAATCTAAAGAACTAATGATCAATTTGGTGAGGCCAAATGGGCTTTTATTAAAGCCAGTAAAACACATTTATAACATATATACGCAAACAGGCCTTGATCCAGACTGGGGGGGGGGGGGCCAAACATGATAAAAATATATATATATATGAAATGGTGGCTTCATGTGCATTTCGGGGTCTAAATTTTTAGGACTCTTTCATGTGAATTGCACTAGTATTATCTGGTAAATAAGAGGCATACAGAAAGACCAAATCATACAAGTACCAACATTTTAACAATTTTCCAGGGGACAGCCCCCCCCCCCCTGTACCTCCTCCCAGACAGCCTTCACTAAATGTCCGCATGTGCAATATAATAAAGGGGCAAATGTCCGCATGTGCAATATCAGAAAGGGGCGAATGTCCGCATGTGCAATATCATTAAGGGGCAAATGTCCGCCTATGCAAATTTGAGCATAGGGGCAAATGTCCTAGGGGCTAATGTCCGCCTACCGATTTTGACTGTATACGAACTTAGTGTCAGAAGACCATAACGATTTAGTTGACACAGTCGCATCAAAATCTAATTTCATTTCCTGCAGTTTTGTGATTGCAGACAGATTGTTGCTCGATAAGAAAGTCAGATTGGAGAAATTTGTTACTTCTGTTTTGCAACATTACAATCCGATGTGGACGATTTTATAGCCAGGTTCCGATTAAGCAGACATACATTTGACCTGTAGGTTCGACTGTAGGTTTGTGATTTACAATAACCGTGATACATTTACTACATTCTATACCAATCGTTGTAGCTTAATGCGCAAAATATATATACATGCATGTTTATGTTTCAAGTGGTGTAACATAACAAAAGGAAAAATGTAATCTCCAGTACATGAATAATTTGTCGTTTTTATTAACGTTAAGGTATTTGTATTAGCTATCTCAATATAACTTCTAAGTAGTTATGTTTCAAATCCGTGGTACATGGTGACTAGAGTTCAACTGTTTATGTGTGTTCATTTAGTATTAATGATTATATCGCTAGTTCTGTCATGTGATTGAAAAAATCCAACCAATGTGCTGGATTTCCGCGGGATTTTATTGTTTACATCACGTGAGAACTATTTTCAACTTTCTAAAAATAAACTTTCCGTAGACTGGTTTCAAATATTTTATCAGTAAAAAAAGACATTGACCATATGAAATCGTGCACCACATGAGGGAATCTAAAAATAAACTTTCCGTAGACTGGTTTCAAATATTTTATCAGTCAAAATAGACCTTGACCATTTGAAATCGTGCACCACATGAGGGAATAAATTAAAAGATTTAAAAAAATAAAACAATAAGAAAATATTACAAATACTTTTCTGTAAAACTTTATTGTCAGTGGGTAAAATTATCTTGAATCGAATAATCTTGGAAAAAAATTAAGTCACGTGCCCCTCCACGTACAAAAAATTTCCCATTCCAGACAGTACGCCACACTTCAGTGCGGCGGCAATAAATTTTATTTTGCTGTCGACAGAAATGTAGTATATGGCATACACGCAAAAGACATTAAGTAGATATTGTGTTTAAATTATGACTTACTAAGAGCAAATATTACAGAGGATAAGACTTGTAGATGTGGTAATCCTTGTGAAACTGTGGCGGCATAGAGATGACATGTATTGTTTACATTTCGCGTAAGAACGCAAACTCTTTCGCGAAATAAAAAATCCAAATGTCATCTTTATGCCGCAGTAGTAAACGCTTGTCATTATTAGCTCTACCTATGTCATGGCGAAATGTCCGTGCTTGTGTCCGTGGGTCAGTATGTTAACTTTTCATTCAAACGACACCTCTTCATAAACCGCTTAGCCAAGGTTGATTACACTTCACAGAAACATTCCTACGGTGGTCCTCTTTCAAAAATGTTCAAATGGTTACGGTCTGGTGCATAAATAAGTCGCAAGAGCAAAGGTTATATAGGGATTAACTTCGAAAATTGTCTTGTCCAGAAAAATGCTTATCATGTTAATCATGGGATAAATTCAATACATAGCCATCTATTGACCTGGTATGTATATACATGTATACCTATTCAATAAATTTCTATAGTATATTTCTACTGACCAAGTATCAACCTGTACCAGGTCACTATAGCTGACTATGTATATATAATGAAGATGGGACGATTAAATAATGCATCATGATGCCAGCACTGCCGATAATGTGAAAAATTGATGTATTGATATGCCATGCTTATGCATTCAAGAAATAAAGGTAACATTTCAACATGTCCGAAATGTGTTTTGTCGGAAAACACATCTGACACATCGTTGGCAATAATTTCAGATTGTTCAAACATAACTCAGAAAAAACTGTTTGTTTTTAATACACCGCGTATTTGTAATGCTTGCTTGCAAACCTGTTCAACTGACAATCAAATGATTGATAACACGGTTCGTTTAAAAACAAGAAACGTTAAGACTGTGTGAGTACTCGCCCGCACACAAATCGTTTCAAAGTGAAAACCTGTCTTATCAATGGTCCAGTTTAAACTAGTCATACATACACGCTTTGAAATTAACATTGCTTGTAAGTGAACCAGTTCCTATTTCCATCCCCGAATGAGGCTGTGCAATGCTTCTACAATCTCTGGTTGACAAGTCTTTACAGAACACAAGAAACTTCGTCTGCCCCAGTCTTCCTGCGCTTTCAGCGCATTGATTATTACAGTTAAGGTATTTTTATTAGCTATCTATTTGAATAACATCTAAGGAGTTTTGTTTCAAATTCAAATATCTCTTACAGGAACATGATATGCCTTATAACAATTAGTGACAAAAACTGCACGCAACGATCAAAGATTTGCAACTCATTGTTTAATTTTCAAATAACACCGACCGTCTGTTCAGACGATATAATATACCTTTAAGATATTTTTATTTATTGCGATTTGAAGATATTTTCCTTCCATAATTCTATAGGAAGTTGGTCGGACTACAGTGACGCGAAAGTTGGGTGTGTATCTTTGTTTTTTGTATTGCGATTCGAGCACGATGTTAACTAACGTTACATGTATATGTTTGTTTGTACAGCAGGGTTAAAGGGAAATACCCATATTTATTGTCCTTGTGGTGATGGTGACTGGTGTAATCCGGAGTATGTCTAGGTCGCATTAGAAATAAACATGTCTGATTAGCATGCATATAATTCTCACTATTAAACCTTGATAAATGGAGATATCAAACGGAAACTTAAACCTGGGAACAATATATACTTGTATATATTAGTGTCAGCTTAAACATTGCCAGAAATATTTAACAATTTTACTTGATAGTCTCCCTTGATTATCCTTGATTCTCCAAGGTGCGAGACGAATTGAATTGTCTCCCTTAGACATTGATCGCGGGGAATGCGTCACGGATAAATAAATCCATAATGGGTCGATATTCGTTCGCGCCTTGATTAGCCACCCCGCTGTGTTTAATCAGCATAATGAAATTGCCCCAGGCTGTACTAATTTATCAGAATGTATTATACATTTATGATACTTATATTGTAGCCTCTTTCGAAACAAATAATTTAAAATTGAATTATGCACCATCAGGCCCGGATACAGAAATTCCCGACTGGGGGGGGGGGGGCAAACATGATGAAAATGCCCTGAACTTGAGGTGCACAGCACCGAGTGGGGGTAGGTTCGGGAGGGTTTTATTCCCCTCCTTTAAGGGGGTCCGGGGGTCTCCCCGTAACATTTTTTCAAATATTTGTATATGAAATGGTGGCTTCTGTTGTATTTCAGGGTCAAACTTTTAAGACTCATTCTCGAGAATTGCACTAGTATTATCTTGTAAAAAATACAGAACGTCCAAATGATACAAGTACCAACATTTTAACAAATTTCCAGGGAACAGCCCCTCCAGTCAGCCTTCAGTACAAATCCTTGTCACAAGTGAATAAGGGGCCATTTCGTCATAAACTCTGTGAAATAGTGTAGATATTAAAACTTTCGGGCTGATTTGGCAGAAGTTGACTATTTTTAATGTCCAAATTGAACATTAGCACACTTATAAACTGTATTAACTGGTTATCGCCTTAAGTATATACTTAAACTACTAACAGGTTTATGTATGCTCCCTGAAGTACAGGGCGAATTTGTTTTGCAATACCTAGTTAAGGTTTTTGAGGTTTCAGTTTTGTTGTAGTTTGGTTGAAAAACTTAAACCAGTTATGATTAAGATTTGCAAACAAACAGACGGTTTAGTCGAATAAAAATGACCCATATGATTTTGATTGTATACAAACTTAGTGTCAGAAGACCATAACGATTTAGTTGACACAGTCGCATCAAAATCTAATTTCATTTACTGCAGTTTTGTGATTGCAGACAGATTGGTGCTCGATAAGAAAGTCAGATTTGAGAAATGTGTTACTTCTGTTTTGCAACATTACAATGTGGACGATTTTATAGCCAGGTTCCGATTAAGCAGACATACATTTGACCTGTAGGTTCGACTGTAGGTTGGTGATTTACAATAACATACATTTACTACATTCTATACCAATCGTTGTAGCTTAATGCGCAAAATATATATATATATATATACATGCATGTTCATGTTTCAAGTGGTGTAACATAACAAAAGGAAAAATGTAATCTCCAGTACATGAATAATAGTTATGTTTCAAATTCAAATATCTCTTTCAGAAACATGACAGTTAATGTTCGGAACGCCTCTATATAGTATTCAAACCTCCAAGTATATAGGTCCGTGATATCACACTGCAAAACTTGCTTGTATGAAAGGACCACAATTATGATGGTGTCTTATTACTCAATCTTTTGAATTATTTAATTTTCCTTATGACTCGGTAAAGCCGCGGTAATACGAACGTATTCAAAATACAAAGAAAACTATTGTGTGTTTAGTTTGAATACAAATTCTTTATACGATGAAGAAAATATAATTTAAGATTTAAGCATTTTGAAATGCAATTCTAAAAAGGAAAATGTGAACATATGCACGGACCTATATAGGTCCGTGACATATGAAAGAAGGCTTGTTCTAGAAAAAATTATTTTATTTTGCAAAACTTTAGGCCCAAGTTTTACATTCCCTTCCATAAATTATTGAATTGTTTAAAATTATTTTAAGAAATTTTATTTTCACTGTTTCACACTAAAACAACACAACAATAGATCTCTGTCTCTGTTACATTTGATGCTCAAAAATCAGCGTATTACAGACGCTTTCAACATGATAAGGAAATTGAAAGCGACTGTCTGATGTAGAGTGAAGAGCATGTAGATGTAGAGTCTCAAGGCCGATGAGCACATCAGGGGGCCAACTTTTATTGCACTTGCTTCCGCTATACTGGTAGTATTCAAGAGGAAATCGACCATAAATCAATGTATTGTATTTGAAGTGCTAAAAGAATAGTAACCTCAAGACCTAATCAGTGGATATAATTTTATATTAGGAATAGAAAAAAGTCACTTCACAGCCGACTGGGGGGGGGGCCAGGCCCCTCTCGGCCCCCCGGTGGATCCGGGCCTGCGCAAAGGCTAATTAGTTTCAAACGTATATACAGGCATAACAAATTCTATAAAATTTACCTTTATATTGTCATTTGTCGCGTCTGTTTATCATGTTTCCTTACTTTAAAATGTTGGCACTTAATTATCATATCATGATATCTAGTCAGTTTTTGTGGTTATCCTGTTGTATAGTTTCTATTACCCTTTTCAGCTTCATACTGATATCATAATATACATTTCTTTTTCTCTCGCTCGAATAAAAGACAGTTTGAAAAAAAAAGAAGAACAAAAAAATAATTTGGTGTGGCTCTACAACAAGATAACTCAACACCTATGGCAAGCTAGTGATATCATAACTTTATGCCTGTGCATAGGCCTACCGATTTTACTCTAAGTTAGTGCTGATATAAATTAATATGTCATTTTATAATTAAATATTCACAAACATTACTTAAAGGGTCTGATATCTTTGTATTTAATTTATTTACAATCGTGACAAACATTTCACCTGTTTAACAATTATAAGGTTCTACCATTATTACTGACCATTTTTCTTTATTTCGGTTTGAAAATCCAGCATTTCTAGGACAAGTCAATTTGAAGATCTCTTGGAAAAAATGTTTACTATTTTTCGATAATTTTTTTCTTTTTCGCATTTCTGTCTTATGTTTTAGTTTTGTTTCATATTCCATGCAAACCATCTTACCTATTTACACATAATGTTACAAAACGGAAACTTGTATGCAACGAGTTGCCAGCTTGGCTACAGAGACGAGTGGTACCGTCCCACAGCACTTTTGTGCTTTGATTATGAATTAATTCCATCGTAGGGTCAAGTGCTCAATATACGGCGAGTTATTTTCATGAATGAAATCGTAGTAGGGGCTAACAATATCGCATGAATATCACTGTATCGGAATGAAAAATGTACACATGTATAAACCAATGTGCTATAAAGGATTATAAATTCTTAAATATTGACTCAATATGCTTCTCTAATATATTTCAACACTGTTCAACGTTTTTATTATGCGATGTAAAGTGGCATGTGCTGAACTTCTAACTCCCCGCGCATGGAACTGTGTACTTCGGACTTCGGTCAAATCGACAGCATCTGAAATGTAGCATAGATACTATGGCCTTGGGCTAATGCCCCAGGCCAAAAATGAAATTGAACGGAAACTTCAGATTGCTATAAACATTGTAACAAAATGGTGTAAATTAAATAATATGGCTATAAATCCTCAGAAAACGACATGCATGCTGATTGGTTCAAAACAAAGAGTTAACCGTATGGAATATTTGTTTCTGAACATTAATGATTTGCCAATTCAAAATGTTCCTTATCAAAAGTTACTGGTTGTTTTAATAGATCGAAATTTAAGCTGGGGTAAACAAATACTAAACGTAACAAAGAAAATAACTCAAAGCTTTCGCTTTTAAAGCGCATTTCATACTTTATAACTGATGATATGAAATTATTATTCTATAACTCGTATATAATACCTACTTTAGATTAGTGTTGTATTGTATGGGACAAGAGTAAACAATCAAAAATCACTTAACTTACAATTCTGCTAGAAGAGCTGCAACAATAATTTTATGTAAACCAAAACGAACACCGTCTGCATATCTCTTTGATACCCTCCTATGGTTAATTTTAAATAGCAGACTCAAATATCATACTGGAGTTTTAATCTATAAATCATTAAATGAAATGGCCCCGGAGTATATAAAAGAAATTATACCGTTATGTAAAAATCGCTCATACAGATCCGTCACGAAAAATGACATTGCCCATGTAGTTTTTAAAACTGATTTAGTAAAACGAAATTCTTTTTCATATTTTGGCATGACTGTATGGAATGACATCACTGACGATATTCGTTCAATGAAATCTTTGTCACAATTAAAAAAAAACATATTATACATACCTTTTAACATTTCAATAACAAAAAGCAATTGGATTGTTTCTTATTTTTTTATCAATTTTGTGAATCTGTCGTATATTACTTTTTATTTTATTTCTTCAAGTGAAGATATTTAACACTTTTTGTCAAAATTGTAAATATTATTTTACATGAATGTAATAGGTTTTCGTAATAAATTAATTCATTATAACTTCAAGAACAAATTGTAACCTTTATTTAACCTTTTTATAATGATTTATGGAAGGCCACATGGAAATAAGACGTGCTTTGTATTTGTTATTTTTATATGTACCAATGTAAAGTTTACTGTATTTTGTGTTTTACCTTCTGAAAATAAAGCTATTATTATCATTATTATTGTTATTATTGCCAATGTTGCTTTGTAAAATACATCGTGTACAAAACTTGTCACTTCTGTATTGCAGTATCAATTATATCGAAGATGTATACCACATTTATGTTGCTGATGGTTATCGTTATTCAAGGTAGGTAGGTGACGACTCGCAGATTCATTCTAGTCATATTGCTAACAACAATGTCAACACGAATATATTGCCTGCTGTTTGTCATCCATTTCGGCACCTGTTCATTATTGTATATCTATTTTTAAACTATTAAGTTGTCCTGAACTATCTCTTTACATCTTTGTATATCGTGTACAAGTTAAGCAACAGCGTTATACAATAACAAATTCAAACAAAGACCTACATCAATTTATTTTATTGTGTTTCAGTGGTAGCCCAGAATCTTTGCTCTAATAATGCAATCACTGCCAAGTACTGTGATGCCTCTCTTCAGTGCTGTCACTCGGACACTCGCTGTTGGTAAGAAATAACTAATTATTACTACCCAACAATGTCACTGATTTGATATAAAACATTATTCTAAGTACGTTGTACATTTGAGCACTGCTATGGGATTTACAACCTCTTCTGTAAGTGACGTTATTTCAAGAAAACGCAACATGTGATGACACTATTTGCAAGCACAAAACACTTGACTCCATATGGTCACTTCGTTTTCATATTGCCATATGGGGCAAATATTGCTTACTTTCAGTACACGGTGACGTCACATGTGACGTTGTCTGGAAATGACGTCACTTAAAGAAGAGGTTGGAAATCGTACAGCGGCACTCAAGTTTATACATGTATACCGTTTGATTGTAGATCTAAGTTAAAAGTACTGCTGAGAAAACATCGAATGACACATAAGTAGTTCGGATAACTTTTAGTTTACAATAAGTTTGTAATGTTTAACTTCCAGCTAGTTGCCCAAACTAATCATCCACGCGCCAATAACAAAATTATAACCAAGCCCAGTTTTGTTGCCAATTGTTTATCTTTACGTCATTATGGTCACTAAAACATTAGTATCTTAATTATAATTTCATCAAAATTCTAATTTATACAGGAAAATGATCATCAAACTGTATGTACCTGATATCCGTCATTGCCGTGATTTTCTACATTGTTCATATGATTGATTATACCAGTGTTTGTGCAATGTCATCAATCTCATTGGTTGGCTCATTTTAACACTTCTGTTTTAGTTACAGCTCCTTTTCTTCTTATTACACTTCTGTTAAAAACGGTCATGTTTGTGAAGAAACATCATATCATGTTTATTATTGTGAGGAGGACTACTACTGTTGCCTTAACAATAAATGTTGGTAAGTTCCCGTTTTTATACATATTCAACATGTATATATGCTTACGTCATTTGCTTTTTAAATGAATTTCTGTTACTTATATGAGAGCACATGTTTGTCAATAAAACAATATCTACATATATCTATCATGGTTCTGTACTGGCTAAATAGTGTCTGTTTATAAAATTCTAAACCTTATAAGTCTGATCAAAAGCTTGTTCAAAATAGTTTTGTTGTGAAACTGTGTATAAGCACCAATAGCGTTTCTATTTGTGCATTGTGGTATGGAAAACATATGATATATTAACTTGTATTATTTTGAGCTAGACGACAAGCGGTCCGCATAAAACTCGCTGAGCAGATCCTCGTCAACAACTTCGTAATAAGCAAGCAAATTGTCATCATCATCATATCAACTGTCGTCGTCATCATCGCGATCGTCATTTTCTTACATGTCCTAGACAGCATCATAGATGTCATCTTTCTAATGCTTTGCAAACTCATGTACGAATTCATGATTTCAACTTCATGAATTCATTATTTAAACATCATGCAGATAAAATCGTGAATTCGGGAAGTTGAAATCGTGAAGTCGAAATCGTGAGTACACGAAGTTGAATTTGAGAATTCTTGAAGCCGTAATGTCACCACCAGCCTTTCGTACTGAAGGGTGTTTGTGCCATGCAAATGATGTACCTGTATTTGCTCACTCGCTAGCGACGAAGACATTATAGTGTCAGACAACATACTGTAAGAGTATACATCCTCTCGGATTGATCATACATTTCAAAGCGAGGGTTGTCATGGTTATGCGGTTCTTCAATCGACGTATAATGTACCTCGGAGGAAACGTTATACAGTATGCTCGGTCCCATAATACGCGTTCAAATTTGAAGAAATGCGTGTATAGATAACTGAGATTCAAATGCAAACATAAGTGGTATAATTAATGTAATTATGATCTATTAATGTCATATGGTATTCCAGAGAAATACATTTGCTTATATTATGATATGAATTAAATATATTTCATTTCAGTCCAAACTCTGGCAGTGGGAGTAGCGGTAACAGCGGTAATATCTTAAGTAGTTCATCGACAGGGGCAATAGCTGGGATCGTGATTGGCTCTCTCTTTGGTTTCGGTCTCTTGGTCGTTATATGTATTGTCATATGCTCGAAATGTAACAAAGCTTCAACTCAGGTCACACCAGTTCAGATGCAGTGTAAGTTAAACACGGAAATCATATGGTTTTAAGAAATGTATTAAATTCGCCTAAAACAATTTGTGGAAAGTAATGGTTTTATGAAATTATTTACCCAAACACGAAATAGCGACTGCTAGGTGACGTATCATTTTATCATTGTTAATTTATTCAACATTATGTTACATACTTTTGTTAGTTTATGGTAAGGATTGATTTGTAGGTCTAAATTATTTTTTGGAATTTTATCGTCCATGCCGTATAATTATTTAATTAACTGTCAATTCTTCATAATTATATTTCAGACCCTACGGGAGATGCTCCAGTAGATAATAGTGCATACCCTGTTCGGTACTAATGCAATGAAAGCTTTGTCGAAACAATGACACAAGAACATAGTAAATAATAAATTGAAAGCATGAACATGTATTTTGTGTATTGCATGGCAACGTCGTATTTCAAGTGTTGAGAGATAGTGTGTAGATTATACATATCATTAAACTGTCATCCCGGTTTTATAGAAAGATTATTTGGTGTTCATTTATTCGATCAGTATGTATAAATAGTGCATTGTTTAATCAAAGATTATAAAAAATCGTACTATACGTTCAATCCAAGTATCAGTAATGTCAATAACAACAGAACACAAGTCTTAAATGATGACAGAACCGTGTGCATGTGTGCATGTGTGTATGTGTGTAACTGCTGTAAGCTTGGATGCCTTGATAGCAACTGATATTTATTTTCGAAGCTGAAGTTTTTACGCAATAGCTGACGGGGTGTTTCATTACTTTTACTCCGGTATTTTTTGTGTCTGTGAATAAATGTAATTAATTAATGTTACTTATAAGATGCGCCATTGTTGAAAATATTAGAATGTGTATTTAAATAGTCTTCGGAATCGAAAGAGTTAAAGGAAATATTTGAAGGCTGTCATAACATAATATCAAACTGAAGTCTTAAGACGGACCGTTACACAATCAAACAACATAAACACAATATCCACGTAACTTTTGGAGGTCATACATTATGATGTATGAAGAGTAAGAATAAAATAAAGTGTTAGTTGTCTTTTAATATTCCCCACAGACACAAAACAAGCCACATATGTCATTACCATTTACAATTTACATTTGTGATTACGATTTAAAATTATTTTTGGTGATATTTAAAGTTATAGTACAGCTTACTTAATGTTATATAAATATATTGTGTGTTGTGTATTATATTGACACTTATTGAGTGTAAAGAGCTTACATGTTGTATTCATGAATAAAGTTGTTATTATCAAACATGTTATTAGTTAACTAATGGGACAGACTAACTGGTTGAGTGCCATATTGATCACATAGAAGTATGCAGTACATAAATTAAAACACATTCATACCTATTTAAATATACAGATTGATAAAGCTATTTATAAAAAAGATATTCACACTCATTCATACAACTAAATACAATTATACATTATACACACATAGTCACCCTTTATACAGATAGTCACACTTATTCATACAACTGAACACACTTATACATACTCATAGAATATACAGATAGTCACACTTATTCATACAACTGAACACACTGATACATACTCATAGAATTTACAGATAGTCACACTTATTCATACAACTAAACACACTGATACATACTCATAGAATATACAGATAGTCACACTTAGTCATACAACTAAACACACGTATACACATACTCATAGAATATACAGATAGTCACACTTATTCATACAACTAAACACACTGATACATACTCATAGAATAAACAGATAGTCACACTAACTAATACAAATTAACAAATTTATACATACTCATAGTATATACAGATAGTCACACTTATTCATACAACTAAACACACTGATACATATTCATATAATATACAGAAAGTCACACTTATTCATACAAATTAACAAACTTATACATACTCATAGTATATACAGATAGTCACACTTATTCATACAACTAAACACACTTATACATACTCATATAATATACAGATAGTCACACTTATTCATACAACTAAACACACGTATACACATACTTATAGAATATACAGATAGTCACACTTATTCATACAACTAAACACACGTATACACATACTCATAGAACATACAGATAGTCACACTTATTCATACAACTAAACACACTGATACATACTCATAGAATAAACAGATAGTCACACTAACTAATACAAATTAACAAATTTATACATACTCATAGTATATACAGATAGTCACACTTATTCATACAACTAAACACACTGATACATATTCATATAATATACAGATAGTCACACTTATTCATACAAATTAACAAACTTATACATACTCATAGTATATACAGATAGTCACACTTATTCATACAACTAAACACACGTATACACATACTCATAGTATATACAGATAATCACACTTGTTCATACAACTAAACACACTTATACATACTCATATTATATAAAGATACTCACACTTATTCATACAACTAAACACACTTATACATACTCATATTATATAAAGATACTCACACTCATTCATACAACTAAACACACGTATACATACTCATAGTATATACAGATACTCACACTCATTCATACAACTAAACACACTTATACATACTCATAGTATATACAGATACTCACACTCATTCATACAACTAAACACACTTATACATACCCATAGTATATACAGATACTCACACTCATTCATACAACTAAACACACTTATACATACTCATAGTATATACAGATACTCACACTCATTCATACAACTAAACACACTTATACATACTCATAGTACATACAAATAATCACACTTATTCATACAACTAAACACACTTATACATACTCATAGTACCAAACCGGTTTGAATCCAAAACTGGTTTGTCAAACCTTTCATTTGTTTTAACTAACTGGTTTCAAACTAAAACAAGTTTCTGTATTTGTTAATAACAAATCTTAAACTGGTAAGTCAAACTGACCGAACTACTTCCAAGTGTGGTTTGTCTGGTTTGATTTATCCGAATAATCGTATACTAGTTAAACAAAATGGTGGACTGATTTTATGGCGGGTGACCGTGCCACTCATATGTGGGGCAATGTTTAAAAATAAATGTTTCTTTGCTACATGGGAACCTGGCTTTAAAATTGTTCACGCTGTTACGTTGCAAAACAGACGTTTTAAAGTTCTTAACTCTGATTTTCTTATCACGCAGCAATATGTCTGCAATCTTGCACAATCAAAATCACGTGGGTCATTTTTCATCAACCAAACCATCTGTTTGTTTGCATACCAATCTTAATCTTAACTGGTTTAAGTTTTCAACCAAACTACAACAAAACTGAAACCTCAAACCTGTACCAGGTTTTGCAAAACAAATTCGCCCTAGGATGGTCAGGAAAGTTTGGAAAATCTGTCCAGTCTGTCATTAATACAACCTGACCAAAAATTATAGAAATACTCAACCCGTATGATTGGAATTGGTGAGGATGTGTTGCTGGTGTGTAAAAAACGGTGAAAAATTCAATACACAATTTAGGGAGACTCAGTGGTCGAGGGATACATCGCCTAACTCCTGATACGGAGGTTGTGAGTTCGAGTCCCACTATTAGCGGGATTTGATCACAAACTTCACAATCCCTAAATTTGACGCGAGAACCGGTTGGTAACCAGAAAGCAGTAATCGAGAGTGATTTGTATAAGTTGTAAGAACTTGTTTCACAATCAATGTAAAATAACTAAGTTTAAACTTATACACTCTTTTTATCAACCAAGTGCACATAACTACAGACCACCCGTCAGAATTGGACCGTAACCTAACTTGACTGATGGTTCAGGCATGTTTGTAAAACAATATGATATATGATAGTTTATTTCATAATCGCATAAGCCTCGAGGCACATGAAGACCACAGATTTACAAATACATGTATGTACAGCAATATTCAAACATATACAGTTGCAGCTCATACGACATTTTTTACAGAAACATCAACTGTTTACAATAATATAGAAATAAAACAAAACAAACAAAGTATAACATGTTTGTAAATGAAGAGCAATAATTGTTGACCTCATAATCTGGTGATGATCATTTGTACCACGTTGGCGGCGAAATCCGCTTTGGACATCAACAATTAGGTTGTTGGATTCAAAACATTTGCTACAAAACATTGGAACGAATGGTAAACGATCGTCTTGTGTGGTTCTTCGAATCCAACAACCTAATTGTTGATGTCCAAAGCGGATTTCGCCGCCAACGTGGTACAAATGATCATCGTGTGCGCTCTTCGTGGCAATCCCAGTGGGTTACAAGTCGCAAACCGTTTTGGTGCTCATCGGACAACCATTTCTCGGCTTCATCGGCGCTATCGTACTACTGGCACCGACAACGACCGACCGAGACCTGGCCAGCGAAGAGTGACGACAGCGCGTCAAGATGTCAACATACGTCTACAACACATTGCCAACCCGTTTCGGGTACCAGCTGAAACGGCAAGAACCATTCCAGGACGCCGAAATCCGACGATCCACGCGCGTACCGTTCGCCGCCGATTAAGGGCTGCTCGCATTCGATGCCATCGACCGTACCGCGGCCCACGCTTGCTACCACGCCACAGACTGGCCAGAGACAGTGGGCAGCCGCCCATGCCCGTTGGCGCTTAAACAGATGGGACAACGTCATGTTTTCAGATGAGACCAAAGTTATGGTTGACTCTAGTGACCGACGGCAACGTGTGTATCGCCTCCTAGGTCAAAGGTATAGAGACAACTGTGTGTTGGAGCAGGAGCGCAGCGGACGAGCATCAACCATGGTTTGGGCAGGCATAACATCCAACGACAGGACAGATCTTATTTTCTTGGATCAAGGTGTCGGTCGCGGAGGAAGAAGACGTCGCATGGGATTGAATGCACAGCGGTACATTAATATCATCTTACAGTCTGTCGTTGTTCCATTAGCCCAGCAACATCCTGGAACGATTTTTATGCAGGACAACGCAAGAGATCATGTGGCCAGATTGTCGTTGAACTTTTTGCAACAAGGAGGGGTTCAGGTTCTTGCTAACTGGCCAGCAATGTCTGCCGACTTACATCCAATAGAACATCTTTGGGACTTCCTAAAACAGAAGATTCGGAGACGGCAGAATATTCATGACGCACAAGGACTACGTGCTGCACTTCTGGCTGAATGGCATCAGATCCCACAGGCTTATATCCGGACTCTAGTGAGGTCCATGCGGCGAAGATGTACAGCTGTGAGGGACGCCAATGGTGGGCACTGTCGTTACTGAAGAATCCTGTGTTGATTTTAAGTTTAGAAAGCTTCGAGTGACTGTGTTTCTGAGGATATTTTAAGTTTGTGTATTTGGTTTGTAACCTCATTGTGTTGAAAAAAGTGTGATTTTTGGATTTACACCTGATGTACTTTGACGGACTTGTGTACATACACTTTCCAACATTTTGAAATATTTTCAGTTGTTAAGTTTATGTTTTATAAAGTAAATATGATATACATTTGATGGAATCCTTCGTATTTCGTTTTCGTGTAAAAAAAACCATATAATACAGGCGTGCGTTTTCAAAGTCCTTAAGTATATTAACCTATGCCTATGTGCCCTATATGAATTGAATCCGGATACCAATTTGTAAGTAAAAATGGGGCCACAACTCCTCCACATAATAGTGGATTGTAACGGAAATCGAACCTGTCCTGTAATATATAATCGTATGTCTATATGCCCTATATGAATTGAATCCAAGAGTTATTGATCGGAAACCAATCTTTAAGTCGAATTAGGATTTATAATTCCTCCAAAAACTAATGGATTGTACTCGAAATTGAACTTGACCTGTACTTTATTATCGTATGCTTATGTACCCATTTATCCTTTCAAGAGCTATTGTTCGGAAACCAATGTATGCACTGACGCACGGACGCTCGGACGAACGCATGCACACTTGTACGTAATATTGAGTGCCCCTTCGCCATTATTCACATGATGGGCGCATAAAAAATGGCCTAAGTATGATTCATATTTGATAAGCTTAACACAGGTTCATTGTAATCAATAAAAAATGCATTATAGTAAGAATGAACATATTGGTAGAGTTTATTTTACTTTAGAAGGGATTCGTACACGTTGATATTCTAACCTTAAATTGCAGTTGTAATAATAATAAGACATGGATTACCATTATTATGATAGACTTTCATAACAAGACATGCATTGTCTGAAATATATATTATATAACACAGACAAAATCACGTTATACGTTTTTTACATTATTGACTTCTCCTAGTTATTCCTTATGGTCTGCCAGGCCATTCCTTGCGCCTCTGTTCCCTAACATGTGTACCATTTAACCTCCTTAAGTTCCTTATGTTTTATGGATTGTTGTTTTCCCGGAGGTCTGTGTGGGGAGGCACTGTCTTATGTATGTGGCGTTCCCTGTAAGCAACTTATTCTCTCTCTTCTTCTAGATTTTTACTCTAATACACAATTTACAGATATAAATGCATGTATGTCCAGTATTTCCAGCACATGTAGCTACATACATGAAGTACGTGGAAGTATTGTGCGACATTGTATCTTAACGTGTTCGCAAAAGTATACACGTGGACCAACTTGAACACTGTCACATGTTCAATATAAACTATGAAAATACATAATAGGTAGAAGTATAATACCCTAGCCCAACACCTTTAGTATTTTAGAACAACCGTGTTCTGTTCTTTGTTGAAGAATAAACTCGTGTCGAAAAACTCGTGCGAGGAAGCGATTTCAAATACCTGTGAAATTCCTTGGAAGAATAAATATCTAATATTGGCAGCATCTATGTTACTGTTTATTAACTAACACTTAAAGGGAGATAACTCATGCACTAATTTGCGAGACAGGTTATCTCCCTTTACAAATGACCTTATTATTTGCACGTTTATAACAAAAAAACGGTAGAGTGTGAACCCAAGAATGCTTCGCGACAGCATGAATATAAATTACACACAAAACTGCTTCTACATGGTTAGTTCACTCACCGCTGACCGCGCGCACCCTAAAATTTCACTGCCTTACATGTATGTCTGAGTATAAATACGAAAATATACAGAGATCTTTAATTATAAGATTTTCAAATATGCGATTCTGATTTCTTGCAGCATTATATTCTATAATGATGATAATTTACTCTAATTTGCTATATAAATTCATAGTATATTATGCTGTCACTCTATGTCATGTATATAAATTCCATTTTCAACTTCCCCCTTCTTATTTAAGACATCAATTTACCCACATCAGTGAAATCCACAACTATCCTACCAGGTTCAGAGTTAAGGCTGATGTTCATCCCTGATGGAACAAGTTGTTCAATGTCAGAATGCAAGAGATTTGCAATTCCTTAGGTCAAAGGATTTGGAAAGAAATCGTTTGCTTTCAATGGTTGTTGCCTTTGGTAAAGGCCAGTCTGCCACAAGATGTGAGGAATGCCAAATGTATTTCTTCTTTTAAATGCAAGGTTAAGGAACACTTTTTAAGCTCATTTTGTCTAATTTATTGTCTTGCCTTAAGCATTTTATGAGATTTCATCTATTCCATGCTAAGCCATTCATATAGATAAATTATTTCAGTTCCATTGCTAGCTTCTCAGGTTAATGTTCTTTTTTTCATGTCAATTTTCATCTGTGATAGTAATAAGTTTATCAAATAGCGGAATGTTAGATAAGTTCTTCTTTTGTGAATAAACTAAAATTATATTTATAAAAAATGATGTCTTTATGACTCGGCAAAGTCGAAAGAAAGAATGCATACAGGCATTATATTGTGTTGCGTTAATACAAACATATACATGTATTTAGAATGAAACGTTTGCAATGAAATAAAATTTATTTAATTTGTAATAGAAGTCGACTTGATAACACATGCTTGAAATTAATTAAATAGAACCTTTTTTCTATATTTGAAATGAATTTTTCATGTTGTGACATAAACTGTAAAATTATTGAAAATATGGAAAAGATATTCATATTTTTGTAATTTAGAAAGAAGCCTTTTCCAGACCGCTGTTATTTTCCCAATGCCCTCACTATATTACCAAGGTATTTAGAAGTTTTGATAATACATACTGATATTTGGACACGCAATTGTTTTTCTTCATCAAAAACATTTCAAGTTTTCATTATGGCATTAAAAAAAACAATCTCTACCACCTTACATTTTCAAAGTAAATACGTTTTTGCACAGTTACATATTGTTCAGCATTCTTATTCTGTTGAATAAATTTTAAAAAAATGTCTGCAATTGGAGACTGTTGACTTAGATGACGTATTGGTAAGTAGTAACGTTATTGTGTATCAGGCTTTCCATATTTGAGATTGTTTATGCTTACACCGGTATCATGTGACACGACCTTGACTTGTCAAATTCTAACATGGCTGCATACTAGGCGGGAATTCATAAACAATGAGAAAATATTTCAAGTATTTGGATTTATTGGAATGCTCAAGAGGTATAATGAGTAAAGCAGCAAAGTATGGTGGCATATTTCTGCCTACAGTTAACTGCTTAATTAACTAGATAATTATGTGGCTAACTAGATTAGTATCGTGATAACTTTCCATACCAGACGACATTTTTATCTAGTTAATAACTAGATATCTTGATATTTAACTCGTTAACCACTTAATAACTAGATAATTATGTAGTTAACTAGATACTTATCGCGTTAACTACTTGATGTAGCTAATGCGTTACATATCTAGTTAACTAGATAATTATACCGTTTACTATATACTTTACTAGGTAACCAATTATTTAACTAGATGAGTATGTAGTTAACTAGATAGTTATCGCGTTAACTACTTAACACTTACCTAAAATAGATTGTCCGTACTAGGTTTAAGTGGTTAAGTGGTGGCAGTTGTGGGCACTATCAGACAGTTTTTCGTGTTAAGATATTTATCTGGTATGTAAATTTATCACGATACTTATCTAGTTAACCACATAATTATCTAGTTAATTAAGTAGTTAACTGGTGGCAGATATATGCATCCATAGAAAAGCAATAAAAGATTCACGCCGACAATAAGTTACATGAAAAGCAGATGCAAAATAAGGTCAAAGTCACGAACAGTCAGAATGGTGATCATGACCGTACTCAAAGTCAAACATAAGATATGAAGTCAAACGTTCAGTATCAGTATGCGTTGTGAGTTACATGGCCATTGCTGCTAATAAAATCATTGTTATGAAATAACACAATTGTAATCTCCATCCAATATATTTAATATTAGACAGCTATCATATGGCATACTGTCCAATGTTAATTCTCAACTGTCCAATATTACCACACGACAATATTGGACAACTGAAAAGAAAACAAACAGAAAAATACCGGATAACTAACAAAATGCATTGACTTTTTTCAAAACACATGTTTATAAGAATATCCAAAGCATTTAAATAATTGAATCATGTATATTTTAAGTCTGTTTGTCCCTTTGTAGGCTGCCTTGGCATAGTATTAAGAAAGCTCAACTTGCTCCTCGTTCACGCCATCAGAAATATTAGATAATAAGTTCAATTTCAAGTAAATTAAATTTTGTCAGGTCACATTACCAACATTTTTCAATTTTGAGTGCGTGTTAAAATTTCCGCTACCACTTTCTTGTGACCCCATTTTGTAAGGCATCTATATTGGACGGGTAGAAAAACGTGCATTGCGACCGACTAAACCAGCCTTGCGTTCAGTTACGGCTATCAGCTCTATCTTTTCATAACGTTTTGCAATTTGGTTCCCGTGTGCAGCCAATGAGAGACGGTGGATAAGGGATACAATACAAAACGCACGCCACTGTTAGCTGTAACTGAACGCAGGGCATATTTCAATATTTTGAGAGTAGTTGTATTAATCAGTATAGCAACATTTCCACGTGACCCATTTGTTTTAGCGTTATGAATAATGACTTCACAAAAATGGTGTTACGGAAGGGATCATTTCGGTTTGCTGCAAAGATGAAACATTGTGTTTTTTTGTCCTTTCTGTTACATTAGTATCTGGTATTGAGAGACAACAATTGTACTTAAAAACAAAGGTCTTTGCCATTTACCCATTATTTATAAGAATAGACCACTTTAACAAAGGTTCAAGTCAGATATATACAACTCAAACAGTCAATTATAAAAATACTGAAAGATCCTGACAACTGTAAAAATAGTCTGACATTGCCAATACTATTATCTTGACATACATTTAGATTTTATAGGTATACTCAATTTCATTCAAAATATTATTAACATCGGTAAAAAAATGATGGCTTAACGTGTAAAGATTTAGCGTCATTTGTGCTAAATCAAGGGATCGCAGCATAAATCATTCCATCTTACCCTTAATACACCACGACCAACGTTTAACGGCACATTAGGGTCATGTTTATTTGTTTAAACCACAGCAATTGTAACATATACTAACTAGTATAACAAATATTTTAAGTTCATTGGTTTAGGGTTATCAGTTATTTCAGACTCGTCTTTGAAAAGAAATCCATTGAAAATATCATATGGTGTTAATAAAATACGTCAGATACGCCATGTTTGACCATGTCGTGTTTTCCGTAAATTGCCTATGTGCATCCATGACTCTCCGTGTGCAATATAAATATCCATCACAGCACATGTATTGTGGCAGCAACTACATCAACAACAACTAATTATATTCAAAACTGCCATCACGTGAGGAGACGTCACTGAGTTTGTGCAACTGTCGGATGCAATCAAAACATTGACAGACAGCGAGTCTAAACAAAAACCTGGGAAACTAGGTTAAACTTTCCGGTCGACAAGATAAGAAAAGCTGCTTTTCTGCTTCAATGTTGAATCTTCCGAATTTTTAGGGTGTACATGAATGTGGGAATATTTTTGATGATGCGGATGTTAAGACAAAAATGTGAGTTTAGTCCTTCTGGGACTTTAAGAGAATACACAATCTTCCTAAATATATGGTAGGATTTGATAGGACATTAAAATTGTGAAAGCACTAAAATGTGAAAATATGTCATAACTCAAGACCACGTAACTCTATTTACAGATTTATGACAAACGGTTTAGCAGATATCGACGATAAGAATGGAAGGAGTCATAACTTGAATACAACAAGACACGGGTTTATGATATATTACGAAATTATAGCAACATTTTTCACACATAAATCACTATTATTTTAGTCGAGTCTTTCATGCTACGACTGAGCTTGGCGACATGTCGTCTACATCTAAAACAGCAAAGCTAATCCACTTGCAACAGCCCCCAAGGCAACTTTAGTTGCCCCAGCTAGTCCCAAGACACCAGCACTCTGTGCCAGAGCAAAAGTGCTGCCTGCAACAGTTGCAGGTCCCTGTAAAAAATAGAAGAAATAAAATAAATATATTTGTTACACTAAATGACACTAAAATATACATTGAATACTACTTTCAACAGAACAGAAGCCACAAACCGGCCCTTGATATAAGTGTACAAAACACATAAAAGATACAGAGTCATGTACATAACTGTAGATACATTATACAGAATCATGTACATAACTGTAGATACAAGATACAGAGTCATGTACATAACTGTAGATACAATATACAGAATCATTTACATAACTGTAGATACAAGATACAGAATCATGTACATAACTGTAGATACAAGATACAGAATCATGTACATAACTGTAGATACAAGATACATAATCATTTACATAACTGTAGATACAAGATACAGAATCATGTACATAACTGTAGATACAAGATACAGAGTCATGTACATAACTGTAGATACAAGATACAGAATCATTTACATAACTGTAGATACAAGATACAGAATCATTTACATAACTGTAGATACAAGATACAGAATCATGTACATAACTGTATATACAAGATACAGAATCATGTACATAACTGTAGATACAAGATACAGAATCATTTACATAACTGTAGATACAAGATACAGAATCATGTACATAACTGTAGATACAAGATACAGAATCATTTACATAACTGTAGATACAAGATACAGAGTCATGTACATAACTGTAGATACAAGATACAGAGTCATGTACATAACTGTAGATACAAGATACAGAATCATTTACATAACTGTAGATACAAGATACAGAATCATGTTCATAACTGTAGATACAAGATACATAGTCATTTACATACCTGTAGATACAAGATACAGAATCATTTACATAACTGTAGATACAAGATACAGAATCATTTACATAACTGTAGATACAAGATACAGAATCATTTACATAACTGTAGATACAAGATACAGAAACATGTACATACCTGTAGATAGAGGATACAGAGTCATGTACATAACTGTATATACAGGATACATAGTCACGTACACATGATACAGAGTCATGTACATAACTATAGATAGAGAGTACAGAGTCAAGTACATGATTCAGAGTCATGTACATAACTGTGGATAGAAGATACAGAATCACGTACTCATGATTCAGAGTCATGTACATAACTGTGGATAGAAGATACAGAATCACGTACTCATGATTCAGAGTCATGTACATAACTGTGGATAGAGGATACAGAGTAACGTACATAGGATACAGAGGCATGTACAAACCTATATATAGAGAATACAGAGTCACATACACAGGATACAGAGTCATGTACACAGGATACGGAGTCACGTACGCAGGATACAGAGTCATGTTCATAACCATAGATAGAGAATACAGAGTCACATGCACAGGATACAGAGTCACGTACACCAATACAGACTCATGTACATAACTATAGATAGATAATACAGAGTTACATACATAGAATACAGAGTCATGTACACAGGATGCAGAGTCACGTACACAGGATACAGAGTCATGTACAAATGATACAGAGTCACGTACATATGATACAGAGTCATGTTCATATCCATAGATAGAGAATACAGAGTCACATGTATACACAGGATACAGAGTCATGTTCATAACTATAGATATATAATACAGAGTCGCGTACACAGGATACAGAGTCATGTACATAGCATACATAGTCACGTACATGTGATACAGAGTCATGTTCATATCCATAGATAAAGAATACAGAGTCACATACACAGGCAACAGAGTCATGTACACAGGATACAGAGTCACGTACATATGATACAGATTCATGTTCATATCCATAGATAGAGAATACAGAGTCACATACACAGGATACAGAGTCATGTACTCAGGATACAGAGTCATGTACTCAGGATACAGAGTCAAGTACACAGGATACAGAGCCATGTACATAACTATAGATATATAATACAGAGTCACGTACACAGGATACAGTCATGTACACAGGATACATAGTCATGTACACAGGATACAGAGTCACATACATATGATACAGAGTCATGTACATAACTATAGATAGAGAAAACAGAGTCACGTACACAGGATACAGAGTCATGTACACAGGATACAGAGTCACGTACACAGGAATACAGAGTCATGTACATAACTATAGATAGAGAAAACAGAGTCACATACACAGGATACAGAGTCATGTACACAGGATACAGAGTCACGTACACAGGAATACAGAGTCATGTACATAACTATAGATATATAATACAGAGTCATGTACACCGGATACAGAGTCATGTACACATGATACAGAGTCACGTACATATGATACAGAGTCATATTCATAACCATATATTGAGAATACAGAGTCACGTACACAGGATACAGAGTCATGTACACAGGATACAGCGTCACGTACATACGTACAGGTTCATGTACACATGATACAGAGTCATGTACACATGATACAGAGTCATGTACACATGATACAGAGTCATGTACACAGGATATAGTCATGTATACAGGATACAGAGTCATGTACACAGGATACAGAGTCACATACACAGGATACATATTCATGTACACAGGATACAGAGTCATGTACACAGGATACATAGTCATGTTCATAACCATATATAGAGAATACAGTCATGTACACATGATACAGAGTCATGTACATAACTGTAGATAGAGGATACAGCCATGTACATAACTATAGATAGAGGATACAAAGACATGTACATAACTATAGATAGAGGATACAGATTTATGTACATTACTGTAGATAGAGGATACACAGTCATGTACATAACTGTAGATAGAGGCGTTGAATAGTACCCAAGATCACAAAACTACATGTATGATACGACATAATTGGGGGACTTACTTGTACAGCCGCAGCAATAGATCCAGCCACTACGCCACCGGCACCAAAACCAACTGCTGAAAGAACTAGTGGTGCACCAACTACTGTAGCAATACCCGCTGCTGTTGCAAGTAGAATACCTGAACATGACAAAGATAATAGTCGATTATTTGATACTTTGAAAACATAAACAACATTACGGACATATAAACCCTGGTCCATGACAACATATAATGGGTAACTTCTACAACAGAACTGATGAAATCCGTGAAGTATATTTAATTTTCACAATGAAGCTTTTCATAAATGCATCAAATTCAAGAACAGAAATATCACCAGCGTTGAAAACGTTATTTATATAAGGTCTCGTCTAATTTTGCTGTTTTTAAAAGGGAAGCAGTCGTTTTTGTAACATCAGGTTTACTACTTATTAATTTAACCTACTTTAAAGCAATTGTAGTTTTCGAAATATTTGATACATGTAATTTATTTTATTATATACTGTAAAACAAAGGAAAGTGAATCAATAAATCCACACATAATAAATTTAATGAAACCTCACAGTCTATCTTGGGGATTTGTCAGTGCAAGTGAACTTAATCAGAAAATACTAACCTGGCATGTTTAAATTAGTGTACTTGTATGCCTGGGAATATTCCAATGACTATTTACTCCCACACTATTACTGTAGTCGACTTTACTCGAAATGTTGTATGCAGAAATTATCTACTGTGAGTTGAAATATGTTTTCCAGCCTAGAAAAGACAAAAAGGATATTTCATATATTAGAGCTGAGCTTTATGTATATAAACCCGTCGAAACGGTACGGATCAGACGGGTTTTACAACATCCATTGCTGTTTACGCTCAACGATTGTCTGCACATTCGCTTGTTGGACATTTAAACTTTGTCTGTGTCGTCAAAAAGGCATATCATGTGTTAATGTTAAAGTAAATCATATTTTTTAAATGTTATTTATCGAAATACGCCAAGTATTTGCCCATTTGCTATTTTTGAGGCGCTTTAGCGTCTCTTTGCTATCATCGTCTCAACCGGAAGTATACTCGAAGTACCGCCATCCAGTATCCATCGTCCAAGAAAATAGTACATGTTCATTCCTCTGATTTATTATAGATTCGATGAGCATAATGACTGATTTGTCAGAGATATAACTATTGTAGAATGGGAATCTTGATATCAACGGGTTATCTGGATTATTTGAGTCAGTTTTGGTTTACCCGAATAATCGCGTATTAATTTCTAATACGATCAATCAAAGTACTGAAAGTACTTTTGGTCTAGGTGATTTTTGACACATTTCAACCTCAACTCAAAGTAACCGCAATTGAAAATCCTATTTGTACGTTTATGAGCCGTATCCCTGTGGTTTTCTGCATGTGCGTTAATATTGCGGGATCATGAGAATCACTTTTGGCAAGATGACCATTTTGAGTGTACACAAGCTAATTATGGTACGTGTTTTTCTATATTCCCACATTCATCAATCATTTGCAAGAAGTAAATTCTTATTTTAACAATGAGGTTAAGATGCAGCGAAATATTCGTCAAAATTCTAGTATTAGAGAACTTAATCTGATTTATAGAATACTAAGCGTCACCAGTCGATACGATAGTTCATAAACAAATTTGCAAACAAAATTGGTGATGCGAGAATAAGTAAAATCACTTCAGCAACCTTACTTTGATCATTTAAGTGAATGTTATTATTAATTATTATTATCAAAGTGCCATTTTAAACGAGTAACACTGATTGATCATGACCCAGATTTGTTCGATTGTATCAACTTCGGATGGTCACAATTTTCGGATAATTTATGACAATGTTTAAAATTTGTCTATTTTTAGATGACAGCGGTTTAAATCGAGTGATGAAGATAAAGAGATAATTGATGAATTTCATCCACAACCAAGCCAACCACTTACTGCCCAAAATTGAATTATACTAGACTCCTTATAATGATTTTTGGACTCATATTTCTTCCCAGGGACGCAAATCCAACTAATTCCTAGAGTGAGAACCCTGACTCCTATGTTGATGTCGCATACCAAGATGACTGGTATACCCAGTCTACTATTTTTGCCTCAGATATTTATGACAGTTGTAAAAGGCGCCTTTTCGAAAGACTAGAACATACAACATGTGACCTTGCAGAAAAGACGTTAAATGAATACAGAAAGCATAGATCTGTGATAAAATGTGACTTGATTCGAGATGTTGTATAAATTTAGGGAGACAATGGTTATACTGGATTGTCGGAAGATAAAAAAACTTTTGAATTCATAGATCTATTTTCGAGAAGAAATATTACTGTATTTGTACTTGTTATTCCTTGCTTTTCTATAATTGTGTACCAAAAGAAAAACTACAATGGAATGAAGGACATAAAATTACATTAGTAGATCTTCATATTGCTTTTTGATATCAAGAAAGTTGGAAGTAAAATGTATTAATAAATATTTTACTACCTGTTTTGCTAGAGAATCATTTAAAACAAAAAGTATGCAGACACTGAACGTCAATTAAACATAGTATTATATACTGTCTATACGGCTTGAACAAGTTTACACTGCATGAATGGGAGTCTTGATGCCGAAACAATTAACGGCGTAAACTTTGTGTTGTATACATAAAATTGTTATTCTTTTCACAAATGTTGATATTTGGTATTTGATATACTACAAAACAAACAACATATTCAGATTCAGCATGACAAAATACATGCAATTGGAAAATATGGGTATCATATCATGAAATATGCAGAAGTTATTAGAGAATTCAGTTTCAAAAAATTGTGAAAAGGAGTTCCGTCGCTCATGAAGCATTGAATATTATTCCATAATGTCAGATATTCAAAATTGATTTCAGTGTTATGTGAAGCTTGCAAGCAGTAATCATAACTGTATTTGTATTTTATACAGATTTACTTAAAGATTAGTGGTAGTTACTATAACTATTTTATCTTGCTTGACTATACTAATTTCCAAGTGATTATTACATGGCAGTCGGGTGTATTTGCATCCATCTATCACTTTCTTTGTCCGAACCATTTCTTTTGAACATTGGAGGATTTTCAAATAACATGGCACAAATGTTCACCATGATGAGACGGGGTGTCTCAGTAAGACCCATGTCCGTTACTCAAAGGCCAAGAACACACTTGGAAGTCAAATATCAAAAATGGGTCTAAAAACCTTGTCCGGCCCATAACACTCTCATTTATTAAGAGATTTTCAAATTACTTTGCACAAATTTTCACCGAGATAAGACAATCGCAATGCGTGTTGATCGCAGGACCCAAGGTCATGGTCACACTTGTAGGTCAAACGTAAAAAAATGGGTCTAAAACATCTTTTCCGGGATATTGCACTGTTATTTATTGAGGGATTTTGAAATAACTGTTGGCCATGATGAGATGGCATGTAATGTGCAAGACACATGTATGTAGGTAAAAGGTCAGGTTGGAGGTCAAATGTATAAAGAATGAGTCTGAAACATCTTGTCATTTATTAGGGATTTTCGAATTACTTTACACCAATGTTCACCATGGTGACCTCATGTATCGTGCAAATTCCGTGTCGGTAGCTTAAAGGTTAAGGTCACACTTACAGGTCAAACACAAAAAACAGATCTAAATATCATCACCTGAATATTACACTGTCCTTTATTGGAGGTTTATCAAATTACTAGACATATACTTCACTATGCAGCGATGGTGTGTTGCTCACATGTAGAGGTCAACGGTCAGAAAAGGGTCTGATAGGTCTTTTCCAGAATTTGACACCATTCATTTATCGCGGGATTATTTAAATTACTTGACATAACTGTTCAACATGATGAGATGGTGTGTCACACACAAGACCCATACCCTAAGTACATAGCTGAAATATCAATATCACACTTAGTCAAAAGTAAAAAATGGTTATAATAGATATGCACTGTATGGCATTAATTATATAACCATATTCTCTTAAATGCTTGAAATTTAGCGGGCTTGACATGTTGCCCTTGGGCATCTAGTAGTTGATACTTCATGTTCACTATAGTAGGGCCAAGATCTGAAGACGCAATAACAATTGACATAATGTAATTGGTTGGATCAGTTCATATCAAAGCCCAGGTCCTTCCATATGTCACACTTTTTTCAGTCCGGAGCGATATGTTGGTACTGGTTGGACAGATTTCACTGAAACTTTCTATGAATATATATATGGGTATGGGAATGATGCACATCAAAGGGTTCACAATCCACCTATGTATGACATAGTCATGGCCCTTTGATACTTTCAATTAGTCACATTTTTCCTGTCTGGAGCCATTACCGTATCTTGGTCGTGGTTCGACAGATTTAATTGAAACTGTCTATGAATATATAGATGGATGGATATGGGCATGATGCACATTCAAAGTCAGGTCACAATCCACCCATGTATGACAGAGTAATGGCCCTTTGTTACTATCCATTAATGTGTAGAACTTTGCCAAAAGTATTATTTGTTAATTCCATTTAACCCTTACAAAAACAAGTTGATGGTTATATATGCATAATTATTTCAATATGAAAGTCCAGACTCCTATATTGAAAGTCATATAGTGATATACTACAGCTATATACAAACGTATTGTTATTTTACAATTGTAAAGCAACAATATGTTTTTAAAATTGAAGACTGATTCATTTCATTGAGATTTATTACTGCACTATATTCCATCTGGAATGGGTCAGGTTACTTGAGTTCATCATGCTAATACCTATGGAGTTACATAACAACCAGACTGTTGCACTACTTTGTTTCACTCCATATCCTTTATAATATCGACAGTGTACATTGTCAAAACATTTAAAGGTGTCATTATGGGACAACTTTTTGGTCTTTGAATTTCCTAGCGCATTAATATCTCTTATTTTTTTCTTGAAAGTACAGAATATTTCTCTTTTATATACCAAAAACCCAGGTGTCCATATTAAACTGATTATCGAAAACAGTTTAGACGGTTTTCGAGTCTAATTACTTTATAGAATTTTCTGGAACTATATATCGATCAAGCATGGGTGTGTGTGGGGTTAATTCCAAGAAGAGAGCGGATGGATGGCATAGGAAGATGATTATTGAAAATAATCACCTTCAAATATTATAGAAAACGTGCCTTGGAAGCGCCTCTCAGGACCTTCAGTCCTTTGATTTAAAATTGGTAAGCCATTACATGTGGAAGAATTCTCATCATCTGATAATCGATACGCGCAAAATTGCCTATATAGAACTATGAAGGATATTAGCTTTAAATTAGTATAACTTTTTATCCGTTAAAGATGTCAAATAAATGCAAACGGTTTTGGAATGTTTTACCTTATATTTGAAATAAAAGTAAAATGGTATTTTTTAACTTTAAAACAGTTAGCAGTGCTATATAGAATATATAGGCGAAAACAATTTACTCTGAAATTAACTTAATGTCATTTAAAATATTTAAAGAGGAAAAGGGTATTTTTTCACTTTAAAATTATATAGTATGTTTTTTACCACGTTCGGAAATGTTCGGAAGACCATCCGAGTAAGACCGAAGTTTTATGGCACTTGATCTCTGGATGGTCACACTTAGGGGTCCAGCAGCGATTATACAAGCTGTTAATTAACAATAACAGCGCCTTATAGGGAAGAATTTGGGGGAAATGTGCTTTTTTATATAGAGCCTAGAAATAAAATATTGGTGTGGTTCATCATAGGGTGACAATAGATTGACTTTTTATTATGTAAAGGTGTGCAATTTCAAACAGTATAATTCGACTACAATAAATATATTTTTATATGATATTGTTTAACTTTATATTTAAAAGTGAAAATTATGATATTAATGCTATTAATATTGTAAAATACAGATGTCACAATTATTTAGACAAATAGCCTGCATAATTTATATCAAACAGAGAGAATACGTAAATACGGGGAACGCCACATACACAAGACAATACCTCCCCACGCAGACCTCAGGAAAAACAACAATCCACAAAACATAACGCACCTAAGGAGGTCAAACGTTACACATATTAAGGAACAGAGGCACAAGGAACGGCCCAACAGACCATAAGGAATAATTAAGAGTATCAAAGTGGACAGTAAAAGGAGGGGAGGGGGGAATTAATGGATGGAAAAGCTCACAGGACAATTCAAGACAACTGGCCACAATAGGCCAACATTGGGCAGGAAACACTCTGAACACTGTATAAAGTGACAGAATTGCATAGGGGAAAGGGAAACATAAAACATTCATAACACAAACAGAAACAACAATCATATAGCGAATTACAGCCTTGGAACTGTCAGTAAAAAATACTGGGGGTTTAAATCGATTTAACAGCTAGCTAACCTCACACCTTATCGCTATATGGTCATTGATTTCCAACATATATACATAAATTGACTAAGTAGGCAGTAACTAATCATTAAAATAAACCAACCATCACGTACATTTCAACAGACATACAGTAACTAATCGAGCACGGAGGAACAAGCAGCCTTATACTGACCTTATTCCCCGTAACTAAAATAGTAACATCAGAATAGAAGTAACCTTAAAATGTCAAATCAAAGTGCAATTTAAAAAAAAAAAGTCAACTTGATAATGTGTTTACTAATAAAAATTCTTAGATATTATTGATAGGGAAATGGAATTTATAACTAAAAGAAATATGTTTAATAAGAAAATAAAACACAAAAACACGACTGCACCCAACGAATATTAAGAAAAGTTTACTTGGTAGAGTCAAATGACGTCATAAAATGTAATTCGTATTGTAGATAGAAGTTTTCTTGGTATGGTGACGTCATACAATTTTAATGACGTAATAAAAGATATAGTATACGCTGCTTAAGGAGACGTTATTTATACAAGACTGTGCCATATAAACAGATACTATACAAGAGAAAAACAATTAAGTAACACAGATGCGCTACTCGGCCAGATATCGTAAAATCTCTAGGAAAATAAAATCTCACGAGAGCAGGTGAACGTAAACCAGATATGGCGCATCGTTACGATGTTAGCGGCAGACACATTGTCTAATCAAAGCGCTGAAGGCCAGGAGCTGCAGACAGCTGAATTGTGGATTTGCTTGCCCTGTGTACATCTAGTTACTTGTTTGTAAACAAATTATCATATTTACTACCAGGGGCGTAGCAAGGAGGTTTGTGTTGTGTACGCAAGATCCTTTTTGCGGGGGGTCCGGGGGTACTCCCCGAAAAAAAATTAGTTTCTAGATGGTCTGTAGTGACTTCTGGGCGCATTCTTATCCCTGAATTGAACGTTTTTTTAATGCAGATTTGAACTTTTTATTATTTCGATTTTTCGAGACAATGTGTACGCAGCTGCGTACTCTGCGTACAGGACGCTACGCGCCTGACTACTGTATTTCCATATTAACTTGCCAGTATTTTTTCATTAGTTATTTTGTGGTATTTAGGTCTTTGCCCATATCCACTTACAAATAATGGACAAGTAATTTGGTTAGATTACAATAGATTACACTAAGGAAAGTATAAAGCTAAAACAAGTCTTTGACATTGGACAATAATACATCATGTACAATTATAACTACATGGTTATATACCGAATTTGAAGACTCCTAAGTAAGCAGCAATTTGATTATTAGAACGAAGAATTGCACACGATGAACTACAAATGAAACCCTATCAGTGACGGACAGCAGATGGCATAAACTGATATCAGAAGTAACAACGCTTCAAAGACAAATCATATGATTCATAATGTAATTATGTAGCGATTATCTTCCATATACCCGTTCCACTGCAAAATATCGTGTAATCAATCGTCTTTGTTTGATCAACAGTATAATGTTTTTGAATGACATTAAGGGTACATAATTATACACAGACACGAACATATGACTATCCATACAGAACATAAACTTCTTGAGATAGAGATCACTGTGGAATGCAATTCAGTTTGATCAACTATATTATATGTTTTTGAATGGCATTGAGGGTACCTATTCAGACATGAACACCTGATACCAGATCTGTAGTTTATAATTGGCGTCAAACAATGGTTGTTAATGTAACAATATAAATACATAGGAGTTAGGATAGTCTTGCGCTGAACCATCGATATTTTGCGCATGCGAAATCGATATTTATAGACCTAAGGAAATACCTTGTACCTGGACGCGCTCGGCAGACGAGTCGTAACAATATTTCGGAATGGATTCTGACCATTAATTTACCGCACGAATACTGGTGCATATTCTACACACTCGTGTTAAGTAATAATTGTAGTTACTGTTAATCTGTACGGTATGTTATATTAAACACTTAATTCCGACCGTGATTCCGTATAGTTGGAAATGAGGTGGAGCGTTGCTATATTCAGCCTATTTCGGAGAAGTAGATTTCAAGGTCGCATCAGAAGTAAGCATTTCTGTCGAGTACGCATGCGGATGCAATGCAATTCGCACTTTAAGTATACCATGCTAAGTTGAGAGGGACGTTATGCAATGTTTACATTATTTGGCCACCTTTATTGATCAAAATAGGTAAATCAAGTAACAAGTATTTAGGTCTTGCTTATACAAAATAAATTTCAAAGTAAATGGTTTGATATTTTATAAGTTTTATATCGTTTTTTGCAAGATAGAAAAGTCCATGAATAATATACATTTGATACTTATTCACTTCAATAGTATGACAGATTAGCTCGATTTGTTTGCAAAAAAATGATAAAACTTATCACTTATGTCTCTGATAATATTTGAAAATTAATGGGTCCAGATTTTATTCCTAAATCATAGACTAGTCAGGATCCGATTATAGTGCCCAAACCCTTCTTTTTAATTGAATGTTTATTTGCAAATATATTAAACAAATACCCGAATATAAACAATGCAAATCTACACAGAACATAATACTGTATTCAAACTACAGGCTTAAGTGTTATACTTATTGTCCGGCGTACACAATTGTTCATAATATATCACAAATAAATTTGTATTTACTATCAATTAGACAAAATCACCAATGCACCTATATATATTCTTTATTTCCGTCTCATCCATGTACAGTACAACATAATACAAAAACAATATAATAACTACAAAAAAGTACATAGCCATTCTGTATAGAATTATAAGAGACTATTATCAACAATAAATATCACATTCGATTCAACAATATGTACAAGGTAAAACTGAGGATCAGTCGCTAATTGTAAATTAAAATTGTTATAAAACAGAACACAATACGATACTGAAGTACAAAAAGGGCGCAAATGCGCATCTAAAAAATAGTATTAGAAAACCATTTATCAGCCTCGATCAGATCGAGAGTGAACTAATTAGCAGCTGATTCTCAGAATACGTAAAATGTGCAACAATAACAGTAAGAAAATGTTAGACATTATTTACACATATAAAAGCTACGTCTTTGTAAAATATTAAAGCAGGTTTTGGCACATATACGAATCAACAATGGATGTGTGAATAGCATTACTAGTTTGTCTACATTAGACTTATTATGAAAAGTTGGATCTAAAATGGCTGCTTGTTCAAATAGGTGTAATCTTAAGTCGTTGTACATACAACAGTCTAATATTACATGAGGTTCGTCTTCCAAAATATTACAAGCGTCACATTTACGATTTTCAAGTTTTATATTTGTATACCTCCCAGTCTCAATTTTGATCGGTGCTGCACCACAGCGAAATTTACAAAATGCAGAACGGTGACGCAAAGGTAAAATAATTTGACAATACTTTTCTTTGACAAATTCATTTTTAAACAAACAATAAGTACGAAGTTTATTGTGGCCGCGCCCCGATACACTTTCATTACGATTAAGTGTCACTGACCAGTCATTAATAAATAACGCCATGTGTTTTTGCACTAGACTATCAACAAATGAATGTACAGGAATAGACATCAATATTACAAAACTGATTCAAGTTACAGGCAGATATTTGACTTTTAACTTTATACATAAAAGACTCATCCAATTTTTACATGCTGAAGTAGCTCTAGCATACGCCCAAAGTGCAATACGTTTGTTTATTCTGCTAGACACCATATTAGACAGGCGGGACCAATACCTAGAAATAGCTATCCATTGTCGAACTATTGGAGGTTGCCAGGCCATTTCACCTATGACTGCGGCATTGGGAGTATATTTCCCAACCCCTAAAAAGTATCGCATTGTACGATTGTGTACGGTGTTGATGCAAAAAAAAGATTTACTACCCCAAATTGCTGACCCATAATCTATAACAGACCAAACCAAAGAATTATACAATTTTGTGAATACTTCATATGGAACCCCGCCAATTATCTTACACTTTGTTATTAATATTGATGATGGTATAAACACGGACACGGACATATGTGATATAAATAATTGCACTCCATCATCAAAAATACAAGATCATGCTTTTAATTGTAACAGACAAAATAAGTGTCATTATAATTTCTGTTGAGAAAAGACAAATGTATGTTTGCGATGCTAGAAAGCTAAGTGGCTACCATAATACACAGCCTACCTTGCCGAAACAAAGTACAAGGCAAAACTTTATGATGCACAAAGAAATCAAATCCAACTTTATTTAAGATATTGTTTATGTTGTAATTTAAATGATTTAGAAAATGAATTTCACTTCACGCGCATATGTCCTTGTTTCGAACTTTTACGTATGAAATATATTAAGACTTATTAATTCAAAAAACCTTCTATGTTTAAATTTTAGAATTACTTCAATCAAATGAGAAAAAAACGTTATTTACCTTGGCCTTATTCAATAAACACGCACTTAATCAGAGGAATGTTATACTTAATGTTAGAATTAATTGAGTTTATTCCCATTTCTTTTGTTTTGTTATTATCTGTTTATACAATCACTTGTAATATTCATCTTTATGTATGAAATGGGTAATTTAAGAACAAATATTACAATGCTATTGATGTTATTCATTAATATATGTATTAATTTTTTTCACATCACATGATGATGTAATTGTGTACATAATTTGCTAACGATGATGAGCTGTAATCGCTCAAGTCGATAGTAAACTTTATGTTCTGTTCTGTTCATGATTCAATATATTTATTTCGAAAGAGCCTACAATAAGTATCATGAATGTATAATACATTCTGATAAATTAGTACTGCCCGGGGCAATTTCATTATGCTGGCTAAACACAGCGGGGTTGCTAATTAAGTCGCGAAGGATAATGATCATGAAATTATATCATAAATCGGTAAATCACGGAGGCTTCCGAGTGTTTCCGACCACCGTGTCCACTGATTAGCGACACACGCATTGATATTAACTATCAGCTAATCTGATGTTGAAGATTCTTCGGTATGAGGTAGCCACCACGATAAAATTCAACGTACATGTAATGCTTGCAAGCCTGTCGGACTGGCAATCAAATGATTGATAACAATATTAGTTAAATAAATAAACGTTAATATCAACTCGCCCGCACACACATTGATTAGAAGTGAAGGCGGTAAACTAAAACCGGTCCTATCATAGTCCATGTTGAACTGTAGTCATACATGCATGCTTTGAAATTAACATTGATTGACACAGTGCAATACTTGTACAATCTAGGGTTGACAAGTCTTTACAGAACACGAACAAAATTTGTCAGCCCCAGTCTTTCTGCGCTTTCAGTGCTTTGATATCATAGACGTATGCTACTATATACACACGATATTATACATACGTACATACAGTATGTGATTTCTTGCGAATATGTCATATATTATATATTTATAAATGTATACACATAGATTAAGCGAATTGCATAGGCCCTACCTTTAAAATGCCCAATTTTATCATTTTTTGAAATTTAAGATGTTTACCCTGCTAAAGCGTCTAGTAGAATGACCAATACACCCTAAACTTTACAAATGATATATGTGAAAACCCCATGAAAAGCTCGTGCTCAAACAGCCCATATTATCACTGTATTGTATACGTTACGCGAAGACAAATATTTCACGCTATTCGTTGAAACGCGTGAAATTACTATTCTAATGATATAGTGCGCGAGTATTTACCTAGCACTCATAAATATTGCATACATATTCGCACGGACATATTAACCATGAATATGTCCGTGATATCCGTAAAATGATTTCCGTCGTCCAAATGTTACCGAATACTAGTCTATAAATAGCGATGGTGTCACAGGAGATTGTCACGAGTTTGGGAGAGATCTCGTGACAATCTCCTGCGGATAGAACATATTATATAGAATTAACAAACTTATATCGTAACTTATTACTGAATTTATATACACATATTGTTGCATAAATTTACTATATCTCTTTTTATCGAATACCGTAGAGTCTACCCGACATCTTGATTTTCTGAAAACACTAATTATTAATTTATGAAATATGTTTCGTTGAGTTGGCATCGTTTTTTCTGCTACGGGGTTACTCAATATATTTCATTATCAGAAGTATAATCGCTTCTTTTTCTTTGGTTACTGTTTTAGAATAAAGATTTACAACAATTCACAATGTCATCATTCTGTACATACATCCGTGACATTCTAAATCCATTTTATCATGATATAATTTTCCTACTTCGTACTACTGTGGGAGGGGTAATTAGTTTACATCCCATACATCTATTTCATCATTAGCTCTCTTGACAACAGAAATAACATATCATTTTACCAATAAAATTAAAAAGTAATTCACCTTATCTGGATAGAGTTTTAGAGCCAATAAAGTCCTCTCGAAACAAGACACAGCACTTGACAAATTCCGGTTTTGTAGGCACTATTCCTACGTTCACATATAATTATGTACGTGTATTATATATATATAGATAACCTTCACACCGTACTTAAAGTAGGTCTAGTATATGGTGGCATGTTTCTGCCGTAAGATCAACTGTTCAGGTTCCGCAAAACAGACTCGCGTTAGCTAGATAAATATATAGAGGATATTGTATGAGTGTGGTTTATTGAATTTATTGAACGAGTTGAATAAAATTATATTAAGCGAGCCTCTGGCGAGCTTCATATTCTTTTTTATTGAACGAGTTGAATAAATTCAATAGACTAAACAACACGAATTTAATATTCTATTTAACACAAACAAATAATAAAATAGAAGAACATGAGTGGAACTTGTGACCCCTCAAAGCAAGTCGGTTTAATCTTAAAACTTGAAATCTTTTAAAACGGCACGGTAAAACTTTGTAATATTTTGCATTTAGTTGTCTTATGTGATCCAGAAACTAAAGGAAACAGTTTAGTTAAGATTCTTGATGATGAGTATTAGAGTTGTCTTACCTTAAATGTATTTTACAATTCGCCAATATCAAACGTAACTGTAAAACGTAAATTAAGGAAAACTTTTCCTCTTAAAATGTCATCAATAAATATGATTAATGACGTCATCACATAAACAAGTCTCTGACGTCATTTAGTATACACGTGTTCAGTGAGTCCGTTCCATCTCTCTGAATCGAATCGCTATCAAGTGTGTGGAATCTAGTCAATTTTAATTGATAAAGGACTGAGCTCTTCGAACAAAGATAAATATGTTGGTTCAAATTCCTATGTACACTAATGACGTGTTGAATGTTGTCTGAAAGACGAATATTTTGAGATGGAATAAACTTACTGAACTGGATATGTAGATGGGAGAATTTTGCTGGACATGATTAGTAGATTTGTCATAACCTTGCATGTTAACGGTAAATATTATCATATTTCTGTTTGTGTTTGCTGCAGTGTTCATGAGCATCCCTATTTAATGCATTAAACGTAAGCGATGGATATTTTTTATTATTACTTGTTAATTGTAAAACAAGCAGCGTATGGATTTCATTTAGGTTTCCCCGCGCATTTGCATATTATATGCACACTGTGCAAATGATATTTATTGCATAGTAGAAACATGCACGGGTATGTGATAAAGATAATTATCTGATTGTCTAGTTAGTGTTCGCCTTTTGTAACAGTAAGATAATTATCTTAACTCAAATTACTGCCTGGATGGTGCAACCAAAGCAATTTTCGACATTATAAATAATTTTACTGTTTATCTAGATAAGATTCGCTCCCTCACATAAGTACATGTAAGTGGTAAACACAGGAGATTGTCACGAGTTATTTCCCTTTATCCCATATATAATTATCTCCATTTGCCCCTTCTGTAGAATTTCCATAGAAGGGATGAGGGGAAAGAACTAGTGACTATCTCCTGTGCTGCTTAACACGAACATATTCATTTGCGAACATTGACAGGTTATCTTAAGGCAGAAATATGCCACCATAGATCTAGCTTCATTTTCCGAAAATGATCGATTTCGCATTGTTCACTCTTATCCTTCGTGCTGAGTCGACTGACACGTGACAAGTACTCGTTCTTTGTCAGGGGCGTAGCTTGGACATTTTTCAATACGACTTTGTTGGGGGTTTCACGTATAGATATTTTATGTCTTGTCCTAGTTAAAGTCATCATCAGCATCGATAAATTGAGTTCTTACTAAATGTGCTTTGTATCAACCCAACTATGGTATTGAACACCAAACATCATTATCAGTATCATTATTATATTATTATTATTATGCGGCACGGACTATATGAGCCCAGGCCCGTAGCTGGGCATACGCACGTACGCCCGTGCGTATCATCATTTTGAAAAGTCGAAAAACTAAAGACTTTAAATCGCATTAAAAATCGAAGGCTGATGGGGGTGAAGGGTTACAGCACAGCTATTGAACTATACGTACATATATTGACATTAACCAAGTACATAGACATCGCCATTTTTTTAGATATGGAATATAACTGCTTCTTAGAATATTAATCGCATACATGTTATATGCTATTTAGTTATACTGGACTGGAACTTCGTATGTACAAATAGAAAAGAGAGCATTTTATCAGTAAAACACTAAACTTAAGGTAATATCCTTAGCATGCAGATGTAAAGTTAAATTTAGTCCAGAACTACATTATTTGTATCATACGAACATTAGCATTTCCAGGAATAGAATAGTTATGTATTAACTTATTTGACAGTTGTTGTTTGCATACGCTTTATTATCACCAACGGACGGACGAACTGACGGGATCCTTTCAGACAAATAATTATATGTTTAGTATGCTGATAATTAAATGGCAGGTGGTGTGTGAAATTCATGCCTCGTGTGCATCTGATGTGACCAACGACATTGACCAGTTCTGCACCGAGATACGTCGATGGCAAAGACGCTGCCAGACGGTAATGGAGGACTAAATCGACTGCCTATTCGAAGCGTTGGGTCAGGCAAATAAGGACCTCTACCCAAATGTCCGCGCCTGTCTGTCTATATTGTTATCAATGCCTGTGTCAACAGCGACAGCAGGACGGTCCTTTAGCACGATGAGACCTATTAAGACCTATTTGCGAAGTACGACATGTTTAAATCATTATTTTAACTTATCCTTAGACGGGAATTCAACGTTTCAAGCAGCTTATTTTAGGACAAATTATGCTTGTTTAAACGGTGCCAATTGATGTTATTTATTATGAACAAAATGGGGGAATTTAGAGTACCTGTCAATGTGAAGATTGTTTCCGTGATATCACGGAAATTCATGAAGATCAGCGAGTGATACCGATTCGGTTAGTCTCTCTTGTGACAAGTTTAATCTCCACATGTGGTTTCTTAAGATATTATCGTAATATAACTGTTCACTGGACGACGGACATATAAACCATATGTCTATATGACCGTGACTGGACCATGGTTTATGGTGGTAAAGTGTAGACTGCATTTATAGTGTAAAGCTTCATGAAATAAATTTCTTCTAGGAGACCATATCGCGACTCTTGTGTCGTATTTTCTTTAAAGGTAGTGAGTGTCACTTTATCAAAAAAATCGATCCTCGTAAATTTCGGAATTTTGCATGTTAATACCTTTGTACAGACCTGTTCTTTCATTTTGCATTATTTATTTTTTTAAGAACCCTCTATAACCATACAAATTTAAGCTTAAAACAGGTATTTCCTATCTTGGCCTACGCGCCTAGTTAGAGCTATTTATATTTCGCGCCAAAATTTCGAAATGCATTGTGGGAAGGTCTCGTGAGATCACAAGGTGAAGATCGCGACATTCGAAGACTAAACAATGCCTGGTCCGCCGAAAACGGTTACTGGTTCGACTAAAAAGAAGCAGAAAGCTGCACAAGCTAAACAGAGACGTGTCGAAAGCGTCAGGATTGGGCCATTTATTGACACATGGGTTAATATAAAGGCCGAAATGGCTTGGAAAAAGACGAAGAAGTCGCCGAGATGCTGATTTCATGGTGAGGGATAGTCTCAATATTATTCTTTTCAATTTTCGCAGTACGTCGTTTATTCATTTTCCTCAGTTTAGAGCTGTCAACAAATGAAACGGTATCGATGTATCCTCGATATATTTCCATCGATACATATTTTAAAAAAATGATAGTTATGAACATTAAATACATGCCTGAACGACGAAAAATAACGCAAAACTAAGATGGAAGATGCGCAGTCAAATTCAAAAGCATGAACACGGTATGACTAAAATACGCAATGGAGATTTATGGGGGCAATGGAGATTGAAATTCAATATACCGCGTTTTTTACTTTAAATATGTCACATATTCGACAAAGTGTGGTATATAAATGTGTAGATATTGTTTATAAATATGTTATGATAGATCTATTGTAAACAAATACATATATAACGATTTTCACTGGGGCAATGGAGATTTTTTCACCGGCGCAATGGAGATTTTTCCCTATTATATCTACCACGTAAACTTGTAAACTAACACACATTAACCCGATTTTTATTGTGTAAATTTCTTCAATTATGCATGTACAATACTTATATATGTGAATTCACAACTGCAATGAAGTTTTTCCAGGTACGCAATGGAGATTTTCACTGGGGCAATGGAGATTTTCACTGGGGCAATGGAGATTTTCACTGGGGCAATGGAGATTTTCACTGGGGCAATGGAGATTAAAATTCAATATACCGCGTTTTTTACTTTAAATATGTCACATATTCGACAAAGTGTGGTATATAAATGTGTAGATATTGTTTATAAATATGTTATGATAGATCTATTGTAAACAAATACATATATAACGATTTTCACTGGGGCAATGGAGATTTTCACTGGGGCAATGGAGATTTTTACATACGCATTGGAGATTCTTCGATGCGCAATGAAGGCTGATCTCAAAAAAATAATTTATCATAGAAGAGTTATATACGTAGTATATTTCATGATTTTGGAAATTACATACGCATAAAGTTAATAAGTTTCCTTTATGATCGAGTCCATATACAATAATGCAATTTTACAGAACATCCGTAACGTTATTATTTGCAGAATTACACACTATAATTCGTATTATCTTAAACGAAATATAACATTTCATACTTGTTCAATAAGCAATATAATAAAGTAAGAGTTTATGTATATGTATACGTAAGAGTATGGGCGAAATGGAGATATTTCGATGGTCGAATGGATACTAGTACAAGACGGTATGAAAATTAAATGTAAAACATTAATAGTAATTACATTTGCCGTACTGTGTAGGATTTGATAATATGCGAGTAGAATATTACCTATTTGGATATTTATTGTACGTGTAATGTGTGTATGGAAGAAATTCCGCATAATACACAATTTAATGTTGATTTTATTAATTTCACATATACCGTATTTTTTTGTTTTACTCGAACAAACCAATAACTATCATTCGAGTTTAAGTTTTAATTGCAATTTATTAGGCACACGTAAGTTAGCTTTTAAGCAATTAAGGAATTCCATGGCGGTTTTATTTTCGGTGAATCAAAGGTTTTCTGTTTAAAGGGGATTAAGTGCAATCAACACTTATTGACCATCTCAGCTACCATAACATACCGCCTAAAACCTTGCCATCCAAAATCCTGTTGCATCGGTGCCCATATCGACACATAGATCCCTGTAGATTTGCCAGCATGCGTGCCACAAAATTTTAAGCGAAGCGAAATGTTCTCCGACTTTTTCACTACGCGTCATGAATTGGGTTTCCTTGCGATTCGCATACAAATCAACGTTTTCTTTCACAAATCGAACCAGTTCGAAAATCGACTGATGCCAAAGACTATTTACCGTCTTGCTTTTTACCAATTTTGTACCACCTATTTTTGTGTACTACCACAATCTAAATGAACAAACTAAGCCTAATGCGTTGACGTTTTTATTTGCAATATCTTTATATGAGTGAACTCAAATGTGATCTTTGCTTATATTCTCAGTTTCAGCTTTTTATATATTCATTATTATTATACTTGATTCATTGACAGTTATCAAAGAACTCGTTATTATATAACAATATTTGATCATTTTCTTCTTCGCGTATTCAAATTCACCGCGCCACTATATATATAAAATGCTACCGATACAACTTCTGCTGATTTTTGTTTGCATTTATTATTCATCAAAATTACAGCTTGACTAGGAATTCAATATGTCTGTTCAATTGCGTGTTCCGTTATTAAGCTGTTGTTGATCTTATCAGCAAATTCGTTTATTTCATACAAGCATTTTTTATGCAACACTACCGATATCCATTTTACATCGTATCAAGATAAACTGTAAAATAAAACTATGTAATGATTATGTAATTTTCAAAAATGATAAACAACATGTGTTTGATACATAGTTTTATGTAAGAGTCAACAATAATCAGCAACATGTTTTGGATATCATATTTATCATTTCATCGTTTCCAGAAATGGCAGAAGCAAATTGATTATTGCAGTAAAGTGTAATGTCATATCATTGTGTTAAATGTTCATTTTACCACAAAATAATGAAATGTATTATTTATACTCAAGCTGTAACTGAAGGTATCTGATATCTATACTGTTATACAACTGTACGCCGTTGAAACAGACAGACATAGTATACGGTTACCGGGATGTGTCATATGTATGCAATAGCTTAATTACGCGGTGATTAATGAACCAGTAAACCTCTGTTGCATGAAATATATAGATACTCCTACTCAACTAACTTGCAATGCAAATATGCATAATCTCCAACTCATGTACATTCAATGCAAAAGGCCCGAATAGACATGTCTTCAAAATGACCGTTTCGTGTTTATAGTCATTCGAACCGTTTTGACTCATTAGTCCGGCATTTTTATAATGTACATGTATTCTGAAAAATTGCTACATATTGTGTACATATTGTTTAGAAAGAATAGTGGTTTGATTGAAAAATTAATTAATTTATGTTCACATGTTTTGTTATGAAAAAGTAAAAGAGGCACGTGCAGCAATTTCTTTGTGCTATAATGTAAGATATTCATTCTTTATACGCGTAATATATATAGAAGTCAGGACGAAAACTGTCCAAAAATCTATTTAGATCAAGAGCTAAATATCAGAGCAGGAGTTCTCCATTGCCCCAGTGAAAATCTCCATTGCGTACCTGGAAAAACTTCATTGCAGTTGTGAATTCACATATATAAGTATTGTACATGCATAATTGAAGAAATTTACACAATAAAAATCGGGTTAATGTGTGTTAGTTTACAAGTTTACGTGGTAGATATAATAGGGAAAAATCTCCATTGCGTCGGTGAAAAAATCTCCATTGCCCCAGTGAAAATCGTTATATATGTATTTGTTTACAATAGATCTATCATAACATATTTATAAACAATATCTACACATTTATATACCACACTTTGTCGAATATGTGACATATTTAAAGTAAAAAACGCGGTATATTGAATTTTAATCTCCATTGCCCCAGTGAAAATCTCCATTGCCCCAGTGAAAATCGTTATATATGTATTTGTTTACAATAGATCTATCATAACATATTTATAAACAATATCTACACATTTATATACCACACTTTGTCGAATATGTGACATATTTAAAGTAAAAAACGCGGTATATTGAATTTTAATCTCCATTGCCCCAGTGAAAATCTCCATTGCCCCAGTGAAAATCTCCATTGCCCCAGTGAAAATCTCCATTGCCCCAGTGAAAATCTCCATTGCGTACCTGGAAAAACTTCATTGCAGTTGTGAATTCACATATATAAGTATTGTACATGCATAATTGAAGAAATTTACACAATAAAAATCGGGTTAATGTGTGTTAGTTTACAAGTTTACGTGGTAGATATAATAGGGAAAAATCTCCATTGCGCCGGTGAAAAAATCTCCATTGCCCCAGTGAAAATCGTTATATATGTATTTGTTTACAATAGATCTATCATAACATATTTATAAACAATATCTACACATTTATATACCACACTTTGTCGAATATGTGACATATTTAAAGTAAAAAACGCGGTATATTGAATTTCAATCTCCATTGCCCCCATAAATCTCCATTGCGTATTTTAGTCATACCGTGTTCATGCTTTTGAATTTGACTGCGCATCTTCCATCTTAGTTTTGCGTTATTTTTCGTCGTTCAGGCATGTATTTAATGTTCATAACTATCATTTTTTTAAAATATGTATCGATGGAAATATATCGAGGATACATCGATACCGTTTCATTTGTTGACAGCTCTAAACTGAGGAAAATGAATAAACGACGTACTGCGAAAATTGAAAAGAATAATATTGAGACTATCCCTCACCATGAAATCAGCATCTCGGCGACTTCTTCGTCTTTTTCCAAGCCATTTTCGGCCTTTATATTAACCCATGTGTCAATAAATGGCCCAATCCTGACGCTTTCGACACGTCTCTGTTTAGCTTGTGCAGCTTTCTGCTTCTTTTTAGTCGAACCAGTAACCGTTTTCGGCGGACCAGGCATTGTTTAGTCTTCGAATGTCGCGATCTTCACCTTGTGATCTCACGAGACCTTCCCACAATGCATTTCGAAATTTTGGCGCGAAATATAAATAGCTCTAACTAGGCGCGTAGGCCAAGATAGGAAATACCTGTTTTAAGCTTAAATTTGTATGGTTATAGAGGGTTCTTAAAAAAATAAATAATGCAAAATGAAAGAACAGGTCTGTACAAAGGTATTAACATGCAAAATTCCGAAATTTACGAGGATCGATTTTTTTGATAAAGTGACACTCACTACCTTTAAACAAACAGAAAACGCAGGTGAACCCTTCTGTACGCATCCCCCCTGGGGGAGGACACTCACAGACCCCGCATTCATTGCCTCGGTTAAATCAGTTTTGCCTCAAGCTACGGGCCTGTATATATATATATATATATATACATGCGTAAAATATATAATATAATATACCAACACTAAGTCTTGGTTTATTCGCGCCTTTTTTCTACGTTCATAAATCTACTCTGTTCTGAAATATGTACCTAGCATCCATAAAAACGTAATAATAATCATTCATGTAGGACTTAATACTCTAGTTTTATTTTTGATTTTTCTACCGATTACGTCGTTGACTATACTTATGCCTGGTACTGACATTTTAAGGATTGTATAATATCATTTCAAATACTGAGCAAAGCAATTTTATATATATTAATAACTAGTAATAATTATGAAGTCATCAACACAAAGTTTTGCAAAATATTGAGCTTCGCTCTCTTACGTTGAAGATACGATATTGAAGCGAATTGTATACTTTGAGTATTACGTGCCTGTGCATTATTCACGGAATGATTTATAAAAAAATATATAAAACTTATAAAATGAATATCAATTTTAATGCTTTTCAATTTATTTTATATAAGTTATACAGGTGATTTGTCTGAACAATTGCAACATCTGTATAACATCAGAAATAGCATTAATATAATAATTTAAAAACAATTAAATAATGTCAACGCAAAAAATATATTTATTGTACATGCAAGGTGTCCTGTAGATAGTTTTTTTGCGTCAATGAAGAAACTTTATCACCGTACTGATTGTGATCATTGGAACAGCTTCAAAATGTTGTCTGCCACAAATGTAGCAGTCAGATACCCAGCGTGGCAATAGCGTGATTGGAAAGCATTTCTTGCACCAATCTTCAAACCAATTCGTGGAATAAGGTACTTTTAGGTTATTTGTTTTACCATTGGGATTACGATGAAACCTTAATTCACAAAATCGAACTCCAAATGTTTTTTTCTTTATGATAATAATACATAATGTTTTAACCGTTTATCGGATAAATAGATCTAAGAAAGCCCGAGGCTACATGTTTATGTGTTATACCAGTTATCAATCGGTGATCATCGGAAAATTTACGATCACTTACGGATCTGCATCGACTGGATTTATCTGATAAGCGATATTATTGGGTATGGTACCCCCGCTATACAAACGAGGGGGACACCCCGTCCTTGTACCTCCCCAGTCGTGCGTATCATCAAAAACAGCCCAGCTACGGCCCCGGAGCCCTTTTGTGTTAAGGACCGCATGTGAATAAAGGTTGATTTTTTAAATCTCAATTCATCGACATGGAGATCTACACTATCTAATGGCGATACCTATTTTTCATTTTAGTCACCCATCCATATGAAAACTTGCACCGAAAATTAGCATTATTAACGTCTCCTTTTAATTATTCCAAATGTATTTCGTTTACAATTTTAGTCATAAAGGTTTAGTAATGACTGGTTTGATTAATTTGGAATAAAATAATTATTCAGGGAACTCCCTATTTTTTTACTATTTCATATTGTTTATCCAGTCACTTATATTGAAACCGCTATGGATTTCATGAATGGCTTAGTGCTTAAGTACAATGGAAGCATCCTGCCAGAATTTTGGTACATCATGGTGGGAGTGAAAAACGTCTCGTCTGTAAAAATGCTGGTGTGTCCAGCGTCGCGCAGTTCTTTTATTCTTCGCAGGTCATGGATTCTGCTCAGTAAACATCGTCTCTCTCCATCAGGACGCGTCTATTAGACATGTGTAACCCGAGATATGATGTGATGGTGGACATCGGAGTACAGACAAAGTACGGGGGTCATGTCACCATTATGAAATTACATAGTTGAAATGACAAAGCATGACGCTGTTTGTTTCTCGTATTTATTTAGTACAGTTTCAGTGAATCTGAATCCGAACTGCTGATCCCAATTTGTAAAATAATTTTTACGAAGAAATGTATAACAGAGCTGGTTCTCCCTGACTAAATTGGCAAGAAGTCGCTTCCGTCGCCTACTCGTCCGTGTATTTCGAAAGTTGAGGGAGCACTGCCAGTGCTTCGGCTCGTATGTTGTGGCTCCAGCCTCAGTCCAGGACCAGGGACAGGCTGGTTTAACAAGCCTCTTTCATGTACTTGGACTTGCCCAACAAGTTGTCTAAATCAACGTTTTCGTTAAGAAATATACGATGGCACCTGTATAAGACAAATTCATCCTCATCATCCTCATATCTTTAATCGTCATTATCATCATTATAATTATAAGCATCATCAGCTATAATCGTCATTATCATCATAGTTATCATCATAATCATCATCAACAACAATGAGGATGATGAGGATTATTATTACATGTATTATTATTATTATTGTTGTTGTTTTTGTTGTAGTTGTTGCTGTTGCTTTTGTTGTAATTATTGTTTGTGGTCAATGGATAAGATATGTCCTCCAGCATGTTTGCTTATGAGTTGACTGGTGGCTGCACAGCAAATGTTTTAGCCTTCATGTCTTCTATGTTATCATGCCAATTTGAAGGGAGAGCAAGGTAGACTCTTAGCCTAATGTTTTGTTGTCATCGGTGATTTTAACGCTCTTCTTTTTCCGCAGAAGTATTGTATCTGAAATGAACAAAACAACCACAACTAGTTTTAACCCAAGAGATAATTCATTTGGCCTGAATAACCATTGTGCTGAAGCACTTATGCAGTGAATTTGTTTTTAAGAGATTAGGCCACATGTTAGAAAATAAATAACTATTTTAGATATTTAAAACATTTGATAATGAGTGTCATTACTTTGCAAGTTATATTTGCAAACGTGGAGGGAGAACTTTCAACAATTTTTACTTATCTTGATTATTTTTGTCGTAAATCACTAATAGCTTTACAATGTTAGACATGTATATGATACAAACTAAACCTCGTGCACGGGAATCGAGAGCGCCTGGTACGTTACATTTACAAGAGCTCATAAATCCCATTCGATTGAAAAATTAATTTTGAAGCGATTCGTCCGTGTTTTATAGGATATGATATCGAAAAGTAACTTCGTGTGAAATTTAAGCAAAATGCATTGCTCTATGATAAAAAAACTTGAGAAGTTCAGTGCGTCTTTACCATCTATACGTCAAGCACTCCGTCTAAACAGACACATTAGTTCATACAGAATGAGTGTTGAACATGCTATCGCTGAACTAAAAAGTTATAGAAGTTTAAGTAGAGTGGGGAGGCATCCGCGAAATCGGTTGTTCATTACAATGCGTGTCTGTGCTAAACGTTTATGTAGGCGAATTATTGTTTTAATTGTGTAACCAAGTTCGTTTGACATTCGAAAATAAGTAAGCATGTACCTGTAGTCGTTAACTAATACATATGTAATTGTCCAACTTGTGGCATTACAACTCAAACGTGAGAAACGTAAATAGGGTTTGCACCTTTAAGTCAAAGTGCACGTTAAACTTTTGAGAAAACCCCCTCTTTACGTTCCTATTCCGATGTCCACACCCGACCTCCGATATCCGTTGCACATATCTATTGATTGGACAGCTGGAGTAAGTGAACTTCATCTTAAAAGTACAATAACGCCTCAATGCTTGTGGTTAAGTTTATCTATACCTGAGGAGGGTTGTAAACAATTGTGAGGTGGTCAGCTATAACGAAAATTGTTTTTGGAAATTATTGACCAATAGACCTAACCTCATGTTCAGAAGCGCAACTCCTACCACACTTACTGAGATAATCCTGGTTTAATAGTCTAACGGTCTATGCTTTTGAGTGTGACTCGGCACTAACTAGAAATTGGTATTCACAAATGTTACGGCAGCTGGAATACACTCGAATGAGTGAGGAGGGTGCGGCCATTTGACAGTGACTCCAACTACACTCAAGTGTCGTTTGTTTATACCGATTTAGGAAACTCAAGTAAATTTACAATATGTCTATGTTTTTATTGAATGATATTCGCGTTGATAATGTATTGGCCACTAATGTAAATATTATAATAGCTCTATGTATATTTAACACAGCATGTATTTTACATGGCGCACTGCATTACTTTCTTGTATAAAAGGAGCCCAAAATTATGAATCAAAGATGTTTTAGCCATTGTAGCAACAGCACTGATGAAGCCCATTCAAACATGTTTGCGTTAAAATGAGCCAGATACATCTTTAAAACAGCATATATTTTTGCATATCACACGCAAAAATAGGAGGGGTGTTCGTAAAGTTTCGGGAAAGTGTAATAATAAATATTTATCAATAAGATTTCGACTGTAACAATATCAAAGTATATCTTATCAAATGCATTACTTTTTTTCTATATATCACAAATAGCATACATTCTATTGTCGCTATAGCAACGACATGTAGACGTGACTGGGGCAGCTACAAATAACACATGCGTATTGTTACTAAAACTCATAACAGTTGGTTTCTAAACAATGGATTATGCTTAAATCTTTTTGAAATACTTTTCTGCATACTTAATACACTTTCCCATCTATGTACCCATGAGTTATAGCATGTTCTGTAATGTTCAGTAGGTATTTTCCTTATGCATTCGCGCACAACCGCTGGTAGGTCGTCGACGTCTTCAAATCTGGATCCTCGTTACTCTGTTTTGATGGTAGGAAACATCCAGAAATCGAACGGCACAAGATCTGGGGAATAAGGTGCATGTCTAACCAAGTCAATTCCCAACTCTGTTAGTGTTGCCTTGGTAACCACAGACGAATGATTTACTTTTACCCATTCAAACACAAAATTTCACTGAATATCTTTGATCTGGGTTTATTTTCACTTCTTGATAGATAAGCCTGGACCTGCGCCATCGATACCTGCCAACCAAACAATTACACCTCCACGAATACACACCGCTAAGCCTGGACCTGCGCCTTCCATACCCGCCCACAAGACCTAAATAACTCCATGGAGAAACACTGCTCAGCCCGGACCGGCGCCATCGATACCCGCCAACCTGACCTAGACAATTCCATTGAGACCCACCGCTCAGACCAGATCTGCGCCATCAATAACCGCCAACCAGACCTAACTAACTCCATGGAGACACACCGCTAAGCCTGGACCTGCGCCATCGATACCCGCCCACCTGACCTAGACAACTCGACGAATACACACCGCTAAGCCTGGACCTGCGCCATCGATACCTGTCAACAGTCAGTGACAACTCGACGAATACACACCGCTAAGTCTGGACCTGCGCCATCGATACCTGTCAACAGTCAGTGACAACTCGACGAATACACACCGCTAAGCCTGGACCTGCGCCATCGATACCCGCCTACCTGACCTAGACAATTCCATTGAGACCCACCGCTCAGACCAGATCTGCGCCATCAATAACCGCCAACCAGACCTAACTAACTCCATGGAGACACACCGCTAAGCCTGGACCTGCGCCATCGATACCCGCCCACCTGACCTAGACAACTCGACGAATACACACCGCTAAGCCTGGACCTGCGCCATCGATACCTGTCAACAGTCAGTGACAACTCGACGAATACACACCGCTAAGCCTGGACCTGCGCCATCGATACCTGTCAACAGTCAGTGACAACTCGACGAATACACACCGCTAAGCCTGGACCTGCGCCATCGATACCTGTCAACAGTCAGTGACAACTCGACGAATACACACCGCTAAGCCTGGACCTGCGCCATCGATACCTGTCAACAGTCAGTGACAACTCGACGAATACACACCGCTAAGCCTGGACCTGCGCCATCGATACCTGCCAACAGTCAGTGACAACTCCACGGATACATATCGCTCAGCCCGGACTGGCGCCATCGATACCCGCCCACCAGACCTAGACAACTCCAAGGAGACCCACCGCTCAGACCAGACCTGCGCAATCAATAACCGCCCACCGGACCTAAATAACTACACGGAGATCCACCGCACAGCCCGGACTGGCGCCATTGATACTCGCCCACCAGACCTAGACAACTCCAAGGAGACCCACCGCTCAGACCAGACCTGCGCCATCAATAACCGCCCACCGGACCTAAATAACTACACGGAGATCCACCGCACAGCCCGGACTGGCGCCATCGATACCCGCCAACCTGACCTAGACAACTTTTATTTCAAAATCTGACGTCGGAAAGTTGTTTTGGTGCCAATTAAAATAAAATATGTAAAAAGGCATTTTTGATGACTTTCATGATTTATTGCATTCAATATTTGCATCAATCAATACAATTACATTGATTATTGTGCATATACAATAGTGATGTCTATAGAAAACACATATCACCTTAATTGACTGATTGACATATCTTGTATTTTTCAGTAAACAACAAAGACAGTAGTAACCATGTTGTATAAGTAGTACAAATCTAGAGATACGTAGTTTATTCTGTTTATAAAATGCAGTTAAAAAATATCTACATCTCTGAATAATTGGCTATTTTGAAAATTTCTAATTCTACTTTGTATAGTCAGCAAATTTGTGATAAATGTGAAGATAGATATAAATCAAAGGAACGTTAGTGTACACTGTTAATGTCAAACAATATAACATTGGAATTATAAAAATACGCAAACATTTTATTTTATCAATAATTAAAAACACTTTAGTATTAATAGTATTTGCATTGCATGAATATGCGTAATGCAGGCGCGGATCCAGGATTTTGGGTTAGGGGGGGCGTAAAGTGGTCTAGGGGGGTCCGGGGGCATGCTCCCCCGGAAAATTTTGAAAATAATGGATCCATCTGGTGCATTCTGAGGATTCAGAAATACTTTATTTTGTATTGAAAAAGGATAGCTTTCAAGGCAAAATCAATCCAAATAGCACACTTTTATGAAATATCAAGATTTCATGACCAGGTGTCTCAATTTAAGACGAGAGATTCCAGAGATGTTGTGTTATTTTTGGAGTAAATTCGACAAAGTACTAGTATTATTGCGAGCGGAGCGAGCGAAAAAAATACACATTTAGTCCTTTTCTCATTCAGAACAAAATAAAATTACGTATGCACGGACGATTTTAGGGGGGGCGTACGCCCCTTCCGCCCCCCCCTGAATCCGCCCTTGTAATGTATACAGTCAAACCTGTCTGTAAAGACCACCCATGGGAACAGCAAAATGTGGTCTTACAGGTGGTCTCATTTAACAGATTTAATATCATTGAAAAATGGTCTGATGGGAGATAAAATTGGTGGTCTTTGCAGACAGGTTTTGCAATAGTGGTCTTTGTTCGCAGGTGGTCTTTAACACAGGTTTGACTGTATTGTTACAATGGCAACTAATCCATTAACATACCTTAATGACTAATTACCTTATTCAGGCTTTATTATCAATTTATCACACATTCGATCGGCATACATGTAGAAAATACATAATTCACAATTATGTCGCACAATATTTTCCTTAAATAAAACAAATTTCTCATGATGACATCTCGTCATTCAAAAGTAGTTTGCGTTACCGCGATTATAAAAGACCATGAAACATCGCGGTTAGATCTAGATTTGTATAGATAATTATCAAAATCCGATGATGACTCATGTTTTATTGTTGCGTCAAGGAGTTACATACCCTTTTCTGGAAGTGTTTAAGTTATACCTAGAAATATGTCAATAGGATATAAGTGCTAACACTTTACTTAATCGAGGGGCCTAACTCTGCTTTAACTAAATGAATCTCCAGGTGCCAAATGTCATGTGATTACTGATATATTCTTTTGAAGATTCGTTAACTTTAGATCAAATACTTTTTAGATATGAGCGACATCAACTTAAGTCGGACGGAAGTACGGCAAAAAGTAAATCGAAGTGCATCTCTCAAAATATAAAAAGACGAGATAACAAAATGCTACTAAAATGTAAGTGATGACAGAGATCCCTACACGAGGAGATTGCTTCAGCAAATGTGCGGACAACCATATGGAGTACACTTTCATTCTATCCTCTATCCCTTCGCCTGGTTGTTTATCTGATTGCTTTTTTGCCTATCTTAATGATACTATAAGAAATTGTTTAATGTAAAATATTTTAGCCGAAACGTCTACAGTTCAACGTAATTAAATGCCATTCATGAAATAATTGCGGAAGATATATAAATAATGACTTCATTTCATTCATATTACATGACTGCAATTTTCTTTGTATTTAAGTGGAAAAACTAATTCGGAAATGACTGAACAACCAATTCCATATCGTGGACTCAGTCATCAGTGTTGCACAAACGATGTAAAGCTCAAGTTCCTACGCAGAAAATGGGAAGTGATGTTGAAAAAACTCATGTTTTACATGTATGTAACAAAACTGAGGCTAAACAAATTGTCTGTTTCTAGTAACCCGGCCGACCCTTTTATTATATCACTAATTTCTGTGCCTAGATTCCTGAATACCAGATATACGAGTCCTATACAAATGCATTGACATTAAAGCCATACGTACCTACCCAACATTGTTCAGCATGTTAGATAAAAAAACAAACGCATTTTCTATGCCTCTTATTAAGTAAGCCGTAGTTGTGCTTTATTTGCCTTTATAAACCCTTTGTATATTGAACATTCTCAGAAACGACCCTTTTTGAGGAACAGAAAAATACGTATCGATTATTTCTTTATAAGTATTTACTATCAATTTAATATCTCCATAGTAACACTCTCGAATCAACAGTCGAGATTTATACTGTCTGCCAAATGGTGTAGTTCTGCATGGAAACATCGCATTGTACATGTTGATGTGCTCATAACATTATAACAATGGTGTTTGTATACATTTCATTTATTTCATTTGCCTATTAGTAGAGTTACAATTCATTTCCCTTTTTTTAAATCCCATATATGTCCATGTGCCCCAAAAGTGTATTATAGAAACAATCTGCTTACACATTATTTTGTATTACTGCTTCCGTTCTTACCATACTTCCTGTTCAATGATAAGCTACTTACAACCACTTGAAACCATCTTCCGACACTGCGAAACAATTGGATTTAAAACTGTCATTACATTTACATCATAATTACGCACAAGTCGCCTTCTTATGATGATTAAAATTTCCTATGATTATATGACTACATGTCTGAACATACATTGTGTATTTAAGACAAACAAAACCCTACTTTACACCAAACCAACATTTCTACTCGACACGAGAACGAAGAATTATCTGACTGTAAATTGCTGAGCACGTGAGAAAAGAATCAAAATATTAGAAGCAATATTTCAACAACTAAAGGTACAGTTCTTTTACAACAAACAGTACGATGTATCTGAAATTAATGGTGTTTCGTTTTTGATAATTGAACGTAATACCGATTTTTAAAATCTGAAACATTTCAATGTACCATTTCTTAAAGAAATTGACAATTCAACCATCAAATAATTTTATTATCAAGTCTATATCATGTCCAGTAATGTTAATATAATTTATTTACTTTTAATGGATGGATGATATGTGTGATTTAGGACGTTCTCGTATTGGTTCAGAAGTGTCTGTGATGTAAACCGGTATTTTCTGAACATTATCGTAGTATCATGTGTGGTTATCCTTTCTTGTACTCGTAAAATATCGAAAGCTTTGAAAAGTTCACAAGAATTTACTTTAATCACCATTATAATTTATGAATGTAATATCGTATATGTATACAATTATCGTTTTAATATATCATGAAGGGGTGATTATCTTACTGTATCTTTTGTTTTCAGGTAGGATACCAATAGTATCCGAACACTGAACAATTCGAATCAGCATACACATACAACTACAATCCAAATCATGGCATTATCAAGATTTATGGTAGTAGTGTTGGTAGCTGTCATATTTGCATCATTTATGAACGATGCAATTGCTCAAAGAAGAAAAAGACTGTGTAGATTTAACCGCCTAACGAATACATGCAATGACGTCATATCACGTGGTTTGAGGCAAAACGGCGGAGACAATATAGGACGTTGCGCCGCAAGCGGAGGAGAATGTAACATGTATGAAGGACGAAAACGATCGAGATGTGTATGTGTATCACCCAACAGAGTGTTCTAGGTCACACTTGTACTCACCAGACTTTAATAGATAAAATTATATCATATTTTGGTAATAGTTTCAGTGGTAGTTTACTGATATACATTGTGATGAGTGCTTTTTGTGTGCTATGTGAATATAAATTATCATGGTTGTTTTTTAACTGATTTTAAATACTTATACATTTATAAGCATTTTTTTAACTCTATATTGTCCGTATTTTTTCGTATTACTTTTACATATTGTATGTTTTGTATTAATTTATTTGTGATGACGTTTTGTGAATTGAGTGGTTTGTTTATTTTTTCATTCGTCTTAAAATTTATTACTTTTATATCTAAATATACATGTATATGTTGCACTTGTTGTTTTTTACGAAATACATTTTACGTGAATTGATTGTTTTGTTATGATATTCCTTTTGTAACATTCACTTTTATTCATGATAATTAATTCAGCCTTGGTGTGGTTTGAGACTTGCGATGTCTTTAATAAAGTAATTATGTCAGGAATTCATAGACGAGGACCAAAGGTAATCAAATATTGTAATCAACATTTTAAGAAATGTTGTCCATACATAAGAGTACCGTATAATAAAACCCAATATATGCACATTTTCAAAACATGGGATGAATCCATTTCTATTACAATTATATAGAAAGTGTATTTATAATCGTTATATAGCTGTCTCAACTAACTTGTGTTCAATGAATATATAATATGTATCACTAACATAACAAGAGCACCGTCTGCGGGTTCCTGACGCTCGTCTGTTTAATATGTTTCCAAGGAAGAATTTTATAAGATTAAAACATTGAAAAAATCACTATTAATAAATAATACTGAAAAAGTCGCTGCAAAAAATGTATCTTTTTGGAAACCGCCAAGCCTCCCCCTGAAAACAAAAAACAGTTTAAAGTATAAAAACTGTACCTTGATTAGTTACTGGGAAAATGGGATCCGAACCAAAACATCAACCAAATGTCTAAGTTAAAACGGGGCATAACTATGACAAAATGCTTGCTAGAATAATGAAACTTTCCTGTGTGGTTGTTATTATGTCAAACAATCATGTGAAGTTTCAAAGCTATATCCCAAATGGTTTCTGAGAAAAAGGAGCCTTAAACAAAAACGTAACAAAATTTCTAAGTTTTTAGTGGTTTTTAGTTATTCCGTAGAACAACAAGTTCTATGGCAATTTTCTGCAGTCTCATCGTTTTAATACGAAAACTAAAACTTATTCAGCATGTTCATGGTGTATTGCATATTCAAAAAATAATTTTGCAGCAATTGCTACTCACTAGTCGACAGCGTCATCTACGGCACCAGACGAAACTCGGACATAAGGAGCTGAGGAAGTGATTTATCGGGATGGGATGATGCTGGAATTACTACAGGCGCTAGTAATTTATTTGGTCCAGGTTTGTTCATATACAATAAATGTTACAATCCTCCAACTGTTGTTGTAGTTTCGATACTTTAAATGAATGAGATCATTCAAAGTTAGTGAAACATTAATTTATGTCTGAACATTCATTAGTTTGATGCAATTGATGTGTATTATAAAACATTTGTATTTTTGGTCGGCTACATGTTGAATATTTACTTCTTGTTTTAGATAAGATTTTAAGAAACCGAAAATTTATATAACGGGAGTGTCTGAACTGTCATATATTAAACGTGAGCACTCAGCACATTGGTTGTTATCTATAAGGGTTTTCAGACAACAATACCGGCGTCAATCACATTAGTTCGAAATTTTACTTCCTGCAGAACTCATCTCGATCACCCGACGTGTTCTTTGCTCTTTTTAGAATTTTAGGAATCTCGGATTGATACTTCAGTAAGTACGCCATAATTAATTTTATGAAGTTTGCAGATTCTGTGTTTTGATAAGAAAAGTGTCCAATATGACAAAACATTATAGTAGATATAGCTTAAAGCCGGCATGTTACATTTTCTTTATTTTTTTTATTACCCGCTTAGTGATATACACTGTACTTTATTAATTGGTATTTTGCTGTTAACACAGACTTCGTTTATGAAACACAACATTTATGTTTGTAAAGTGAACAAAAATAACGAATTAACTAAATTTCATCACTTATAACTTTAGTGTATGCATGTACCATCAAAAGTCACGTATAGCCTACTGGTATTATTTCACATACTTTCTAAAAAGCTACTAGATACGTTTTCTATTGATACTGAATGCAGTAAGCTACAAATATTAGTATTAAATGAATTGAATTATAGGAAGATTTATGTAAACCTGTCTAAACCACGTTCATTGTATCAGAACATTTTGTCATTCTTAAAGTCCGGGTTAGCTCTATTGAGTAAACGAATACATTATAATAGCTGCCTCGGTGTAAACAACATAATGCATATCAAACATGTATAATTATCATCAGTGACTAAACGGAGAACTGAACGCTGGCAGTTTTTCGGCACAGCCGTACTATCATGGTTTTGCTATTTGCATGTCAGTGTTTTGTAAACCAATCAAATCTTACGTTAACCACCAAAGCAATTCTCATCAACCAAACCATGTGTGTAATCTTGACGCAGACTGGTTAACATTTCGTTTAGGCCAATATATTTGTTTACCAAACCTAAAAATATTAACTTATTTATTGTTATGTATTTTTCTTCCGAAGCAAAGTATTGAACACAATAATTGCGTAAATGAGCGCTGCTTTGGGATTTACAACCTCTTCTGTAAGTGACGTCATTTCAAGAAAACGCCACTATTTGCAAGCAGAAAACAGTATTTACTCCATATGGTCACTTCGTTTTAATATTGCAATATGGGGCAATTATTGCTCACTGTCAGTATATGGTGACGTCACATATGAAGTTGGAAATCGTACAGCGGCGCTCAAATGGTGTTATGTTTGCCAAAAATATCTTGATCACGATAGAGGTGTTATTCTTATTATTGTAAACATGACATTATTGTATGAAATTCTCCGGTGTTGGAATTAAGAAGTCTTTCTTAATTGTATGTGCCTGTCGCGAACATTTATGTTGTTTTAATCAAATACATCGCTATGTAACAATTTTATTAACATGAATGTGCGAGTTCACTACTTATGCTATAAGAAGTAATGAACTATATTGAAACAGACTTTACTGTTTCTATGACGTATCACACTACGGAGCTATTTGTATTCAGTCTCCTACGCAGTGATCTCCCCTTACATGTATCGGAGTTTCTGCAGTATAGCGTAATTGAATGAACGGCAGTCGTAACATTTAGGCAATTATTTTATATTGTACAACAAATTTTAACCTTTAGATTGCAACAAATTTGCATATTTCAAGTTGCGCCGACCATCTTTTTTTAAGATGTTTCTTGTGTTCTATATTATGATAATCACATCGACCATGTAATGTTATGTCGTGTATTGATTTGGGCTGCAATGAAACTAATTTCATAGTTCAGTTCAAAGTTCTTTGTTATTGTCGGATTGTATAATATAACATGTATACATAAGGTATGTATATCAATTTACCGAGATGGCATATATGATAGGCGATGACATTGGTTTTGTTAAACATATACAAGGCTAACACATTGTCTATCTCATGTATAAAATGAATACATATATATGTTTGTTCCAATATAAACATATTAACATTTCAATCAATGCACAGAAATCGATATAAAATGCTGGATGCAAAATAATATCAATGATATCACATTTGATTAACTTGTCAAATGATTTAAAAATACTGACACAAATGGTTTAAAACATATATAACCAGCAGGTTGCAAGAAATGAAAACAATATTGCAAAGCATTACTGTCTACATTGTTGAGCATGAGACACAAACACGACTCTCCCCGACTTAGGCCTAAACAAAACTGTTTAACTGACTGTAACTGGTTATATTCAATGTTATGGTAATGAGTTCCACAGGGTCGGTACACTGTAACAGAAGGAATCTATGCCTCATTGTCCTCACCCTAAGTGTCGGTACGATTCCAGTATATCTGAAAATATACTTAGTCTTATTTTCTTTGAAGACAACTTCGTCATGAACATATTTTGGATCACACTAGTTTCAATGGCAATAGTCTTGAGTCGCCTTACTTTCAATGATGGTATTTTAGTTGTGTTAAGAGTATGATAATCTGAGGCAATGTGTCGGGTGACGGGACAGTAACTAAAACTTGACAAAATAAAAGAGTGATAAACCGTTGATCGCCCCAGTTTGCAACCATGTTTCCGATACGTTTAAAACATTCACTTCTTTGGAATATATCGGGCATATCAAGAAAAGTATTCAATGTATGACTTAAATCAACGGTTACCTAAACGTTTAACTTTTTCATCAATATCAATTGAAATACCATCAAGATTATAAACAAGTTATGTTTTTTTGAACTTTTTGAATTTACTTTCATTCTGTTATCTTTGAACCATTTTATTAAGTATAAACTATCTTGCTCTAGTGAGATTTTTACTAATTTGATGTTCGAATTAGCACATGATAATGTATTGTCATCTGCATTACTATATAGATAATAAAATATCAATAATAAAATATTGAATATGACTGGACCTGTACATACCCCTGAGGTACACCGTTGTTTATATATTTCAGACTGCTGATACATCCCCCTAGCATTACAATTTGGTTTCTGATTTAAAGATAGCTTTTTAAAAGATCCAATGCAGAGTATGTAAATTCACAAACTTTGAGTACATGTATTGAAAAAAGTTAATAATGGCAAACAGCCAAGCGCCTTGGATTTATAACTAAATTTCTTCGCTTTCTAACAGCTTCCCATGTTCTTGATGATTTACCTTTCTCAAATTTGTTTGCAAGCATTTTCTGTCTTTGAATATTGACTTTAATTGTTATTTCTTATATGGAACTGGAGTGTACGAAACTTATAACTTTTATATTACAGTACCAATATGTGGAAGATGTACGCCACGCTTTTGTTGCTGATGATTATCATTATTCAAGGTAGGTGACGCGCACATTCGTTCTATTGATATTGCTAACAACAATGGATACAAGAATATATTGCTCGTTGTAAGAAATATCTCCGTTACGACACCGAAATTGTCGCGAAGTTAAGCATCGGCGTTATCTAATAAAAACTCAACCAAAGGGATATTTAAACCAATTTCGTTGTGTTTCAGTGGTAGCCAAGACGAGTCTTTGCTATTATGATTCAACCACTGTCCGCTACTGTGATGGGTCAAGTTATTGCTGTCACTCGAACACTCGCTGTTGGTAAGAAATAACTAATTATTACTACCAAACAATTTCACTGATGAGACATAAAACATGAATCGAAATACATTGTACATTTATAGGTACCGTTTGATTGTAGATCTACGTTAAATGTACTGCTTAGATAAAATCGAATGGCACATAAATTGTTCGGATAACGTAAGCTTTACAGTTTAACTTCAAGCAAGCTAGGTGCCGAAACAAATCCTCCACACGTTAATAACAAATTATGACAAGACCTACATTTTTTCTACAAATTATTTATCTAAAATCATTTCTAAACATTAGTATTTTAATTAAACTTTCATCAGATGTATATAAGAAAATGATTATCACACTATATGCACCCAAACACCCTCATTGTCGCAAGTTTCTTCACTTTTTCACATATAAACAATTATGCCATCAATCTTATGTTGCCTAATTAAACAATTCTGTTTTAATCACAGCTTCTTGTCTTATTCCACTCCTGTCGAATATGGTAGTTTTTGTAAAAAAGCAACAATAGATGTCTATTATTGCACAGATGATTATTACTGTTGCCAAGGTAACACCAAATGTTGGTAAGTTTTCGTTCTTATACATATTTCACATACTCGTATGTATCTGTTTACTTAATTTGATTGTATATTACTATTTTATGTTACGACAGGTACTCTTTAATCTGAATTAATCTGTGAACGAATTGGATGTTTTTTCAGATGTTGTTGAAGCACATTTAGTGTCGGTGCATTTTTGACTGATTGTGGCAAATCGTTCAAGATAAATATAAATTCATTTTTGAGGTTTTAAGTGCACAATATATTTTCAAACCGATGATCTTTGATACGTACGTTTTTGTTAAAACCTTTACATACTTTTGGTTTATAAGTATCATAGTTGCATCTAACCGAAAAAGATAAACAGTTACGCTCAACGAACCGTTCTATAATCGGAGTTCGTGTCGGTTTGTTAAATATTATTTTGAAGCTCTTCTTGCATCCTATTCAATTGGTCAATTCATTGTTCTGCTTTTATTCCGAATAAGACAGACATAGCCAAATGTAGGTAAAATATGAAAAGCGTTTCAACGGGATATACTGTTTTGTTATTTTCTACAAACATAGGTTATCTCTTTATTACACTTGAATTTTCCTTAATATAAACACCAAGAGGTTTTTCTGAGAACACTTGTTTCACATTCACAATGAGACTTAATTAGCAGAATTGGCTTAATTGTCTTTGATATATTATTCCCATACATTTTGTTTTCAATGGATTTATGACCATCATGATTACTATACTTACACCAATCGTCTATATTATCGACATTTCGCCGCAATATTGTCTCGACGTTTGCAGTATTTTATCTGATGTAAATTTCGTCGTATCGTCAGCATATATGAGTATATAAACATGGGCATTCCGTGTGTGATATGGATTATCATTCACATAGTAAATAAAATGCAAATGGCCTAATATGTAGCCTTGTGGTATTTCTGATATAATTATTTTAGAATCTGATGTAATATATCCGCACTTTACAACTCGTTTTCTATTTTCATGATATGATTTAAAAAGCAACAAAGCCGCTTCATAGATCTTGTTTCAGTTTATCAAGCAGACTTTTGTGATATTTTAAAGATCTTTAAACCAAGTATATATTATATATATATTGAATTAGATCGGTTTGGCACGAAGCTGCTTTCTAAATAGTGATTGGCATTCATTCATTATATGTGTGTTCATTGTATAAGCATGTAACTGCAAAACAATATGTGTTTTTCAAAAAGTATAACCGAGTTTATGACTGAAGGTTGTTTGAGTCATGCAAAGGCAGTAGCGGAATAAGCTCACACATTAGCGACGATGAAATTGCATTGTCCGACAACGCACTGTACGAATAGGTGTGTTGTCATGGTTATGCAGTTCTACAACTGACGTATAAATGCAGCTTGGACAGCGTTACTCGAAAGAAACATAATAATACAACAATAGTTTAGCTGCAAAGAAGAGAGATATATATTTACAACAAAGATGCAAATGCCAACATAAGCGGCACATGTACATTGTAATTACATTTGTATATATTTTGTTCTAAATTCGTACTGCGTTTCAGAGAAATTCATAGTTTTGATAAAAATATATATTTATATATCAGTTCATACTCTGGCAGCAGCAGTGGAAGCAGTTTATCGAGATGGGCAATATTTGGAATTGTGATTGGCTCTATAGTTGGTCTTGGTTTCCTCATCTTTATAGGTTCCATCATATGCTCGGAATGTAAAGATAAATGCTCTTTCACTCGGGTCACGCCTGTACAGACATTGCGTAAGTTACAGACGGAAACCATTTGGTTTAAGAATTATAGTTGACGTCAACTTCTCCTGAAAGCAAGTTGTAGAAAGTAATTGTTATAAACAACATTTTAGTAAGTACAAAAATAAGAACACACATGCTGTTAGGTGACGTAAAGCTACATCATTGTTCAATATTATGTTGCATACTAATGTTTGTTTATGGTAAGAATTTATTCATAAATCTAATCTATATTTTAGTTTTTATCGTACTTGTCGTTTAATCAATAAATCTATTTTAAATTCTTCATATATTTCAGACCCAGGGAGAGATGTTGCCGGTCGGTATTAATGCAATAAACGCATTGTCAAACAATCTACACTAGATCATAGTAAATAAACCGGTGACAGATTTATTTTAGTGCATGAGCATGTATTTTTTTTATTACACATAATGTTACGGACAATGACAATGCATGACAACGACGATTACAAGCGTTTAGCACGAGTTGTAAATAAGTTCAATGATTTATTGACGAATACATGTATGCTAATACACGGTATATCATCAGCAAACGTACTCTTAAAACGCACATTTTTTTGTTCCTGTGTGATATGTATTTTAAGTGTTATTTAAACGTGTTTTTAAACTTGATATATTATAATATCCATTGATTGAAAGGAAGGTTGGTGTTCATTATTGCGTAACATGAAATGATATCATATGTATAAAGTCGTTATCTTGCATCCCTAGGTTAGTTCACGAAATTTTAGAAATCTTACATTTTGTGTTTTGGAATGTAACTGAGTATACATGTATATATCGTAGGTACGAGTATGCAATAAGTATCAAGATACATCTAATTGAATAACTTTTTAAGCATATACACAAGTCTGTTAACTTTCTCTTTTTGCGTTGGATAAATGGATGAACTTTGCTAACCCTTTCAATATGTTCGTGTTTGTATATTGCATGAAAGAAATATTTTTTTCCATACTCGTTCTAGACCAAAAATATCCAGGTAAACCATACGCAGCTTTCCGTGCCTTTTAGCTGGCTTATCGCAGTGGATTGTCTCCCTTGAAAATGACCGAAAATCGATATCGAGTTTCCAGCTCTAGCAGTTTTGATCAATAGATTATAGAGGAAAATTATTTTCATACGTAAATTTAAACACTTTATCTTAATACTGGAATATTTTAGCAGTTATGAAAATATTCTTCAATTTCCCCTCTTCCATTCAGTGTAAATATATCTATTTTTACTGAACAACTTCTTGTTGAGAGGACCGATAATCTTGATTACACCAGAAGTCGAGTTTTAAATGATGAAAGAACCCTGTGTTTGTGTGTAAATCAACATTTTTGAAGCTGAATTTTATGTGAAGAACTCTTTGGATGTTTCGTGAATTTATTCTCCGACATTTTTAGTGTTTGTAAATAGATGTTATTTGTTAATATTTTTCTTAACATGCTTACATATAAAGATGCGCCATTGTTACAGATACACACATGTATATATAAACAGTATGGGCCCGTTTTATCAACGTTCTTACGCACGAAATTTTCGTAAGATTTACTTACGACATTCTTACGATCGCAAGAGCGTTTTATCAATATTTTCGTACGCTACGAATTCGTAAGATTTTCTTACGACGTTCTTACTATCGCAAGAGCGTTTTATCAATATTTTCTTACGCATGCAGACGCTACAAATTCGTAAGTTTAAGCCAAAATGCTACGAATGGTCATAGGCATGCGTAACATTCGTAAATATAGGCTAAGAGACAAATTTGATCAGATGCTAAAGAGAACCATTCTATATTTCTTTATTTAAGTGTCATGCAATCAACAATTTCAATAATTTTAGCCTTACTGACAAAAGAACAGAAGAGCTTATGCGATGGCGCGGTGTCTGTCGTCCGTACGCCCGTCCGTACGTCCGTAAACAATTGCTTGTGAACATGATAAAGACGTTAGTTTGATTGTATTTCAATCAAATTTATACAGTAGTTAGAAATCCATAAGAGCTATGTTCCTTTCGATATCTAGCCAGAACTGCCCATGCATGACTGGATTATGGCCCTTAAAATTGTCAATTTTTCTATAATACAGCTTGTGAACAGAATAGCACCTTCTATATTATCCGATGTTTACCAAACTTATACAGTAGGTAGATATCCATGAAAGCTCGGTTCCTTTCGAAAACCAGCCAGATCCACTCGTGCTTGACTAGATTATGGTCTCTTGAAAATGACAAAATTGCCATGCATGAGCTTGTGAATAGCTTCTATTCTTTATTTGATCTTCACCAAACTTGGACAGTCGTTTGATATCCATGAGATCTTGGTTCTTTTTGAAAAGACAGATACGTGCATTCATGACTGCATTATGGTCCTTGAATTTGGCAATATTTCTGTAACCAATATAGCCTCCATAATTGCCTTCTTATAACTTAAAGACAAAAAGTGAACGAATTCAGTCAGCCAGTAGAGCACATGCCCTCATTGGTCTCTTGTTTTATAGATGTTTGCATAAGAGTGGTGTATGCATGTCATTATAGTGTCTTATTCATTGGCAGACATTAAACATTCATGAATAGTTATTTGTTTCAGTGCATTCTATTTGCAGTCTAAGATACACAAATGTGAACCATAAATTAGTGTTGAATTGTATTTATGTCCTTACTTCAAAGCACATACATTATTTTAATTTGCTTTTGTTTATATTATCATCAGTGTTGTTTTTTAAAAATGTACAAACACCACAACTCAAATACACATTTCAATTTATTGCTGCATAAACAATAAGAAAATAACAATAACAAAATATATATAACAATAATAAATAAATCATTTAGAACTGAAGGAGTTCAATTTGGCAAATTTCAGTTGTTTAAATTCAACAGATTCCCTTTTAAGTTGAACCAATTCTCTGAAAAGAGACAATTTCTCTTTTTTCAATTCTATCAGTCCTGATAGACAGTCACCTGAAATACAGGAAATTTATCGTGAGACAAATATGCAGATAAAGCTACAGATATAACTTTGTTCTGTCAACAAATTTTGTTCTAGTTGTTTAATCCTTATACCAATATGAACCTTTTATTTACCTAAATGGACTCAAAATTGTGGATAATTACTAAAAAATAATACAAATAACTATAGGACAGCAGTAAACCCAACATACATTTACGCTTCCTTTTGCCCGCCTGTGCATTGTTGGTGTTGGAACATGTAGCGGCTGAAATGTATAAGAAGTATGCATTTATTTTACAAATGAAAAAAAGTTAATCAGACGCCCAGTTAGTTCATTTGGTAGAGTGCTATACTAGAATTTCTGGGGTCGAGGGTTCGAACACCACATTCATATTGATCTACTTTAGGCTTAATGAAAGTTCATTTGTGATTATTTACTGGCATAACCGTCATAACAATTGTATATAGATTTACATATTGCAAAGTAGAAGCAATCATCGCGACGATCCCCTTGGGACAAGTAGCTCTGGATTCTGTAATATAACTGGGACCTATGACTCGCTGTGGTTAGGCATTCTTTTACTTTAGCGCAAATATGTGTATCTACAAGTCCATTAATAGGCGGGTAGCCTGTCTTACTTGTAAATGATAAACGTCTGCTATATCAAAGACCTAAACACGGTATTTAGGTCTTTGGCTATATGAATAATTTAACAAATTAAAACTACTTACTGTGCAGTTACAGCCACCCAAAACATGCCATTCATTTTGATAGCTTCTTTTCATAACAACATTCCACTAACGCCTGCTTCTCCTCCTCCGACCAGTTTGTTTGTCTGCAGTTTGTTTTTGTTTCCGCCGCGTCAGTCATGATAATTCTATGCAAACGTGTATGACAACAGATGACAGATGGCGCGAACTACGTTGTTTTCTACCTCCAATTGAAGAGCGTTTGCGTACGAATATTCTTATCCGTAAAATCGTTGTCATACGTGCGAACGCGTTTATAAAACGGTCGTAAGTATTTTCGTAAGAATGCCTTGATAAAACGGTCGTAAGTATTTTCGTAAGAAAATTCTTACGAACATTTCGAATCTTACGAACGCTAGTTCGTACGAATATTGATAAAACGGGCCCTATATGCAAAGCGTTAAAAAAACTTTAAAATAAATTATTTCAAAGCTGATATAGTATTCTATTGAAGTCTTTAAACATGGACTGTTACACAATCCATTACTAGGCACGACAACAAAAACATATGACACAGGTTTCTTTTGCAGATCATAAATTATGAAATGTTTTTTAATATATAAAAAAATAAAATAATGTAAGTGTTGAAGTGTTGCCAGTTGTCTTTTAGTATATCACACAGACACAAAACAAGTCACATAATTATGTAATTTCCATTGAACACAACATTGATGATTCATAATAAATTTTGGTGGTGAAACCTGCATTCAAGTTATATGTATCTAACTCAATTACATGTATTATGTATCATCAGCAGTTGAAGTTCTTCTCAAATGTTTTACATTATAGGGTAGTTGTGTGACATGGTATGGCACATGCCTGAAAATACATGAATATATTTGAAAAATTATAATTTTATAAACACCCACTTTTTGTGACAATTTGTATTTGTTTCAACTATACTATATACATCCTGCACTACCTGATGTGTTGATGGCAGTTGGGAGTGTTGATGGTGGTTGGGAGTGTTGATGGCAGTTGGTAGTGTTGATGGCAGTTGGGAGTGTTGATGGCGGTTGGTAGTGTTGATGGCAGTTGGTAGTGTTGATGGCGGTTGGGAGTGTTGATGGCAGTTGGTAGTGTTGATGGCAGTTGGGAGTGTTGATGGCGGTTGATGGCGGTTAGGAGTGTTGGTGGCAGTTGGTAGTGTTGATGGCAGTTGGTAGTGTTGATGGCGGTTGATGGCGGTTGGGAGTGTTGATGGCAGTTGGTAGTGTTGATGGCAGTTGGTAGTGTTGATGGCGGTTGGGAGTGTTGATGGCAGTTGGTAGTGTTGATGGCAGTTGGGAGTGTTGATGGCGGTTGATGGCGGTTGGGAGTGTTGGTGGCAGTTGGTAGTGTTGATGGCGGTTTCAGAGGAAAACTCCTGAAATCAACACAGGGTTCGTATTTTGGTACACTGGTGTCAGACAACTTGCTGTGACAAAAGCCTATGCCAATATCTTTATACTACGGCTAGATATGTCCGGTGTCTAAAGGGTAGGTGTTAAAGAAATATTATGGGTATGAACACTACCACACTATCACAGTAGCATTCCATCAATATAAGTATTCTATCATAATTGCAATCATTCATTCAGGTACATTGGTAAGTCAATATGTCCAATTTCCTGGGTGACAACCAGTACGCTCTTGTTATTTCTGTTTGTAACCGAAAATTACTATCTAGTGTACACAGTTGGGAGACATTTTCATCACAAATGTGAACCGTTTGTTGCGTTGATTACTCTTCCATCAGACTCAGGTATGATCATTTACAAATAGATTCATATTAAGAAATGGCAGTATCTTAATTGTTGTCATTTTTACATGCACATCATAACCTAATTCAGCGTCTTGTCTTGTCAATTAGACATAAGTGTTTTGTTAAACTTCCTCAACATGCCTAGATTTATACGACCAACAGTCGGTTAATCCATGCGAAGTCGTTTATTCTAAACATTATTCTATACATCAATGACTTATTACCTACAAGTGATAATACACTACGGATAGTTGGTCCGAAAATGTTCCTTTCTCTGACAATTGATATTGCTCCTTTAGATAAAACATATTTATACTACAAGCATAATGGTAAATCCTGACGGAAATATGTCATAGGAAATGTTTTGTTAACGCAACATTTGATTTTCAATGTACTGTAAAACCTCACTTTAAGACCACCTCAAAATTAAGACTACCTCAAAATTGGGAACACAGTTTTAAAGTCCATTTTCACTGTTTGCTCTTCATTCAACCTCAATAAAACAAGTAATCAAGGGTTCAAATGATGGTCTTACTATTGAGGTTACACTGCACTTATTATATATATACTCAACAAAAAAAGAAATACACCATCTTATTTTCCAATCAACAGTTTAAGTTCTAGATCAGATATCAATACTAAAGGCAAAAAGAATGAAATGTTATATGTAAATGTTTAGTGAGTAAACAGTGCAACTTCACCAAAGCAACAACGTTTAGCGGCTGTTGAGATGTTTTGAGGTTGTTGATCTATAGAGGTTAGGTTGATTCTACCAGGTAAATTCTAACAACACAAAATATGTTGTTTTGAAGAGGTGACGTTGCTTAAACAGATGGCTGCTCTGGAAAGGTTGCACTCTGCATAAATACATGAAAAGGTCAGACTTCACAATGGAACGGACACCAGCTAGTTTGCTAGGAGCATTATCAGCACGAATTTATAAATGTAAGTTGAAAGGCATTCAATAAGTTCACGATTTGAATATGCAATTACAAGTCCATAATTGTGCGTACATTTTTTCCATTCACTGTAACTCATTGGAATCAGTGAAATAGTAATTTACTGGCAAGGTTGACGGGCGCAAATGGGGCTGAACTGAGAGTAAATATTGTAAACTAGTTGCGTTTTGCGACTTATTTAGTTTCTCTTCAACAGACTTATTAATGCCAAATTGCGAATTAAATTTACAATTTGATGTAAATTGGGTTATACTTGTATATCAGAAAGTTGAACATTATTTCGATACTACAAAAGCTACTCGGAATATTCTTCGGTTTGAAGTGCAAAGGCGCAAAATCTGCAGGGTTTACAGTAATATTAATGACAAAAATGGAACTCATTTATACACTAAAACCTCACCTAAAGACCACCTCAATAATAAGTCCACCTCACTAATAAGACCAAACTTTTCAAGTTCATTTTGACTGTTCAACTCTTTATTCAACCTCAATAATAAGACCAATTCAATAAGAAGACCAGGTTTCAAGGGTACCAATCTTATTATTGAGGTTTGACTGTACTGTTTATCTACTCGGAGGCGATGATAAAGAAATGAAAGTGCAGATATTTCTTCTACTTCTTGAATTGTTTTCTGGTGTACGGGTGAACAAATCCCGGACCAGGACGGGCGGTTTGGTCTTTATCCATCATAGTTCCTTAATAGTAACAATAATAAGATCACCACCGGGCTTGAAAAATGTTTGTCTTAACAGTGAGGTGGTCTGGTTATTACAATTTCAGTATATCGAAATATAATGTATTTTTTTCAGCAAAAGTAAAAGATATCTTACATGCGTTCTCGGGAGAGACAGTGTATGCAATAAACAGCATGTCGAAAATTTATCACATAGAATTCATATTACCTTGCCAAAATAATGTATAAAAGTGTTGAATATTTTTTTCTAATAGTTTTTTTTCCAGCCATGTTTTATTTATGTATGCACTGATCCACACTCGTGTACATGTATTCATGCTGTTGTTGCTCACTGAACACGAAGGTCGACTGTCTGTATAATAGGTTAGTTTATTTTTCTTTCGCCTTTTATGTCAGCGTAAATGCCGTCGTATCCATAGCAACTCCCACAATAGACCGTGGGACAACGAAAATTGTGTTTTAATCTCTTTTGAAAATGAGCATTATACAGTGCAGACAAGTAATTTCCCCTCCAAACTAAGCTAGTTGTGAATCATAGACCTCAAGCTGCCCGGCTACGGAATAAATACTTCAAATTACTGCATAAATCAGACCCACATACCCGCGATAAGCGCTGGTTCTGAAATAGAATCGGAAATGGCGATGACGTCAACGCACGTGGAAGTCGTGATCTCGCCGATGCGTGAAGAATCACCTGCGCGGTTTTAGAAATTGTCGTCTGCAAGCATCTTACGCAGGTAAATCGATGAATCATCGAAATAGTTTACCGTTATAAATGATTAATTGGATTAATGTCTTTGATTATCATGTGTTGATAGCCAATCTGTATGATTCTGTCTTGAATACGAGCTGGCGTTGACTAGATGTGTGTCGTATGCTCGCTCGAATATCCCTACAAATACGTCTTGGATTTAGTTAAACAAGGTAATGAGAGGACAAACATGAGATTGCCATGAAAAATATTCACTGTCTTTGTTTATGTTTTACTATGTTTTGGTTTGTTTCAGTAAATACATCGTTTTGGTACGTGAACACTCCTATACAGGATATCGATCGTTTGTGTGTACATGTATAATACAAGGGCGTAGCCAGAGCTGGTAGTATGTGTACGTAACCAATCTAGGGAGTCTAGAACACTCTTGGTTCAATCTAGTAACATTTTCATAAGCACTACAGTAAAATTTTAAGCGTTATATATTCAGAAAATTTATATCCCGAACTGCTTACAAATGCTAAAACAAATAACTGTTTTATTGCACATTTTTTCTATTTTTGAAAATCGTGTGTGTACGTAACGGCGTATTTTGTGTACAGGTAGCTACGCGCCTAAATGTGTCCTTATAAATGGGCATTTGTTTCAAATGTAGCGACAAATGTGGAAGCACTGAACATTCTAAGAATTAATTCAGGATTTTGCCTCGAGATCCGATACTTGTCTGACATTTAGTGTCATAGCATCTAGATACTGGATGTCGATGCTCGTGTCCAAAAGGGTTTGAAGATTAGGATACACATACGTATGAAAAGATATGAATGATTCTACATTACGTCCGTCGCATTTTCTTTTACGTATTTTTCGAAATAAAGAATGAGTTTGTACACTTTTATGCAATAATCTACAGGAGGTGTCATATTTCAAAACGAACTTAACACCAAAATGCGAATTTGGGAAATGAAAACTAGTCTTCATCCAAAATATAATGAAGAAAAAAGTTCTGTTGATTACACTAGACAACTGATCTGTTATGAGCATAATACATTTTTAACTGATGTCGATGGAGTATAATGTATTCTGTGTATTATTTTAGACATCTAACAAGAAAAAATAACAGACGACTTACTGGCACAATTGCCGCAGAATGATGATATCTGTTATTATAAAGGGCTAAAATGATATAAACCCAAAATCATGCATTCATTTACTTGAATTACTAAAATAATCAACCATGTTTTCAAAATCAGTAAGAACTGCCTGAAATGTTACTTTTTCATATAACTTGTTAACTATATTCAATAATTTATTAATGAAATTTCCTCTTATAAAAATCACTATCGATAGCTGCTTCCCGGGTGTGACTAACCAGTTCTTGCGCAAACCTCGGGGATTGTGAAGTTCATAATTAAATTTCGTTCAACTAGGTTCTTGATCTTAATATCTTCGGATCAGGGATCAAGCGCTCTACCCCTCGACCCCTCGACCACAAGACCCCTACCTAACGAAAATGTTCCCTATTAGTTAACATTAAATTATTTACATTGTTCGAGAAAGAAGTTATTACAGTTTATACTAATCACACTCATGGACGGCTTCGTATATTAATAACTATGTTTCGCGCCAAATTCAGATCTTGTAAAGTCCATGAATGACTCGAACTCACGACCTTAGACTCACTACAACTCCATACTCCTATAAACTCATACACTGCCCTATTATCAACACCAAAACATTCACAATAATAAAAAATATAAACACATATTGTCTTAAAAGTTTATTTAATTTTTTAGAAAGATAACATTACTCAAAGTAAAACGAATACGTTTAATGGGAGACAACTCAATTTTACGAAGGAATTAGGATTGGTACATTAGTCGACCTTAAAATATAATCAACATTGACAAGACCAACTGGACCATTTTTATATGTAGATGGTATTATGTTTGTTAATCCCGGTATCGCCATTGACCCATATTTCGTGTTCCTCAAAACATGATTGTATAATTCAATCAGATTGCAATGAAATATTGAACAAAATCGTCATTTTTTTCTTTCAATCAAGAATAAATACCATTGAAAATTCCTTCTTCAAAGTGCAGGAAAGTCCATACAATGATGTGATTATAAGTTAATAACGATAAATAATATATATATATATATATATATAATTTGGAATATGTCATAACGACAATATATTTGACTATCTATTCCATACAGTGAGTATTCAGTGTTATTGTCATTGTGAGCTCAGTGAGAGTTCAATCAGTTTCTGGTATAATATGCACACACTACACTCTCTGTAACCTTGCCATATGAAAGTTGGCCGCATTGTTGTGGGGACGTATTTCTAAAGATCTTTCATAACACCACAGTGCATCTACTGGCATGTTCTCTTGTTCCATACATTGTCCCAGAAGATTCCATGCAGTCTCCCTATGTCCTAGGTTTGATTGATTTAATGTAGTCTTCAACAGATTACTGAGCGCTTTTCTTTGTTCGTGGTGATTCCCTAGATGTTTGTATACTTTATACTGCAAGAAGTACAAGTACGGAAGGGAATCAATCACAGCGAGATCCATCCACATAGCGTCAAAGCCAGACCGATGTTGAATTTCTTCGTCAGTCGAACGGAACAATTCTTGTCTTAATTCTTGTGGAATAATTGACGTTTCACATCTTAAGAATACTACACAATATGCTATCGTTTTATTTATCAATTCATTATTTCTATAACATTGAATTTCCCATTCGACAGGTAGCGGTTCATGTTTGAAGAAATAGCACCCGCATACAGGCACAACAACGTCAGTATACATGGATTCTAATTCTCTTAATGTTGACTCAGCATTGTTGATATCGCCTGCACAATAGAACGCCGAGGCAAGCTTCAATCGACTTGAAGAAACGTCTGACTCAAAACCGATTGAAAACCACCATATTGCTTCCGGTGACACATTATTGCTTGTGTAAACACTATATGATGCGAGTATTGAACCAATATAAGAAGCCAAAAGAGGAGCAAAATATGTACAAGCTTCTGCCTCTACATCACTAAATGTGTGGTATTGACTTTGCAGACTCTGTATTCCATTGAATAGTTGTAATGCTAGTTCTGGGAGTCCTTGGTCACATGGTTCAAGGAAAGAAATATTCATGATTCTACCCACATTACCTCCAAAGTTATGACATTCTTCTGTCACAATTGCAATTTCAATATCAATCTGCGATCGCATGTTTCTTTGAAGAGGTAACACGTTGGTTAATTTCATTTGAATCCTCTTACCGAGATCATCAAGTTCAATAGCAAAAAACAAATCAATGTTTAAATTTATCAGACTGTGCAATACATTCAGCAAATGGCGTTGTTGTTCAGCATTGATTCGTCGTTCCATCAGATTGTTTGCAGGTATTATGTAATGTGGACAGTTTAAATTTAGTACACGGTCGCGTAACATACAGATACAGTTCATCACGCACGAAAACAAATTATCCTCGCGCCAACAGTAAGCGTGTGTATTTTCTATACAATGGAATAATGTGCACTTACACATAAAACTTGTAATGATGCTTTCTCCATTCATAGTAAAAAATGTTTTACTGATTAATTTCATCATAACATAACACCTTATCTGTGTAATGTTCAAATTAAACATCATGAGCCTTTCCGCCATTGAGGTAGAAATTCTCCATTCAACGTCGTTTAGATTGTTCAGTTTACTACCAACAGGAACGAGGAGACAGCCTTTACTCACAGATGACCTCTTAATATCCATAGACGGCCAATTACCGACACATTGACGATCTAACCAATCTCTTCCTTCAATAGGCCAACTATCACAGTGATATGCTAGTACAATGTCTATATCGAAAAATCCAGGTTCATCTTGTCGAGTACCGGCGGGTCCATTATTTGCAGTCCCTGCTTCAGCAAGTACAGAATTGTACGAAGTACTTTTATGCAGTATCCTCCCTTTGTCATCTTTGAGAAATTCTTCATTATCTGGAACATACGTTTCTGCTTGAGGTGTGTCATTTCGAAGTAGTTGTAGAAGACAGTAACCTGGAGATGTCGACTCATCTTGGACCATCAACATATTTCTTATACCAGGTTTCCAGTCTGCCCAGTCTTGTATGATATATGTTGTTCCTAAACACACTACTACGTCTATATCTGATTGCAACCCGAGTGTTGTTGAACCCTCAGACTGACTTCCAAAGTTATATTGTGTGTTATTCTCATTGATAAGTTTATACCTCAAGTTTGCTAGTGATTCTTTTAGCAAAGTGTATTTTCTTCTTATTTTCACCATTCGTTCATTCACTCCGATTTCACTCAGAACTTCCGACAGTTTTAGCGAGATGTTTCTATCGTCTGATACATGGTACATTCTGTAAACGAATCAAACTATTACTTAAAAAACAGGCATACAAGTCATACTGATCACTTCACAATTCGTTTGAACCGTTCTCACGTAAACACTGATAATACGCTTGTTATAAATATTCAGTATAAAAGATGTTTAAATATCGGCTTTTATATCAAATGCATTTTTGCATAAATTTATTGTTTTTTTTTGCCAAATGTGTTGTCTTACACGACAGTCATACACTATGAAAACAATGCAAATATACATGTATAATAATTCTTTTTAAACTCGTTTAGCACACACTTTTTCACAAAATCACATTGTACTTCATTCAAGGTCTATATAAGTGCTACTTGTTAACTTAGTTGTGTGTATCTTGGGCTGATCACAAAATGCTTCCGATTTTAAGTTGAATACTGTATTACAAACCATATGAATCAACGTTTTCGCGAATATTGACTTGCAATTATTACAAATATAATATTTGAAAGCTGCAATTAATCTCAATAACATAACTGAATGTTTAAGTCGAGCGGGAAATACCACATACAAATGACATAGTCATCCTAAAAAAACAAGGATACATTACAACATACATACATGTGAACAATTACAAAAGTAAAGGGGACACAAGACAAACATAAATGACGGGTGAAGATAGGAGTACCGCCTTGGAACGGTCAGTGACAAAAAAATCACTGTTTCTATTATTACCTGAGGGGAAGTATACTGAACGAATGACAAAGTACAATCATCAGGAGGTTCGTATGTATTAACAATGCTTATGTCTTTACTTTACTTAGCCCGCCCGGCTAGCTCCGCTATCAGGGTGCTAGACTGTCACCCGGCAGATCGGGGTTCGATTCCCAGGTAGGGCAGATTATGTTCTTCCGTGACATTACGGCCTGTGTGTAAATTTTACCATATATGTATGTGAATATGTATGTATATGTGAATGTAAATCATTAAATATACTTGAATTGCAAGTCGCATATTGTAACAATACCATAGTAATACGTAGATCACCTACTTGATAGAGATATGTCTACATATATTCCATCTACTACACATTCAAACCAGTAAATTTAATGTTTATATACGATTGTTATCTTGTTCCCTAGGACGGAAATGACTAATCGGAATTTACACCATAAACTTCCTGTTTCGATTTCGGTTAAACAGAAAGAGAGATAATTCAATCCTGTTGATAATTTTAGTTCAATGCTGTTGTCTTCCTTCATTGATGATGAGTATATTAGTTTTATATTTTCAAGTTTGAAATTAGCATATGCATACTCCGATTATTGTTTCGTGTTGAACAATTAAATTTATTAATTTTCCCTCGTTTCGTGGTTTAAGCGTGTTTGTTTCTACTCCTGTTTCGCTTGATGCAATACATATTTTGTGTTTTCAACTTGTGTAATCCTGACACATAGGTTAATTAATACTTTATGTTTTGTATACATTTGATTTCAGCAATACGACAGTTAAGGGTTAAACTGTTTTACACCCCCAGTAATTGTACGGACAGTTTCAATGCTACAGACCACTGTAATGCCTATGCTCTCATGTTGCTCTGGTGTGGTGTCCTGTGTCGTTCTTTATTCATGTTTTTTTAATTAGTTGAGGATGCTCAGGTGTTTGGTTTTCTTGACCTTATCATTTCGGTCTTGTTTTATCCCCTTTCCTGTATGTGACCCTTGATCCGTGTGTTGTTTCCCTCCATGTGAGTGGCTCCTTCGTCTACATCGTTCCCCTTTTCAATCTTTCCGTCCTAAATTGGCTTGCATTTTTTATTCAAGAAGCTTATTTATTATATGCAAATTATGTATGTTGCCCAAAGAATGTAAACTTGTGTTTGTTTTAATTGTTAATTAGGAAATGGTTCAGTAACTGGTCCGATTTACGGGAGCTAACTATAATATGGGTATTACGGTAACGATATTATATTTGTACGATTGTAGTACCATACTAAAATGATTTAAGCATTCAGTTACAGAACCGGCCAAACTAAAATGATTCAAGCATTCAGTTATATAACCGAGAAAGAGTAGGGGAGCTCACATTCACAAAACAGTGTTTGCCCACATAGATCCCTAGGTAGCGAACTGAAATAAAAACCGGGAAGGAGCGCTAGACTACTACCGAAAAGAGGGCTTCGGGGGTAAACGCCGGAATGTTCAATGGTTAAACATGTACGAAAATATTTACTTTATTTTGTCTTTGAATCAATTCATGCTCTGAATCCATTCTCGCTCCGTGAAATGTTACTACTAATAGCAAGACCCCAATTGGTATGTAGTAGACTTAACTACGTTTTACTCGGTTAACGTTTACCTGGTTATTCTGTATGAACCTTGTCGACGGCTAATATTGTTTTATATTGTATGCGAGGTTATAACAATAAATACGTTGTTATGGCGATGTAAGTTAAAAGAATGTGTTTACCATGTCATTTATGAACAAGACACAAGTCACGTTTTCCGGAAGAGAAGTCGGTGGTATTTGTATCATTAATGGCACAACTGTTGGTAAAATCTGGTACAAGGCAATTAATATTGACTTGTGTAAATCAGTATTGAGACGATCTTACGGTGAACCGATATTGGATTGATATCGCACGAATTATCGATTGTACCTAGGGATGTAAACGATTAATCGGTTAACCGGTTAACCGTTCGAACATGCGTTATCGGTTAGTAAAATCACTAACCGTTTAATCCTTTGTTTGTTTTTTAAATATCTACTTTTCATTTTGGAAAAAAATCGAAAAGAAATAAGGCAACATATCCGTGGTAACAATTTTAATACTTTGTCCATGAAAGGTGTGAAATCCGCGGTGTAAGGGGCCAAAATCAATAATCCGCAACTAACAGTTTGACACGTACACACGTGCAAATATGTAGTGAAAAGGTTATTTAGTTGTCGTTTGTTTCTAATGACAACCGGAAAACTATTTTTGGTGTTTGAGAATTTTGGCGTACTTAAATAGACATATTAAGGATGTTTTTATTGAACTGAACTTCGTGTTTTAACAATGTTGTATTCCAACAGATTGTAACTGTCTGTTAAATTTAATGTGATATGGAATACTTCAATTTATCATATTATAATGTTTGAAATAAAAAAATATGTTTTCTTAAATAATGGACATTATTGATATCTTAAATTTGTATATATGATTTATGTTCAGTACTTAGTCGAAATAAACACTAAACGAACTAGTAGTAACGTCAAAATATAGGTCTAGTTTACCGATGTCATGGTAAAAATATACACGGCAAAATACGAAAAACGTATCGAATGTCATGTTCGGTCAACCTGTTAACCGTTCGGAATAACCGAATATTGACATCACCAATTGTAACAAAATGCCGATCTCGACGCGTGTTTCATGACTAACATGTCTTGGATATATAAACATCATAATATTAGCAGAGACATTTGATCCTGAAGTCATATGATCAATATGATCGGTGATCGATGTGATAAATATAATAAGATTTTAAAATATTATAATAAAATATTGTAATAGATAATAAGGAAAGTTGCTCAAAAAGATCTCAATAACATGAAACATACCGACCATAGGAGTACAAATATACAACTTAAAATAACGAATCGTTTCACAATTTACTTCAATTTTATATTCGATCCACCAGAATAATCAATTCGTTAGTATTTATTCAATTGCAGCATAAACATCAATATTTACCAGACAGAGCAATTGTATCAAACAAACAATATTCTAGGCACGTCCAAAATGGTAAAGCATTCAAAACGTGTAGAACATGCCGTACCATCCTGGAATGTTTGATGAATAACTGGTGTAATAAGTTTGAACAATTGCGATACAAAGATGGTTAATGTCAGAACGACTGTGGAAGTCACGTGATCTCGACGATGCGTGAAGAATCACCTGCGCGGTTTTAGAAATTGTCGTCTGCAAGCGTCTTACAAAGGTAAATCGATGAATCATCGAAATAGTTTACCGTTATAAATGATTAATTGTGTTAATGTCTTTGATTATTATGTGTTGATAGCCAATCTGTATTATTCTGTCTTCAATACGAGCTGGCATTGACTAGATGGGTGTCGTATGCTCGCTCGAAAAGCCGTACAAATACGTCTTGGATTTAGTTAAACAAGGTACTGAGAGGACAAACATGAGATTGCCATGAACAATATTCACTGTCTTTGTTTATGTTTTACTATGTTTTGGTTTGTTTCAGTACATAAATCGTTTTGGTACGTGAACACTCCCATACAGGATATCGATCGTTTGTGTGTATAATACAGGGGCGTAGTCAGAGCTGGTAGAATGTGTACGTAACCAATTTAGGGGGTCTAAGGGCATAATACCACAGAAAACCCCGTTTTGTAGAACACTCGTGTTTCAATCTAGTAACATTTTCACAAGCAATACAGTAAATTTTGAAGCGTTATATATTAAGAAACTTTATATCCAAAACTACTTGCAAATGCTCTACTGTTGGTTATTGCCCATTTTTTTCTATTTTTGATAACCATCTGTATTCGCAACGGTATATTTTGCGTTCATGTAGCTACGTGCCTGTAATATGTCATTATAAATGGGCATTTGTTTCAAATGTATGGACACATGTGGAAGCACTGAACATGCTAAGAATTAATTCAGGTGTTTGCCTGGAGAACCAAAACTAGTCTGGCATTTAGTGTCATAGCATCTAGAAACTGGATTTCGATGCTCGTGAAGATTAGGATGCACAGACATATGAAAAGATATAAATGATTCTACATTACGTCTGTCACATTTTCTATTATGTATATTCAAAATAAGAGTTTTTACACTATTATGCAATAATCTACAAGAGGTATTATATTTCAAAACGAACTGAACACCAACATGCGATTTGGGAAATGAAAACTAGTCTTCATCCAAAATATAATGAAGAAAAATGTTCTGTTGAATACACTAGACAACTGATCTGTAAAGAGCATAATTCATTTTTAATTTATATCAGAACTTATGTCAATGGAGTGTTATGTATTCCATGTATTATTTTATATCTAACAAGTAAACATAGCAGATGACTTGCAGGCACAATTCTTAAATTACTTAAATAATCAAGCATGTTTATCAGTAAAAATTGCCGGAAGGCTACTTTTTCACATAAATTCAATACTTTATTAATGAAATTTCCTCTAATAAAAATCACTGTCGATCAGGAATTGTGAAGTATAAAATAAAACCCCGTTCTTGATCTCAATATCTTCGGATCAGGGATCAGACGCTTTACCCCTCGACTGCAAGACCCCTTCCTCACGTAATGTCCCCTATTAGTTAACTTTAATTATTTTTACATTGTTTGAGAAAGAAGTTATTATAGTTTATACTAATCACACTCGGGGACTGCACCGTAAATTAATAACTATTGTTCGCACAACATTCAGATCTTGTGAAGTCCATGATTAAAAGCCGTAACACGTGAACACACGACTACAGACGCTCTACCCATGATCACTACAACTCCCAAACTCACAAACTGTCCTATTATCAACACCAAAACGTTCACAATAATACAAAACAGTAAACGGATTTATCATTTTGACATATTGATTTAAATTTCAGAAAAATAACATTACTCAAAGTAAAACGGATACGTTTAATGGGAGACAACTCAATTTTAACAAAGAATAGGATTGGCACATTAGTAGCCCTTAAATTATAGAATAATTGACCCTAGAAAAACTAACTTGAAGTTTTTTATATGTACATGTTCTTTCATTCAATTTGTTGTCTATAAAACAATGAATATATATATCTAAACCTGTTAAGCAAATACTTTTCCACTTGATCATATTGTACTCTATTCATAGTTTTTATTAAGTGCTACTTGGTTACTTACTGAGTGTATACTTGGGCTAATAAAATGCCTTTGATTTTCAGTTGAATAATATATTAAAAACGATATGAAACAACAATTTTGTGGACGAGTTAATTCATGGGAAAACACTTATTCGCTTGGAATTAATAAAACAATATTAGAAAGTTCGAATTAATCTCTATAACCAACTTGAATTTTATGTGAAGAACTCTTTGGATGTTTCGTGAATTTTTTCTCCGACTTTTTTGGAGTTTGTAAATAGATGTGATTTGTTAATATTTTTCTTCACATGCTTACATATAAGATTGTGTATTTAAACGGTATATGCAAAGCGTTAAAAAACTTTAAAAGAAATTATTTCAAGGTTGATATAGTATCCTATTGAAGTCTTTAAACATGGACTGTGGTAGTGTTGATGGTAGTTGGGAGTGTTGATGGCGGTTGGTAGTGTTGATGGCAGTTGGAAGTGTTGATGGCAGTTGGGAGTGTTGATGGTAGTTGGGAGTGTTAATGGTAGTTGGGAGTGTTAATGGTAGTTGGGAGTGTTGCTGGCGGTTGGTAGTGTTGATGGCGGTTGGGAGTGTTGATGGTAGTTGGGAGTGTTGATTGCGGTTGGTAGTGTTGATGGCAGTTGGAAGTGTTGATGGTAGTTGGGAGTGTTAATGGCAGTTGGAAGTGTTGATGGCAGTTGGAAGTGTTGATGGTAGTTGGGAGTGTTGATGGTAGTTGGGAGTGTTGCTGGCGGTTGGTAGTGTTGATGGCAGTTGGGAGTGTTGATGGTAATTGGGAGTGTTGATGGCGGTTGGTAGTGTTGATGGCAGTTGGAAGTGTTGATGGCAGTTGGGAGTGTTGATGGTAGTTGGGAGTGTTGATGGCGGTTGGGAGTGTTGATGGTAGTTGGGAGTGTTGATGGCGGTTGGTAGTGTTGATGGCAGTTGGAAGTGTTGATGGCAGTTGGGAGTGTTGATGGTAGTTGGGAGTGTTGATGGCAGTTGGGAGTGTTGATGGTAGTTGGGAGTGTTGATGGCAGTTGGGAGTGTTGATGGCAGTTGGGAGTGTTGATGGTAGTTGGGAATGTTGATGGTAGTTGGGAGTGTTGATGGTAGTTGGGAGTGTTGATGGCAGTTGGGAGTGTTGATGGCAGTTGGGAGTGTTTATGGTAGTTGGGAGTGTTGATGGCGGTTGGGAGTGTTGATGGCGGTTGGGAGTGTTGATGGTAGTTGGGAGTGTTGATGGCAGTTGGGAATGTTAATGGTAGTTGGGAGTGTTGCTGGCGGTTGGTAGTGTTGATGTCGGTTGGGAGTGTTGATGGTAGTTGGGAGTTTTGATGGCAGTTGGGAGTGTTGATGGTAGTTGGGAGTGTTGATGGTAGTTGGGAGTGTTGATGGCGGTTGGGAGTGTTGATGGTAGTTGGGAGTGTTGATGGCGGTTGGGAGTGTTGATGGCGGTTGGGAGTGTTGATGGTAGTTGGGATTGTTGATGGTAGTTGGGAGTGTTGATGGTAGTTGGGAGTGTTGATGGTAGTTTGGGAGTGCTGATGGTAGTTGGTAGTGTTGATGGTAGTTGGGAGTGTTGATGGCGGTTGGGAGTGTTGATAGCAGTTGGGAGTGTTGATGGCGGTTTCAGAGGAAAACTCCTGAAATCAACACAGGGTTCGTATTTGCTATGTTTGTTGCGTTGGCTGTTGATTTTCAGAGTAATCACTTAGGAGTATTGTTTTAGCAAAGGACAAGCATTTTGTACATACCATTTGTGTTTGAGTGAGTGCCACCTTTTCCCAGTTGGTAGTGTTGATTGTAGTTGGGAGTGTTTATGGCGGTTGGGAGTGTTGATGGCAGTTGGGAGTGTTGATGGCAGTTGGGAGTGTTGGTGGTAGTTGGGAGTGTTGATGGTAGTTAGGAGTGTTGATGGCAACTGGGAGTGTTGATGGCAGTTGGCAGTGTTGATGGTAGTTGGGAGTGTTGATGGCGGTTGGGAGTGTTGATAGCAGTTGGGAGTGTTGATGGCGGTTTCAGAGGAAACTCCTGAAATCAACACAGGGTTCGTATTTGCTATGTTTGTTGCGTTGGCTGTTGGTTTTCAGAATAATCACTTAGGAGTATTGTTTTAGCAAAGGACAAGCACTTTGTACATACCATTTGTGTTTGAGTGAGTGCCACATTTTCCGAGTTTATTTGACATTGAATTCTCGACTTAATAACACTCGAAGTCTGAATAACTTGGAATAAACTTTAATCTTTCTCCTTACATTCTACCAAGAGACGCCGTGTAATTTCTCATTTTTTGTTAAATGAAGAAAACATGATTACACATTTGTACTTGTCCATCTCTTATTTTGAAACCTGAAAAACAAAAATAAAGTCCTATATAATCAAGCTCCTCACAGCAATTAAACGGGACGAGAACCTGCATTCACAACAACACTTAAATCGACTGTCTGATATACACGATATTGCTCTACAAGGACTAGGGCAATTACAGCGTTGTGTGGGTGTTTAACACTACGATTTCTTTTTTTATCATTAGTAAGACATGTCAAATGGTTAACACGCACGGGAACAGTGGCGCGAGGAATGGCCTGATCCAACATAAAGAACAATTAAGGAGAACTAAGGAGGACAACCAGGAGGACAAAGTGCAATGGGTTGAATACATTACAGAACAAACCAACAACAATAGGCCGAAAGGGGAATATGATATTTTTAGGTGACTGTATCAAAATAGATCGAAATTTTACGTCCTGCTTAATTGTCATTGAACAAATGTGAATACTTTGATTGTTTTCTATACAATGGTTTCATATAGCAAAACAGTTGTTTGGTGACTCACTCGAAAAGCTCGCATTTTCTTCCTGCTTAACACAATTGTGATCACTCAGTTTTTCTTTACATAAATAAACATTTCGGACAGACAGATAGTAATGTGAGTTTACCATTACCTGTTTTTTTATGTAAGCAATATCTGAGTTTTCAACAGAATAAAGTCGTGACGCTTTACGTGAAAATTCGTACATGTCTTAATGGAATTTCAAAATACCGAGGAATGCTAGGAAGGTCATCCCTAGTCTTTGGATGTGTAAGATAGACACACATGTTTATGTACATCAAGCTATGTATTTTGGCTCCATAAATGTTTTGTGTGTGTATTGCTGTGTAAAATACATCTTGTAAAGAGGTTTTATGTTTTTTTTCATTCCAGTGCCAAAATGTTGAAGATGTATATCACATTTACTTTGCTAGTGATTACTATTTTTCAAGGTGGGTGACGCATATCTTTGTACGATTTTTACTGATCACTTACAATAAATACTACGCAGATGTATTGCCCGTTTTGTACACAATGTCGATTTAACAGTATTTTTCGTAAATATCTTTTTAATTACAAATTGACCCGTCAGTCTTATACGATGAATATTTACATCAAATGCATGTACAAATTAACTTTTTCAATATTTCAGTGGTAGAGGGATCACAACTTTGCTCTCATGATTTAAAAACTGTCCATTACTGTGATGGGTCTTGGTACTGTTGTCAATCGAACACTCGCTGTTGGTAAGAAATTACTGGATTTGAGAATAATCGTTGAAAGCGTCATAGAGTTGCCAAATAACGTGATTTAATTTCGTATATTGATAGAACCCAGCTAAATTCATTTAATAATTATCACGAAAAATGACATATCGTTAACGTTTTTTTATGACATGATTTTCTACCTTTGCATTTGGAGATGCTGTTCACGTTGTGTGTGGTATTCCCGGCACGATTTACTTATCTATTTTTATTTTTAAATAAACTGACTGGTTATTATCAATTTAAGACATAAAGAATAAACATTATTGAATGACACTTTTGGTCAAATCTGGGAAGGTAACTTATATCACATTGTTACTTACAGAAGAAAATCAACAACACGTCAGTGAAAATTTATCATTCAGACTAAAAACAGTTCTGGTAATTCCTAAATATCTGTATATATATAGCAATTATCACTAGATTAATCAAATGAACTTGAACAAAACTCACACAATAAAAAGGTTGTAAAGTTGCATTGTCATTATAACAATATTCTTGTTCTTTTTCTAAACATGTTAGTTCAAACAAATATGTTGTCATAACCTTGCTGCAACCACATAACATGTTGCACTAGTATTAAATTGTCATTTCAAAATTGCTTATTATATATTAATATTTTTGTTTTAGTTCAAGAAAATCTTATCCTTATTACGCTTCCACCAAAACCGGTGATGTTTGTAGGTTTCTAGTAACTTATCTTTATTATTGCGAAGAGGGCAACAGGTGTTGTGAAGTAAGATCATGCTGGTAAGTTCCCGCTCTTGTTTGTATTCAACATGTATACATCCTTACGTATCAGTTTCGTTTTTGAATGTAAGTCCTGTTGCTAACATGAGAGCACATGGTTTATTATTATAAAACATTGTTAATGCCAATTACCTTAGTTCAAGTTATTTTCAGTAATGTCTATATATATCAATGAAATCTTTAACAATATTCGATCACAAACTTATTAAATGTGTGTGAAGTATGCAGCTTTAAACTGGAACAAATATGAATTGATGCATTTCAAATAAACATAATAAGGTATAATTGTAATGTGTAATTGTTGTGATATTTGTTTATGCTAAAATTATTTTATATGGTCAGTCAAGATTCTGGCATTGGGAGTAGCGGAAGCACCAGAAATGACTCGGACATCGATAACAGTGGAAACAACACAAGCAGAGACTCGGACATTGGGAGTAGCGAAAGCACCAGAAATTACTCGGACATCGATAGAAGTGGAAACAACACAAGCAGAGGCTCGGATATTGGGAGTGGTGGATATAGCACACGCGGATACGTTACCAGAAGAAACTGGAACAATTGGGGCAGCGGATACAGCACACGCGGATACGTTACCAGAAGAAACTGGAACAATTGGGACAGCGGATATAGCACACGCGGATACGTTACCAGAAGAAACTGGGACAGCGGATACAGCACAAGTAACAGAGTATCGAATGGGTCAGTACTTCGTGTTGTGTTCGGCTGTGTTGGTGTTTTAATTGTCATAATCGGTATATGCGGAGGGATATGCTCGAAATGTAAGAAATCTACATCTCAGATCATGCCAGCTCAGACTGAAGGTAAGTTAACTGCGGACATCATTTTGTTTAAGAACTAACATAGATGTTAGATAACCTGGAATACGAGTGAGGCAGTGCATTTAAACAAACGGGAGACACACACTGTACGTTATGATATTTAGTCTACCATTGCCATTTTGTAATAACCATTGTTATAAGTAAGATTCATTTTAGAGTTTGAACATGTCTGTCTTTCAGTCAAATATTTCAATTTCAGTTCAAGTCTATATAATTATATATTTCAGGCCCTGGGAAAGACGTCATCGGTCGGTATTAGTAGAATAAAAATAGTCAGAAACAACACTTATTCTGCTAGATGAAATGCGTATGGAAAAAAGAAAGTTTTCATCGATTTGACAGTATTTCTAATTAAGGTCACAGAAAATTCCTACTTTCGTGTTGATGTCTAAAAATAGACCACTTTCGGTTAAGAAACGTGAATACGATGGTTAATCCAAAAGTTTTGTTACTAAGTCTGTGAAATAAATTTACATACACTCATAACGTTTTATTGCGCGGGTTTCTTAACAATCCTATGTAAATATCGTTATGAGATCCACTTTTAGATCAACCCTCGTAGAAAGCCGTTTTGTGTAATGAAATGCTATTCTTCTTTGAGTTTGAGGAGAAGACTTAAGTCACGCCGCTTTAACATGTAATGTGTACAATTATTTTAATTCGTTAAAACGTATGTGGTAGTCATGGAAACGCTAGCTTTTATTCATGAACATTCTTAATCGTGTTAGTTATGACAGCATTTCTCGTAGAATTTCTAAAGATCACCAATCGAAATGACCTAAGCTTGTATTACACCACTAGATGTTCAATTTACTGGTCACAACGTCAAATTTAATATACCGGAAACAATTGGCTATTAAAACATTTGCTTGTTAAAAGAAAGGTCCCATGGACTATAAAACGAACTTGGTATGCTTATATACCATTAATATATGGTACAGTTTGTGTAACGGTCTTAGTTTGAATAGTGAATGGTTATAGATGTCACAAAATTTGCAGAAGGTCGAACATTTAGTCCTTTGGAAATCGCTTCTCATCTGTGTATAATGCGGCTAGATTTTAGTTTGGTCCCATTCCAACATGGCTTTGCTATTTGTTTATGAGTGATGTGTAAAAAAATAATCAAATCTTACGTTATCCACTAAACCAACTTCTCTTTAATCGAACAACGTTTGTAACCTGGACGCAGTTACCTTAAGATAAGGGGTACGTGAATTTACCGAAATCCGATTTGGATCTGGAATGACCAGCAATCGTAACATCTCGGCATTTTTAATGTTATACAACAGATCTTAACCTTCAAATTGCGCCGACCATCTTTTTTCAAGATGTTGTTTTCTTTGTAGCCTTCCTACGGCGGGGAATATGACCGGAAAATCCTGTACCATATATCAAAATATTCGAGCCCAATTTTAGTGAATCAATTTAAGTTCCGCAAACCAGCAATAGCAAAGTGTGGCCTTATCACTAAATGTGTTTTATTCTCATCTATATGAGATCGAAACGGTCACCAATTAGTGTGACATTCAGGTTAATCTGAAGTCAAATGTGTTACCCGTTAAAGCAACCTTAAGGATTAATTCTCTGACGCGGAAGAGACAATTTGAACAAATGATATGATTAACTACGGTTTACCCTCGGTGCCTTTATCCAACAGTGTTTGGAAACCACGTTATTTGTGACGTTGTGTGTGTAGTTGTTTAATTTGCCTCGTGAGATAATTATTGGTGAAGGAAACGCAGTGTTTGGAAAACAACGTAAGCCGCGTTAAATGCGCTATATTTCGCTACATTGCATTTTACAAAAAGAGCTTCAGTTTGAATAAAATCGACGTGTTTATAAATCGAAAGAGGCCTATTTTAGAAACCAATACGAAAGTAGGCATCTGACAAATGTAGTCAGAAACTTGAACACATACTGTAAATTACTTGTTTTATCATCATAAATATTTGTTTATACACATGTAATGAAAAACATGTATAATGTTTGAATATGCACTGTATATATTATATTGCTCTGAAACATGTTCATGCACTTGTACAGTAAAACTTCACTTAAAGACCATCATAATAATAAGACCACCTCAAAATTAAAAACACATTTTTCAAGTCCATTTCCCTATTTTTTCTCTTAATTTAACCTCAATATTAAGACCACCTCGATAATAAAACACATTTTTAAGGCCCCAAATGATGGTCACATTATTGAGGTTTTATCACATCAAGGTCCTCTAATCACCAAATGAATCGTATATATGATATATTAACCTAAAAGACTGATATGAGAATATGAATTCTTACATCATTAAAATTATGTATTACGATCACGTGTAAATAAAGACAGATATAAGAATATGAATTCTTACATCATTATAATTATGTATTACGATCACGTGTAAATAAAATCGATCACTAGGCTTGTAAGCAGTTTGAAGCAATTTATTTTAAAGAAACGTTATATTGAATTCAGTATGTCAGCATCGGTGGTTCAGTGGTAGAATGCTCGCCTGCCACGCGGGCGGCCCGGGTTCGATTCCCGGCCGATGCACATTTTTCTTCATTTTATTTTAAGCATTCAATTTAGTGGTGCAATTCTTCAAAGTTTAAATATGATGAAATTAGGGATGTCAACGAATATTCGAATATTTGTTCATAACTTCGAATATTCGAATCCTGTTTCATTATTCGAATATTCTGAAAAATATACTTGATGAAAAAATAAAAATTGTCGTTTGTTTGTTGATTTACTTGCCGACCCCGATTTGTGTAAGAGAATTATAAAGGTTGTTGTTGTGGTTGTTGTCGAAATATACGCGCTTGTAAAAGTGTCATTGTGTATATGGGGGGGGTGCTAATACGACTGTATATCGTTGGGGTGATGACGGTTTATCTCTTTCGATAATCCGTTAATTGCTGACCATTAGTAACCATTTGATAGTCCATAGCGTGAAATAGAAGAAATTAGGTGCCTAAACGTCGGTAATTTTGTTGTTGACGAAAAGTGTAAAAAGTAAGCAGTTAAAACCATCGACAGGGACTTGAGTTAATGACTCGCTTTTTAATCAAGGAAGATCAAAGCTGGGATTGAGAAAAGAAAAATGCCGAAAAAATGGGGTGACGGGAAAAACATAATTTGCATACTAATGTTTCACTTAGATCGTATCATCCAATCAAAATGACTGTTTAAACACATTTTAGTCAAAGTTCAACGAGTAAATGCATTTTGTTTGGTTCTATTTTTATTTAAGTACTCAATATTCAAAAATAGCGTGGCGATGCATATACTTAGAAGACAACATTGTGAAGACAAATGATCGTAGCGGATCCATAGTCCAGTGGTAACGCGCTGGACTAGTAATCCAGGGATGGCAGGTTCGAATCCCCGCTCCATCACTGACAGTACTAACAGTCTTTCGGACAAGACTTTAAAAACCGAGGTCCCGTGCATGATGCTTCACATCGAGCACGTTAAAGAACCAGGGGTGCTTCTGGAACTGAGGCATCTTCTGTATCATGCACTATCCTCCAAAAGATCTAATGACTAATATTCTTCCGGAGGCGTCGCCCATGTGGGAAACCGGTGGCGAAGATAAATAAACGAAACTACAAAAAAGACAAATGATTCGACACAAAGATATTCATAAACACGAATATTGACATTCAGATGTTGATCTATTTACTGCGATAACTTCATTCGTCATAGTCTTAACTTCCGGTGAAAACGAAAGTAGAATACACGCAGCACATAAGGAAATATGATTTGACGATCGAATATTCGAATATTCGTTCGAAAGGCTGATCGAATATTCGAATACCTGATTTGCTTTTCGTTGACATCCCTATAAAATTATAAAATCAGTTTGCATGTACTTTGTTAAGTATAAGCTTAGTAAATCTTTATAATCGGTTATTTTTCAGATTTTATGTTATACGAATTAAGTTAAAATATTTCAAATTAATAAAGATTTGCATAACTTAATTCCGCACTTATTGTAGCGTATCTATTATTGTATACGAAACGAAACTAAGTAACCATGTCAAACAGTTTCGATAATTAATTAGAGTTGTCTTTCTTGTTTTCTAACTTTATAATACTTTCTACACGGACATTCCTTTGAGTCAATTTCAAACAGTCAAAGTCGAGTTTTTGTAAAACAAGGTTAGAAAGACCACAAACCAATGAAGCATTTTATTTTCACAATTTTGCTAAATTAGATATTTCAATGGCTTAAATTTACCCGGAGATAAATTGCATGTACTGTAATAGGAACAAAATAGTGATTGCAAATCAGTCAGAATTGCCAATTGATTAATCGGTATAATCGGATAACCAAAACGATTCTAGTACAATTTTATTCCTTCATTTTCAGTATTTTTTCATACGCCTGGTTAGCATTAATAATGCAATTTTACGTATCATGTTACTAGGTCCATTCGTTTGGGAGCAGTCATTATTTCATGACACGAATCAACAAGATTTATATTATGCTCATCATGGTACCAATTATGTTGTAATTATGCAAACAATTAAATAACCGAGAAACAGTCTCTCCGTGGGAACATTGATCATGTGACATACATACCCAATGAAGCTCTTGGAACATCCAAATTCAAAATAACCTGTTCTTTCACGTCATATCCGGTAACGGAAGTGACTGTGGTGGATATTTCGATGAATAATCGATAATTTCCACAAAATAAGTTTGAGCGAGAACTATTCGATTCCCGATTGGGACAACTCCTTTATTTTGGCCTTTTTCTGTATCTTATTGAGTTTAACGCTATTTTACGAGACGTTAAATTCGAATATATTCGGTTATAGATTTGAGTCAATATCGATTATTGATTATTTACCAGTGTCACTTTCGTGTGGAAGGGAGACAATCCAATTTGGAGGAAAAAGGCTTAAACAAAGCCGCTACTCAAGGGAGATCATTCTTGAAATTTATCCAAGAAAGCTTCACATGGTTATTTGTTTCAGTTTAAATTTAACCAACGGTAATATTGAATCACAAGGACGATTTCTAATGTCAAACTATTTTGTGTAAAAGCAAACACTCATTGTTGTGTTCCTGATTTTATAGAACGCTTGTTTGGATTTTTAACATCTAGGTCAAAATGCCCAAGTTTTGTGTTTAATGTTATATTTACAAGGTCAGCAATTGCAATAAAACCGAAGTCGCCTTTTCAATAGTTGCATTACATTTTTAAATTTGCATATGTGTTTTGGATGACGACCTGAATGAAAGTTATTGGTATTTGAATAATGGTGTTATACGCATTTTCGAATAAACGTCTGAACTAACAACTAACAGCTGTGAATTTCGGTAACGAACATTTGAACTAACAACTAATAGCTGTGTATGCGCTACATCATAATCCGAACTCACATCTACCTGCTAGCTATGCTTTTTCAAATAAACATCTGAACTAACAACTAACAGCTGCATGTGAATTCGGAAACGAACATCTCAACTAACAACTTACAACCAACTTCACAGACCCGCTGAATAGTTCGCAATTGGTTATGGAGTTTCAGTTATATATGTATTGAGTATTTATCACAACAATAGCATGATTCACACGTTAAGTTTATGGAATATTTCTATTTCTATGTTATTTTAAAAAGGCGTATGTATTGAATCATATGACTATTTGAGTGTCAGTTACATGTCAATATGAAGTATACAAGCCATGAGTTACATTACATTCAGTTAAACGTCTTTGAACGATTATAAATGAATTTTGGTGGCAGTTCGTATTTACAGCCACTTAGTTACATGCACGGTTGTCTTGAAACTTTGCACGAGAGTTCTTATTAAATGTTTCAATTTATTGAATAGTTCGTGGTTTATTAAGCATCGATTTCAAGTGAATAACAAAACAGTTTTAGTCGCGAGTTTTCTGACAATACATGGACAGAATAGAAGAGAATCTTTATGAATAACATATACAGAATGTACAACGTTTAGCATTTACATGTTCACAACAAATGCAATTGACAATAGAAGTGGATTTAATCATTGAGCAGAGAAACCCCATGTTCAAGGGAAAGAACTATCGCTATTGTGTGGTGTTGTATTTGACTGCATTACCTCCCTTGCATTAAGGTGTGTCAGTTGATTGGGCGTCTATAACATATTAATCGAACACATTAGGTACATTGAGAGGCAACATATCTGGTTATCAAATGAAATGATATTGGCAGTGCGTCAGAAGGCTTCAAACTGTTATCGGTTAAATTAATATATTTAAACATTTACCTTTATGCAACTGTAAGAGTATTTTGTTTTTTTTCTATCATTTTCTACAGTTAATTAGGAGACAACTCGTTGTCTATGATGATCAATAGATAAAAAAACATATGTTTACGACTGCTGAAAATAATTATGTCCTAATCATCTGTAAGCGAGTGCGTTTGTAACCTTTGGAGCTGACAGACACAATGATTATGTGACCACAAATACTTACCCGGCCTGGATTGGCCATACAGAGAAAGTCTGACGAAGTATACGATTTTGTTGTATGATCTAATCTATCGAAATAAATTAAACAAATTAAGGAGATAAGATCTATCAATATTGGTGCATTAAGTGCGCGTTTTTCCAAAATGATCTCACAGTTTCTCGCGTGTTTACCACTGATTCGAAATGTTTGAAGGTCGATTTGTGGGCCTTAGTTTTAAGAAGTATGTTTTACCGCATTTATCAACACTGCATATTGATTTAAAGATTAATATATACTGCAATCCATTCAATGTTATCTTGGGACATACACATCGCCCTGGAATGATGTTGTGGAAGTTTATGAAGACTTTACCTAAGTTTTGTAGTTGATGCATTTTTATTTTGTGATGAGTTTGTTTGATATTCAGACAAACTCGAAAACTTGGACCGAATTCGAATCAAACAAAAGTCTCTATCTGATTAATTGTGATTTTAATTAATAAACAAACGTCCATATTGTCACTCTTGATTGACTTGTACACAGTGTTTATCGATGAAGAATTTGTAACATACATAATTATGTTCTTGAGTGTTCACACAAAAAAGTCATAATGACAATTCCGTATAAGTAGATTTACAATAAAAACTATTGCATTCACTCCGTTTAGTACCCAGCTGCACCTTAATAGATAGATATCTTTATTTGCACATTTCATCTCTAATGAGAGTGGTATATATGAAGGCATAGTGGTCGAGGGGTAGAGCGCCTGACAGCTGGTCCGAGAGGTATGTGTTCGACCACCGCTTTAGGCGACCTTGAACCGCGAATTGCACAGTTCTTTTATTGGGCGCGAGTGAGACGATCTCATTTTGGATCTCTTGAACATTTTCTAAGAAAAAAATTCACTCTCATCTTTTTTGTTTGTTATGTCAATATCAATTTTGAGTGTGGTCTAAGATTAGAAATATCTCAACAATTTGAGATGAGATTTAACTCAGATTGAGATGCTTCGGGAGATCAGTGCCATGAAAGTAACACAAAGTAAGAAAGCATTCATCGAGAGTCATTAATATAAGTTGTGATTACTTATTTCTCAATCTATGAAAATAAGTCTAAACTAAACTAATTGTTAACTTATGTCAATATACATAATGACATGTCAAGAAGGCACGTGCGGCTAACAAAGTAACCTGAGTATGATGCGAATGAACTATGTATTGAAAGGTTATTGCGCAGTTTAAAAATGTACCTAAATTGTCTGAAAACTACACGGGCTTGGGGAGACCTATTGATATTATTACTTCATTTGTATGTGTTAGTATTAAACACTGACAATACGCGAACAATAAATGCAATATGGCGATGTCGTTATATCGATGAAAGATAAGTAACGCGCGTAAACGTAGTAAATAAGAAGAGATCAAAGACGATAAACAAATGAGTTATCATCACAAACTTGATACATATTCACGCTTGTCCCGACAACGTTCTTACAAAGAAATTAATCCGCACGAGAAAATCGGTCACGTGCATATTAAGTCGACCACCATGGCCAATACTAAAACTACAGTATGTATTTCATCACACATACTACCGATGACCTTAATAATGTTTTTATTTCAGATCAAGGCGCTTTGATTGACAAGAATAAATCGGTCAATGATCCTAGTTTTAATATTTTCATATTTACTAACTTCATTGCCCAATGTTCTTAGAACACACTTGAGAGTGATTTTTGAGATCACCCTGAACGATTCAAAGAAGTGGCTTTATGGGCAAAGCTACTATAAATCTAGGTCACGTGGCCGTGTGTCCGACTGTTATTTTGCATACATCGGTTAACATATTCGTTAACATTAAATAGTCCTGCTTGACGGCAAGTACCGACGTTTTCCAAATGCCAGGTATTGACAAATTTGTTTAATTTTATTGACTTAAAATATATCACCTATACAAATTTGTTAGTTCTAAATGTCGCATTAGATATCAAATTCGAATCTGCTATTAAAGTTTCGCACTCGATAATTATTTTGTGTTCTGATAAATTGTACTCAGTAACCGTCGGTCGTCTGTAAACTATAATTAGCCATATTTGTTTATATGTAATTTCTGGAACACACTATAACTAGATGAAACAAGAGCTTAGCACTTGTAATTAGTATATAAATACTGACTAGTGCAGATATAGCGCCATATCTAGATAAACAAGTTAAAAAAGATAATTATACACACACTATAACAGTAATTACACTTTTATTTCAATAAAACTGTACATTTCAACGCATAATAATCAACACTGATAGAAAACTGTCTACTAGTTTATTTAATACATGTACTACACAATCACAGATTGTATTTATTTCAGTCACAAATGGTAAATGGATTTAAAATGTACAAGGAGAACTTCCAGAGTATTTTCCAAGAAATAGTTCATGACTCATTGACTAATGTTTGTAAATTCACAGCATATTTCTTTTGTACTCAGGTTGTATTTTATGAGGTATCTTGCGAATATCATGAAAACCTGAAACGATAAAGTAATATTTAACATTTAGCAGATATTATACATTTTTTTATGTAATTGATGTGTAAAAAGCTTTTCAAGCCCCACATTGGGTGATTTTTTCCCCTTGAATTACTTAAATGGTCACAGCAATGTTTGACGATTGAGCCTCAAATGCCGGAGTGTAGTGATGTGGGGTAAGCCGGCCATCCGGAAAGCATAGTCGGTAAAGCGCCATACTAGTATCACGGTGCCTTGAGTTCGAGCTCCACATTGGGTGCAGTTTTCCCCTTGTATTGCTTAAGCTTTTTACCCAGCCCACGGTAGTTGAACCTCAAATGCATTATGGGGGAGAGTGTTGTGGTTTTGGGTTAGACAACTGCCCAGTTTGCTTAGCCTGAAGAGCGCTGTACAAGTGTTTATTAAGTGATAGGTTTTTGAGCCCCACACTTGGCGCACTTTTCCCACTTGAATTACTGAAATTGTGGCAGCGGTGTTTGACGGCCCATAGAGATTAAGTCTCGATTGCCTGACAGGGGAAGAGTCTTATGGTGTGGGGTTGGATGGTTGCCCGGTTAGCTCAGCTGGTAGAGTGCTTAGGAAGTCTTAGGTTCAAGCCCCATTTGGTGCACTTTTCCCACTTAAATTGTGGCAGCGGTGTTTGACATCCGGCAGTGGTTGAGCCTCAAATACATGAAGGGGGATGAGTGTTGTGGTGTGGGCCCAGTTAACTCAGCCTGTAGAGCCCTGTACTAGTGTTTATGGAGTTGTGAGTTCGAGCCCAGTGTCCCTTTTATTACTTCTGAGTGTTTTTAAGGTCAAATATGCGCCACAAAGTCATTAAGGGGGTCGAAATGACTTGTCAACAGGCTTCATTTGCCATTCTTTTGCAGTATCAGAAAAACTAAAAATAAGCATAACAATCCTCTTATAATGAGAAGACATACTGCAGAACAAGAAGTAGTATCCACAATAATTTTATGCTCATGCTCTTCAGAAATATGTATTGCCGTAAAATGAATAAATTTGTGAATGATGTCTGATAGTACATATTGAGTTTTCAATCGAGCAATATTGACCGTGCCAGTGAGAGAGGTATCATTTTCAAACAAATTCTTTGTAAAATGTGGAAATTTGCTAACCTAAAAACTACGTGAAACACGGTCAAAATTTAAAAATACTGCATTCATTCAACGTAAACACAGAAGATCTACTGAAAGCATACTACAATTTGGTTTGAATCTCCTTATTAGCATCATTTATCGTGGGGGGGAAAGCACCGTGAAGACGATAAACAAGACAAAGACAGTAATTTCACACCTATTTCAACCACGGATATTTAATAGAAACGGAATAGTTTCACCTCAAACTACAACAGTACTGCAACAAAGTACTTACATTTTGAAATGTTTAAGCTATCAGGTTTGAAACTCTCACAACAAGACAGATTTACTGTATGTCAGCGGTGAATTTGTTATCGTGTGCAGACTATACAAGCCGATATTATGCTTTAGTGATATTTGGTGAAAATAACATTATATATAATACTTCTCACAAATTGTCGATTACAGTATTTAGTTAGCAGACCTAAACAGTAAATATTGACAAGAAAGTTTCAATTTGAAGAAACAAAATTATGACAAGCAGTCAAACTTTCAAAAGCTAAACTTAGCTTTACATTCTCGTGGCCAACATATTACCAATGTATCACGTCTGTGCAGTTTCATAATCTCCAGCTGTTCACCATCCGTAAAACTGGGTTAAATGCATATGCAGTTGGGACAAATTAATCAATTATTAAATGAATCAAGAGCTTATTTTGTCTAAATAGATAATTTGACTGACGATACTGTATCCAAAGTCATTTGTCCTCCACCTCTGAACTCTGAATCACGATGAGCAGTTATTTTCTTGGGGAAGAGCAGGTTGGTACTGGTTGATTACTCAGGAGCACTGGTTAGGTCAGGTGACCACCATATATGACTGAAATGCTAAGCCCGAAAATGTCAATAGTAATGTATAGTTTGTCCTCATGAAAATTCCGTTGATCGTTCACGTCAAATTGAAAAAAATGGAATTACAAAACGGGTTCTTTAATTTATGTCTTTATTGTTCGTTTTTTCCTTTGAAGTCTTGTAAAATAGGACGCATTACAAAACGGGTTCTTTAAAATTATGTCTGTATTGGTCTAGTTTTCCTTTGAAGAGTCTTGTAAAATAAGTCTCATTTTGCAATTTTAGACTGGTGTCCAGCTTTTTCATGTTGAAATAAGACGTTTCATTCAACTTTGAATTTTTTATTACTAAACGGGTTGAGTCTCAAAAAATGGTATTACAAAACGGGTTCTTTAAATTAATGTCTGTATTGGTCGAGTTTACCTTTAAATTCTTGTAAAATAAGACTCATTTTACAATTGTAGACTGGTGTACGGCTTTTTCATGACGAGACGTTTCTGTCAACTTTGAAATTTTTATTACAAAACGGGTTGCAACAAAGCAGGTTAAAGGGTACATATGTCAAGGAATAGAGGCCCAGAGAATGGCCTGGCAGACCATAAGGAATAACTAGGAGAATCAAAGCTGACAGTGAAGGAGGGGGGAAACTAATGGGAAAGATCACAGGACAAGTCAAGACAGTCGGCATGCACTATTTTGCGAGACAGGTCATCTCCTTTTGTACACGCCCTGCATTTTTTGCACTTTTATAAATAAAATAAACGGTTAAGTGTGAACCCAAAAATGTTTCGCAACGGCATAAATATAAGATTACATGCAAAACTGCTTCTACGTGGTTAGTTCACTCATCACTGACCGTGCGCCCCCTAAAATTCCACAACCTTACATGTATGTAAAGATTTTCAATTATGCGATTCTGATTTATTGCAGCTTTTTATTCTATAATGATGATGTTTTACTCTATACATGCGATGCTATATAAATACATTGTGTTTTATGCTGTCACTCTATGACATGTATATAAATTCCTTTCTCAACTTTCCCCTTCATATTTAAGATATCAATTTACCCACATCAGTGAAATCCACAACTATATTACCAGGTTCAGAGTTAAGGCTGATGTTCATCCCTGATGGAACAAGTTGTTCAATGTCAGAATGCAAGATGTTTGCAATTCTATTGGTCAAAGGATTTGGAAAGAAATATTTTGCTTTCAATGGTTGTTGCCTTTGGAACAGCCAGTCTGCCACAAAATATGAGGACTGCCAAATGTATTTCTTCATTTAAATGCAAGGTTAAGGAACACCTTTTAAGCTCATTTTATCTCATTTATTGTCTTTCCTTAAGCATTTTATGACATTTCATCTATTCCATGCTATGTCATTCATATAGATATATTATTTCAGTTCCATTGCTAGCTTCTCAGGTTACTGTTCTTTTTTCTTGTTAATTTTCATCTGTGATAGTAATAAATCTATCAAATAAAATGTTAGATAATTTCTTATTTTGTGAATAAACTAAAATTATATTTATACAAGAAATATCTTAAAAAAGATGGTCGGCGCAACTTCAAGTATTCAAATTTGTTGCAATCCGAAGGTTAAAATTTGTTGTACAGCATAAAAAATGCCTAAATGTTGTGACATAAAACTGTAAAATTATTGAAAATATGGAAAACATATTCACATGTTTGTAATTCAGAAAGAAGCCTTTATCCAGTCCGCTGTTATTTTCCCAATTCCCTCACTATATTACCACGATATATATTATAGAAGTTTTGATAATACTAACCGATATTTAGACATGCAATTGTTTTCTTCATCAAAAACATTTCAAGTTTGCATTGTGCCATTTAAAACAAGTCTCTACCACCTTATATTTTCAAAGTAATACGTTTTTGCACAGTAACATATTGTTCAGCATTCTTATTCTGTTGAATTTACTTTTGAAATTTGTCTGCAAATGGAGACTGTTGACTTATATGACGTATTGGGAAATAGTAACTTTGTTGTGTACCAGGCTTTCCACAAATTGACATGTTTATGCTTATACCGGTACATTGTACTATGAGACACAATCTCATTGAAATCAGCCCCTAACTTTAGCTCCATTATTTTCCGCTGTTAGGATCTGACCACACTCCGTAAGAGGTCACGTTCATATAACCTCTCTAAAAATAGATATGCGTAACCAGGTGCTCGTTTGTGGTCCAATGAAATTTCTCCTTACAAAACCGTGTGTGTCGTCTTTCTCAAAATGTCATTATCGATTATTCGGAGTTTCTGTTTTCGGAGTACTTAGAAGTACAAGTCTATTCACATGCTATATCACAAAATATTTTAATTGAACTACAAATACACCATCCACAATTATACATATATATTGTACTATCTCCAAGTCATCAACGAAATTCCTACAACGTGACCTTCGATTTTCTCGTGATTTCATTATAAATATTTAAATTCTCCCAACTTTTTAAACCATTCACGGATAAATAAACATCGCTATCCCCTAAACAAACGTAAATGTTAAGCCAACTATTTCTGTTTTGTTTTTACATTGCATACTTATAACTGAATTGTTTGATTACCCATACATGTGATCTGTCTGTCATAACATTGTGTGTTGTTACACATGTAACCATGACCAAAATAAAGTATTTTGTATTGTATATTGTATTGTTTATACTGTTATTTAACGTCCTTCCTGCCGCTTCCGGTATTAATATTTCCAAAAACGAAACACCACACAAACAATACCGATTAACCAAAGAATATTGCCGTGTAGGCGTTGCAGTTGTGTCCATGGGCGCAGCCATATTGAAATTGACGAAAATACGTAATCGGAACGTCTTGATGATCTACGCTCGAATAGAATTTACGGAGCTCGTCGGAGATCGACGAATATTCATAACTCTATACCACAGCATTTTGTAGGCGAGGATTTGATTGGCTTGAACGTGACCTGTATTGGGCAGTCATCAGATCCAGTTAGCGTATAGTATCACTGGTATGCAACCATGTCAATGCGTGATGCAGTTCTAAACGACGACACGTCATCGATTCGCAACGAAAAATGTAATCGCTTCTCTCCGCTAATGAGGACATGCAGACCATTTCGCTGTATGGAAGTCTAAAATAATTAAGTTCCAGAGACGATCGTGATTTTTCTTGGCTGCGTAATTCAACTTTTGACAGTATGTAATCCCAGCTTATGTATTCAATGTTATGTTTTCGGAAATTATACGGATAAACAAAATTATTGGCACAATTGTACAACTGAGGTTTAAGAAATATTATTTAATATCATTTATTTCAGTAAATATACTGTAAACGGCAATGGAATAATGCACAACAAGAGTTTTAATGAATTTTATACTCATGTTTTATAAAATCATGTGCACTTGATCTAGTTTCGATGTAAAATAAAGCTTTGATTTGGTGTTAAATGATGTTATCGATGCCTCAACAAATGTCACCATTACTAAACGAAATCAAATATTATGTCATCGTTTCTAAACAAAGGTGTTACAGATACTAAACGACGACCATGGGAGTTTCCTATGATGATGGAGAATCTGTTTTCGTTAATACGCTGGAACTAAGTAATATTGTGGTCGTGGAATCGACAGAGATGCAAGCCAGACCTGAGCAACACACCTTACCTACTGGAATAATTTGCTTACCAGTCTGTTTATTGAGAAACACATTGTTATGATCACATTCTTTATCCCTACCAAACACAGTAAAAGAACGTGATTTAAACTTCACTTTGCCATCACATATTAAAAACTGCAGAAATGACACTTTTTCATGTTTATGATAACGCATACAATGCCTTACTGCCCTCTCTGCTCTGTCATTCCATATGTAGCTAAAGCTACATTTAAATCGGTGATCCTGAAACAGAAGTAAAAGAATAGCGAAACAGGTCGATGCAAGTGTATACAACAAAGTGGTCTTAAGATTGATAATATGATGCGCAACTCATTTAACTTAAATGATTTAAACAAAACAAAACAAATTTTATTTGTGTATCAATAAAGAATCCCCAATTAAAAATTAATAGAAGTACCTTTCTATAAAAACTCATATATTTTATATGTGTATAGAAATTACATTGTTTTGTGTGTAGACCACTTATGCGAAATAAGCTATACTTATAAATGTATTATAATCAATATGTTTTCCGGTCAATCAATTTCCACTTAGATTCTTTTACGTGTTTGAATCACTGTGTGTATAAAAATCCTGAACAGGCCGGTTAGCGAAGTTTTTTTAAACGCTTGACTACCAGAATTGAATCGGGGTTAGCTGGCTACGGTCACTGAGAAGTAATTCGCCTCCAATTACTTTTAAAGTGGGAAAACTGTCAGTCGCTTGCAGCGGAGCCGAGAAATGCACTGGTTGTGAGAAATAGAATTGTATTTGATCCCAGGTATATCCTATATAGACTGACAATGTCTGTATATGACATTTAAATTATCAAAACCATCTCGCACGATTTGTTCAGCAAGGGTGCAAGCAAACGTTAGTAGTCCGCCGGTAAACAATTTCATGGCGTTTGATGCCGAAATGTTGCATGCAAGTGCAACGTATACAAATGCATCCATGGTGGCCATTGTGCACACTGGACTGGGCTGGAACAATTTGGATAACAGTGGTCAAAAGGAGTATTCCTGTCAGCGCGAGGTAACTCTTGACTTCTTACTCTAGTTTAGGGAACGGAATTCTGATCGTAGGCTGTAGACAAAATAAGCAATTCGTTCTTAAAATTTATATAAAAAGAAACACATTAAATTCAAGAATAAGTGTACGCTCTTACCATTTTACTAACAGAGATTCGTAACTGATCGCTTGTTATCCTGAAACAAAATTAAAAACGCTTAGAAACTATTCCATTTGCATTTATGCTTTCGTTTAGAGATCATTACACAAAATCCGATTTCGTTGAGACATCATGACACACTGTGCGAGAAACCATGACATGCGAAGAAAACTTAATCGTAAAATATACAGTTACCAGGCGTTATTTTTGTGTGAAATTAGTTGTTTTGGCATTGTATGGACAATGTTATACTGAGAAAATCAAAGTTGTGATTAAAATGTATGTTTTTAAGCCATTGAACTGCAATGATAAAATACACTCCAAATTAAACGATTCTAAACGATAATATGACAAAATACCAATTTCACTCGTACTAGTGTAGCCGAAATAAATAATGAAGGACACAGACATGCACCGTGGTTCATACCCTGGCTGAAAAACGAAGAAGAAACATTTGCTCTGTTTTAAAAACAACATAAGATACATACTTACCGAGATGTGTCCTCATAAGAGGAGAGAAGCAATGACATTTTTCGTTGCGAATCGATGACGTGTCGTCGTTTAGAACTGCATCACGCATTGACATGGTTGCATACCACTGAGTATAGGAGCGTGCGACTGGAGCTGACTTAATGAGATTATGAGACACGACCGTGACATGTCAAATTCTAACAATGCTGCATACTAGGCGGGAATTTATAAATAATGTATTTTTGAATTTATTGGAATGTTCAAGCGGTATAATGATTAAAGCAGCAAAGCAATAAAAGATTCACGCTGACAATAAGTTGGTGTTTGTTTCATGAAAAGCTGATACTAAATTAGGTCAAATTCACAAGGATTCAGAATGGTGATCACCATACTCAAAGTCAAACACAAGATAAGAAGTCAAAAGTTCAGTATCAGTATGTGTTGTAACTTACATGGCCATAAATGCTAAAGACACACTAAATATTGTCACCTGTCCAATATTACCACACGGAAATATTGGACAACTGAACAGAAAACAAACAGACCCCCCCCCCCAAAAAAAAAAACCCGGATAACTAACAAAAAGCATTGACTTTATTCAAAAGACATGTTTGTAAAAATGAAACAAAGCATATAAATAATTGAATCATGTATATTTTAAGTCTGTTTGTCCCTTGTAGGCTGCCTTGGCACAGTATTAATAACTTAAGAAAGCTCAACTTGCTCCTCGTTCACGCCATCAGAAACATTAGATAATAAGTCCACTTTCAAGTAAATTAAATTTTTCAGGTCACATTACCAACATTTTTCAATTTTGACAGCATGATAAAATTTCCGCTACCACTTTCTCGTGACCCCATTTTTGTAAGGCATCTATATTGGGCGGGTAAAAAACGTGCATTGCGATTGACCAAACAAGTATTACAATATTTTGAGAGTAATTGTATTAATCAGTATAGCAACACTTTCTCGTTACCCATGTATTTTAGCGTTCAAAATAATGGTGTTACGGAAGGGATTACTTCGGTTTGCTGCAAAGATAAAACGTTGTGTTGTTTTGTTTTGTCCTTTCAATTACATTTATATCCGGTATTGAGAGACAACAACTGTACTTATAAACAAAGGTTTTTGCCATTTACCTATTATTTATAAGAATAGATCACTTTAACAAAGGTTCAAGTCAGATATACAACTCAAACAGTCAATTATGAAAATACTGAACAATCCTGACGACTGTAAAAATAGTCTGACATTACCAATACTATTATCTTGACATACATTTAGATTTTATAGGTATAGACAATTTCATTCAAAATATTTATAACAGCGGTAAATAAATGATGGCTTAACGTGTAAAGATTTAGAAACATTTGTGCTAAATCAAGGGATCCCAGCATAAATCAATCCATCTTACCCATAATACACCGCGACCAACGTTTAAAGGCCCATTAAGGGTCATGTTTTTCTGTTTAAAGTTTAAACCACATAATTTGTAACATATACTAACTTGTATAAGAAACATTTTAAGTTCATTGGTTTATGTTTTCAGTTATTTCAGACTCGTCTTTGAAAAGAAAACCATGGAAAATACCATATGGTGTTAATAAAGTACGACAGATACGCCATGTTTGACCATGTCATGTTTTCCGTACATCCAAGACTCTCCGGGTGCAATATAAGTATCCATCATAGCACATGTATTGAGGTCGCAACTACATCAACAACAACTAATTATATTTAAAACTGCCATCATGTGAGGAGACGTCACTGATTTTGTGCAACTGTCGGATGCAATCTAAACATTGACAGACAGCGAGTCTAAACAAATATCTGGCCAACTAGGTTAAACTTTCCGGTCGACAAGATAAGAAATGCTGCTAAATTTTGCTTCAATGTTAAATCTTCCGAAATTTTAGGGTATACTTGAATGTGGGAATATTTGGGATGATGCCGATGTGACGACAAAAAACGTGATTTTACTCCTACTGGGACTTTAAGAGAATACAAAATCTTCCTAAATATATGGTAGGATTTGTAAGGACATTCAAATTGTGAAAGCACTAAAATGGGAAAATATGTCATAATTCACGACCACGTAATTCTATTTACAGATTTATGACAAGCGGGTTAGCAGATATCGACGATAAGAATGGAATGAGTCATAATGTGAATACAACAAGACACAGGTTTATGATGTATTACGAAATTATAGCAACATTTTTTTACACTTAAAGCATTATTATTTTAGTTGAGTCTTTCATGCTACGACTGCGCTAGGCGACATATCGTCTGCATTTATTACAGCTTCATGCCGATGTAAGCGATTCCACTTGCAACAGTCCCCATGGCAACTTTAGTTGTCGCAGCTAATCCCAACACACCAGCACTCTGTGTCAGAGCAAAAGTGCTGCCTACAACAGTTGCAGGTCCCTGTAAAAAATAGAAGAAATAAAATAAATATATTTGTTACACTAAATGACACTAAGATATACATTGAATACTACTTTCAACAGAACAGAAGCCTCAAACCGGCCCTTGATATAAGTGTACAAACACGATGCAAACATAATCCAAACAATGAATACAGACAAAGTAGCGTATATAACTGTAGATATAGGAAATACAGGCATGTACAAAACTGTGGATAGAAGATTTAAAGTCAAGTACATAACTGTAGATACTGGATACATAGTCATGTACATAATTGTAGATACATGATACAGAGTCATGTACATAACTGTAGATACATGATACAGAGTCACATACATAACTGTGGATAGAAGATTTAGAGTCATGTACATAACTGAAGATATAGGATACAGAGGCATGTACAAACCTGTTGATACAGGATACAGAGTCATGTACATAATTGTATATACAGGATAAAGAGTCATGTACATAAATGTAGATAGAGGATACATAGTCATGTACATAACTGTAGATAGAGGATACAGAGTCACATACATAACTGTGGATAGAAGATTTAGAGTCATGTACATAACTGAATATATAGGATACAGAGGCATGTACAAACCTGTTGATACAGGATACAGAGTCATGTACATAATTGTATATACAGGATAAAGAGTCATGTACATAAATGTAGATAGAGGATACATAGTCATGTACATAACTGTAGATAGAGGATACAGAGTCATGTACATAACTGTAGATAGAGGATACAGAGTCATGTACATAACTGTAGATAGAGGATACACAGTCATGAACGTAACTGTACATAGCGAATACAGAGTCATGCACTTAACTTTAGATAGATGATACAGAGTCATGCACATAACTGTTGATAGAGGATACACAGTCATGAACGTATCTGTAGATAGAGGATACACAGTCATGAACGTAACTGTACATAGAGAATACAGAGTCATGCACTTAACTTTAGATAGATGATACAGAGTCATGCACATAACTGTTGATATAGGATACAGAGTCATGTACATAACTGTATATACAGGATACAGTGTCATGTACATAACTGTAGATAGAGGACACACATTCATGTACGTAACTGTAGATAGAGGATACACAGTCATGGACGTAACTGTAAATAGAGAAAACTAAGTCATGCACTTTACTTTAGATAGATGATACAGAGTGATGCACATAACTGTTGATAGAGGTAACAGAGTCATGCATAGAACAGTAAATAGAGGATACAGAGTCATGCACATCACAGTAGATAGAGGATACAGAGTCATGTACGTAACTGTAGATAGAGGATACAGTGTCCTGCACACAACCGTTGATAGAGGATACAGAGTCATGTACGTAACTGTAGATAGAGGAAACAGAGTCATGTACGTTACTGTAGATAGAGGATACAGAGTCATGTACGTAACTGTAGATAGAGGATGCAGAGTCATGCGCATAACTGTAGGTAGAGGATAAACGGTCATGTACATAACTGTAGATAGAGGATACAGAGTCATGCACATAACTGTTGATAGAGGATACAGAGTCATGCACATAACTGTAGATAGAGGATACAGAGTCATGTACGTAACTGTAGATAGAGGATACAGAGTCATGTACTTAACTGTAGATAGAGGATAGAGAGTCATGCACATAACTGTAGATAGAGGATAGAGAGTCATGTACGTAACTGTAGATAGAGGATACAGAGTCATGCACATAACTGTTGATAGAGGATAGACAGTCATGTACATAACTGTAGGTAGAGGATACACGGTCATGTACATAACTGTAAATAGAGGATACACAGTCATGTACATAACTGTTAATAGAGGATACACAGTCATGTACTTAATTGTAGATAGAGGATACACAGTAATGTACATAACTGTAAATAGAGGATACACGGTCATGTACATAACTGTAAATAGAGGATACACAGTCATGTACATAACTGTAAATAGAGGATACACAGTCATGTACATAACTGTAGATAGAGGATACACAGTCATGTACATAACTACTGATGGAGGCGTTGAACAGTAATCAAGATCACAAACATTCATGTACTTACTTGTATTGCCGCAGCAATAGATCCAGCCACTATACCACCGGCACCAAAACCAACTGCTCCAATCGCTACTGGTACAGCTAATACTGCCACAACTCCCACTGACGTTGCCAATACAGCATCTGAACATGACAAAGATAATAGTCGATTAGTTGATACTTTGAAAACATAAACAATATTACGGACATATAAACCATGGTCCGTGACAACATAAAATGGCCAAATTCTACAACAGTACTGATTAAATCCGTGAAGTAAATTTTATTTTCATAATGAAGTTTTTCAAGAATAGAAATATCACCAGCGCGGAAACGTTATTAATATTAGGTATTGTCTTATTTTGATTTTAAAAGGGAAGCCGTTGTTTTTATAACAACAGGTTAACTACTTATTAATTTAACCTACATTAAAGCAATTGTAGTTTTCGAAATATTGATAATTTATTATATAATGTAACTGTAAAACAAAGGAAAGTGAATCAATAAACCCACACATTATTAATTTAATGAAACCTCACAGTCTATCTTGGGGATTTGTCAGTGCAAGTGAACTTAATCAGAAAATACTAACCTCGCATGTTTAAATTAGTGTACTTGTATGCCTGGAATATTCCAATGACTTTTATCCCACACTGTAAACAGAAATTATCTTCTTCAAGTTGACAAATGTTTTCCAGCCTAGCAAGGACAAAAAGGATATTTCATATGTTAAAGCTTTATATATACATGTGTATAATAGCAGGTTTCTACATTTCACTGGCGTTCGGTACTGTCATTATTTAGCCACAAAAGACACTGTACTTCTGAAGATATAAATTCTAAAAATACACCTCTATACGCACAGACATTCATTAACAAGTTTTAAAACACCATTCACTTATTGAATACAGAGGAAAATTGATTTCAGCTCATACAAACATTTGAAAAAGCTCTGACTAGGTTGAATTCATATAAGTGGGTTAAAGTTTTATCAACATTTTCCATGTTATCTTAACAGTCAACGTATACGATTGTATTTGCTTTTATCTGAAATTCATACCCCGACAACATAGAAATTCACAACCATAAATAGATGTTTCACCGCCTCATGAAGGGAAATTTCTCATTTTTCATTCGATGTACTTAACCACCGTTCGCTGAATCTAATCTTTTTTTAATAATGAAAAATCAGAAAGAACACGCTTTTTCAATAAACGGGTGCAATTCACATGGGTAAATAACTAGAAAAACGAAGTATTTTTAACAGTTAAACCTTACAGTAGAACCTGTTATGAACTTATGTTTTGAACCGTTTCATCATCGAAAGACTTGCGTTTATTTTATTTGAAAAGCAACAATGCTTTACACATGTGTGTACCTGGCCTAAAATGCAAGTAAAGAACATGTTCATCATTAGCAACAGAAATCACAAAACATTTCAACAAATTAAAAAAAGTTACTCACCTTATCTGGATGCTGTTTAGAGCCAAGAACGTCCTCTTGAAACAAGACACAGCGACTAGGGTATGTTAAGTAGACACGGAACTATATGTCCGTGGTGTATATACCCAGCACACCGTGCTTAAACTAGGTATCGTATATGGTAGAATGTTTCTGCCGTAAGTTCACCAACGCAAACAGGCTCGTGTTAGCTAGATAAATATAACGAGGTTATTATACAGGGCTGGTGTGCCTTACGAAACTATTGGCATACTAGGAGAGATAATGTATGCCAATATCACAGAAAGGCACACCGGTCCTGTCTCATAACCTGTTTACTGCATGTGTTCAACTCCAGTGTATAAATACTTAATATTATCAGAAAAACTGATTTAACATAATATTTTGTATTGGAAATAATTGAACTGTCGGCATTATTTATTCGGTTTGTATAATGCTGACAAATATTATTTATCATAGATTTGAGGTAGTAAAAGATGGTATTGTCACAACATTTTTACTATGGCATTGAAAGCTCTCTCTACTTGGTATGTTTTCTGTCACATTTTTGGCATACGCGAGTCGTTGCAAGCGGCTTGCTGATTGGCTACGTAAGCATGACGATTCGCCAAATCAAAAATAGAAATATCAATTGGGCAAGAGTTATAAAGCAATGGGTGATTACGACTGTATGAGAATAAGCACCCGATGGTAAAGGAGAGGTTGGTACAGTTGATAGTACAGTTTTTTAATGTATCTACCTTCATTAGGTAATCCAATAAAACGTGTCTCGCCAAAAACCTATACCAATCGAGCGTGAGGTTGTGTCACATCCGGCAAATGAATGAATGAATGATTGGTATATAGAATACAACACCATTCAGCTCCAAGTTTGGTTTCGAACGAGTGATGTCCGAAACCTTTTTACACTTATTATTTATCCTGTTTTCGCCAGATACGAACTAAATGTTGTTACTGTTAATGTCAAACAAACAGCATAATACAAGTAGGTCTGTATCTTCCCCATACCGATTGTATCACAACATGAAGCACAATCATCTGCAGTTTTAGCTAAAAGGGTATTGGCATAATCTGCAACATGGTATACACAACAACCGTTTTCCTCAAAATACTTGCTTAACATATCGATTGGTTGTTGTCTCGGTTGATGAGGAAAACATCATTAGAATGGCAATACTTATATGTCATTTACTTTATGCAGCCCCATAATATTGCAATATTTCTCCATGCCTAACTGTTTCGTTTGAAATGTTAAGATATGTAGCAGATCTTGCTTTGTTCTATATCACAGAAGAAACATAAATGTGTTATTGAAAGCCATAAGATTGGTGTAATATTTTGCTAAAGTATGATTATAGATAAATCATATATTGGTTTAGATAAACAAACATAAACAAATGAATATTTCGCCATTTTCCCATTTTTGGCAAAGTTTTGGCACATACCTGCCTCCGTAGGAACGTATAATATTACAAGGTTACAAAATGTTTTTATCTGATTAATGGCAAGATATGCGATTTATGTATCGAACATTCCAGACGACAAATAAGGCATGACAACAAAAATGAAAATCACTTAAATACGGAATGATAATATTCTTATCTGCAAAGGAATGACTATCACATATATTTGATGTACTTTTGACTTTATATATTACTGAAATTGTAATACATACCGCATTGCCAACAGTATTATTATGATTTTAAGCAGTATTATTCTAACGAATGTACTTCAATCATTATAATGTTCTGTGTCAAAGAAAAATTTCTTTAAATTATTGAATAATTTTCAGTTATATACCTAAAGAAAACCCAGATGTCCATATTCAGCTGATTCTCGAAAACAGTTCAGAAGGTGCCGAGTCAGACTTTATAAAATGTCTTGGAACTATATATCGATGTAGCATGAGTGTGTGTGATGGGCTAATTCCGAGAGGAGAGCGGAAGGATGGCATTGTAAATAATCACCTTCCTTCCAAACACCAAGACGCGTCATTTATTCTAAACAAGACAAATAATTAGTATTCAAATTTTAAAGCTATAACATTAGGTTACATCGTATTAATATATTTTCGGCAAATTCAATTGACGCGCAACATGCCTAGATTTATACGACCAACAGTCGGTTATTCCATGCGAAGTCGTTTATTCTAAACATTATTCTATACATCAATGGCTTATTAACAACAAGTGATAATACACTACGGTTAGTTGGTCCGAAAATGTTCCTTTCTCTGACAATTGATATTGCTACTTTAGATAAAACATATTTATACTACAAGCATAATGGTAAATCCTGACGGAAATTTGTCATAGGAAATGTTTTGTTAACGCAACATTTGATTTTCAATGTACTGTAAAACCTCACTTTAAGACCACCTCAAAATTGGGAACCCAATTTTCAAGTCCATTTTCACTGTTTGCTCTTTATTCAACCTTAATAAGACAAGTAATCAAGGGTTCAAAAGATGGTATTATTATTGAGGTTAGACTGCACTTATTATATATATACTCAACAAAAAAATAAATTATTTTCCAATCAACAGTTTAAGTTCTAGATCAGACATCAATACTAAAGGCAAAAAGAATGAAATGTTACATGTAAAATGGCGAGTTTGTATTTTAGTGAGTAAACAGTGCAACTTCACCAAAGCAACAACGTTTAGCGGCTGTTGAGATGTTTTGAGGTTGTTGATCTATGGAGGTTAGATTGATTCTACCAGGTAAATTCTTACAACACGAAATATGTCGTTTTGAAGAAATGGCTGCTCTGGAAAAGTTGTACTCTGCATAAATACATGAAAAGGTCTGACTTCACAATGGAACAGAAACCATTATCAGCACTAATTTATAAATGTATGTTGAAAGGCATTCAATAAGTTCACGCTTTGAATATTTAATATTTATTGAATTGAGCGTACACGTGGTTTTGTAAAACCCCAAGAGTAAAGAATAACACAAGAATCAATATAGAAATGTGGTAATTTCTAAACGCTCTTACAGGGAGCAAGTGCAAATCGTGCGTTCTTATAAAGTCCGGCTTCAAAAACACAGTGGCTTGAACATGCTGAGGTAGTGCATTTTAGAGCATGCATAACGGTTAATTGCATGGTCATTATTATAATCTGACTCACCGATCTGAAGATTTAAATCCAATTATACGAATTATAGTACCATATCTTGAATACCACTTTTTACAGAAAGAACACAGAGCACTTTTAAAAAACGCTTATTTTGACACTTTATTCCACATTATTTCCACATATGGCCTCATTAATTCCCAAGAAACGTGGACCCTCTCTAGTCCGCCAAGTTTAGTATAGGGTAACAATTACCTGAAATAAATTCTAGAATTACAAACCAACATCACAGAATCACATATTAATTTTGGTGGTTGGACTTTATGTCTAGTAAACAGCCATGTTCAGCTATTTGAGCGATAGAAAACCCAAGATCTTCCTTCTAGCATAAGTTGTGGCATAGGCGGTCGTCTGGATAGAACCACCGACCTTACGTCTTGGATTTAGTTAAACAAGGTAATGAGAGGACACATATGATATTGCCATGAAAAATATTCACTGTCTTTGCTTATGTTTAACTATGTTTTGGTTTGTTTCAGTAAATAAATAGTTTTGGTACTTGCACACAGGGGCGTAGCCAGAGCTGGTAGTATGTGTACGTAACCAATCTAGGGAGTCTAGAACACTCTTGGTTCAATCTAGTAACATTTTCATGAGCACTAGAGTACATTTTTAAGCGTTATATATTCAGAAAATTTATATCCCAAACTGCTTACAAATGCTAAAACAAATTACTGTTTTATTGCACATTTTTTCTATTTTTCAAAATCGTGTGTGTACGTAACGGCGTATTTTGTGTACAGGTAGCTACGCGCCTAAATGTGTCCTTATAAATGGGCATTTGTTTCAAATGTAGCGACAAATGTGGAAGCATTGGACATTCTAAGAATTAATTCAGGATTTTGCCTCGAGATCCGATACTTGTCTGACATTTAGTGTCATAGCATCTAAATACTGGATGTCGATGCTCGTGTCCAAAAGGGTTTGAAGATTAGGATACACAAACATATGAAAAGATATAAATGATTCTACATTACATCTGTCGCATTTTCTTTTACGTATTTTTCGAAATAAAGAATGAGTTTGTACACTTTTATGCAATAATCTACAGGAGGTGTCATATTTCAAAACGAACTAAACACCAAAATGCGAATTTGGGAAATGAAAACTAGTCTTCATCCAAAATATAATGAAGAAAAAAGTTCTGTTGATTACACTAGACAACTGATCTGTTATGAGCATAATACATTTTTAACTGATGTCGATGGAGTATAATGTATTCTGTGTATTATTTTAGACATCTAACAAGAAAAAATAACAGACGACTTACTTGCACAATTGCCGCAGAATGATGATATCTGTTATTATAAAGGGCTAAAATGATATAAACCCAAAATCATGCATTCATTTACTTGAATTACTAAAATAATCAACCGTGTTTTCAAAATCAGTAAGAACTGCCTAAATGTTACTTTTTCATATAACTTGTTAAATATATTCAATAATTTATTAATGAAATTTCCTCTTATAAAAATCACTATCGATAGCTGCTTCCCGGGTGTGACTAACCAGTTCTTGCGCAAACCTCGGGGATTGTGAAGTACATAATTAAATTTCGTTCAACTAGGTTCTTGATCTTAATATCTTCGGATCAGGGATCAAGCGCTCTACCCCTCGACCACAAGACCCCTACCTAACGAAAATGTTCCCTATTAGTTAACATTAAATTATTTACATTGTTCGAGAAAGAAGTTATTACAGTTTATACTAATCTAACGCATGGACGGCTTCGTATATTAATAACTATGTTTCGCGCCAAATTCAGATCTTGTAAAGTCCATGAATGACTCGAACTCACGACCTTAGACGCTTTACCCACGACCACTACAACTCCATACTCCTATAAACTCACACACTGCCCTATTATCAACACCAAAACGTTCACAATAATAAAAAAATATAAACACATATTGTGTTAAAAGTTGATTTAATTTTTTAGAAAGATAACATTACTCAAAGTAAAACGAATACGTTTAATGGGAGACAACTCAATTTTACGAAGGAATTAGGATTGGTACATTAGTCGACCTTAAAATATAATCAACATTGACACTAGGAAAGACCAATTTGACCATTTTATATGTAGATGGTAGTATGTTTCTTAATCCCGGTATCGCCATTGACCCATATTTCGTGTTCCTCAAAACATGATTGAATAATTCAATCAGATTGCAATGAAATATTGAACAAAATCGTCATTTTTTTCTTTCAATCAAGAATAAATACCATTGAAAATTCCTTCTTCAAAGTGCAGGAAAGTCCATACAATGATGTGACTATAAGTTAAATGACGATAAATAATATATATATATATATAATTTGGAATATGTCATAACGACAATATATTTGACTATCTATTCCATACAGTGAGTATTCAGTGTTATTGTCATTGTGAGCTCAGTGAGAGCTCAATCAGTTTCTGGTATAATATGCACACACTACACTCTCTGTAACCTTGCCATATGAAAGTTGGCCGCATTGTTGTGGGGACGTATTTCTAGAGATCTTTCATAACACCACAGTGCATCTACTGGCATGTTCTCTTGTTCCATACATTGTCCAAGAAGATTCCATGCAGTCTCCCTATGTCCTAGGTTTGATTGATTCAGTGTAGTCTTCAACAGATTACTGAGCGCTTTTCTTTGTTCGTGGTGATTCCCTAGATGTTTGTATACTTTGTACTGCAAGAAGTACAAGTACGGAAGGGAATCAATCACAGCGAGATCCATCCATTCAATGTCATCGATAGACCTATGTTGAATTGCTTCGTCAGTCGATCGGAACAATTCTTGTCTTAATTCTAGTGGAATAATTGACGTTTCACATCTTGAGAATACTACACAATATGCTATCGTTTTATTTATCAATTCATTATTTCTATAACATTGAATTGCCCACTCGACAGGTAGCGGTTCTTTTTTGAGCTCATAGCACCCGCATACAGGCACAACAACATCAGTATACATGTATTCTAATTCTCTTAATGTTGACTCAGCATTGTTGATATCGCCTGCACAATAGAACGCCGAGGCAAGCTTCAACCGACTTGAAGAAACGTCTGACTCAAAACCGGCTGAAAACCACCATATTGCTTCCGGTGACACGTTATTGCTTGTGTAAACACTATATGATGCGAGTATTGAACCAACATAAGAAGCCAAAAGAGGAGCAAAATATGTACAAGCTTCTGCCTCTACATCACTAAATGTGTGGTATTGACTTTGCAGCCTCTGTATTCCATTGACTAGTTGTAATGCTATTTCTGGGAGTCCTTGGTCACATGGTTCAAGGGAAGAATATTTGATCATGGTTCTACACACATTTACTCCAAAGTTATAAAGTCGTTCTGTCACAGTTGCAATTTTATTATCAATCTGCGATCGCATGTTTCTTTGAAGAGGTAACACGTTGGTTAATTTCATTTGAATCCTCTTACCGAGATCATCAATTTCAATAGCAAAAAACAAATCAATGTTTAAATTTAACAGACTGTGCAATACATTCAGCAAATGGCGTTGTTGTTCAGCATTGATTCGTCGTTCCATCAGATTGTTTGCAGGTATTATGTAATGTGGACAGTTTAAATTTAGTACACGGTCGCGTAACATACAGATACAGTTCATCACGCACGAAAACAAATTATCCTCGCGCCAACAGTAAGCGTGTGTATTTTCTATACAATGGAATAATGTGCACTTACACATAAAACTTGTAATGATTCTTTCTCCATTCATAGTAAAAAATGTTTTACTGATTATTTTCATCATAACATAACACCTTATCTGTGTAATGTTCAAATTGAACATCATGAGCCTTTCCGCCATTGAGGTAGAAATTCTCCATTCAACGTTGTTTAGATTGTTCAGTTTGCTACCAACAGGAACTAGGAGACAGCCTTTACTCACGGATGACCTCTTAATATCCATAGACGGCCAATTACCGACACATTGACGATCTAACCAATCTCTTCCTTCAATAGGCCAACTATCACAGTGATATGCTAGTACAATGTCTCGATCGCAATATCCAGGTACATCTTGTTGAGTACCGGCGGGTCCATTATTTGCAGTCTCTGCTTCAACAAGTACAGAATTGTACGAAGTATTTTTATGCAGTATCCTCCCTTTGTCATCTTTGAGAAATTCTTCATTATCTGGAACATCCGTTTCTGCTTGAGGTGTGTCATTTCGAAGAAGTTGTAGCAGACAGTATCCTGGAGATGTCGACTCATCTTGGACCATCAACATATTTCTTATACCAGGTTTCCAGTCTGTCCAGTCTTGTATGATATGTGTTGTTCCTAAACACACTACTACGTCCATATCTGATTCCAACCCGACTGTTGTTGAACCCTCAGACTGACTTCCAAAGTTATAGTCTGTGTAATTCTCATTGATTAGTTTATAACTCAAGTTTGCTATTGATTCATTTAGCAAAGTATATTTTCTTATTAGTGTCACCATTCGTTCATTCACTCCGATTTCACTCAGAACTTCCGACAGTTTTAGCGAGATGTTTCTATCGTCTGATACATGGAACATTCTGTAAACGAATCACACTTAAAAAACAGGCATACAAGTCTAAGTAAATGAATGGAAACAAAATCATAATTTAAAATATAACGTATGTATAGCTGATTCAAAATATTCATTTTCCAAAACAATTTTTCATTAGCTGATCACTTCATAATTCGTAAGAACCGTTCTCACGTAACACTGATAATACGCTTGTTATAAATATTCAGTATAAAAGTTGTTTAAATATCGGCTTTTATATCAAATGCATTTTTGCATAAATTCATGGGTTTGTTTTGCCAAATTTGTTGTCTTACACGACAGTCATACACTATGAAAACAATGCTCATATACATGTATAATAATTCTTTTTAAACTCGTTTAGCATACACTTTTTCACAAAATCACATTGTACTTCATTCAAGGTCTATATAAGTGCTACTTGTTAACTTAGTTGTGTGTATCTTGGGCTGATCACAAAATGCTTCCGATTTTAAGTTGAATACTGTATTACAAACCATATGAATCAACATTTTCACGAATATTGACTTGCAATTATTACAAATATAATATTTGAAAGCTGCAATTAATCTCAATAACATAACTGAATGTTTAAGTCGAGCGGGAAATACCACATACAAATGACATAGTCATCCTCAAAACACAAGGATACATTACAACATACATACATGTGAACAATTACAAGAGCAAAGGGGACACGAGACAAACATAAATGACGGGTGAAGATAGGAGTACCGCCTTGGAACGGTCAGTGACAAAAAATCGCTGTTTCTATTATTACCTGAGAGGAAGTATACTGAACGAATGACAAAGTACAATCATCAGGAGGTTCGTATGTATTAACAATGCTTATGTCTTTACTTTACCTAGCCCGTCCGGCTAGCTCCGCTATCAGGGTGCTAGACTGTCACCCGGCAGATCGGGGTTCGATTCCCGGGTAGGGCAGATTATGTTCTTCCGTGACATTACGGCCTGTGTGAAAATTGTTCCATGTATGTATGTGAATATGTATGTATATGTGAATGTAAATCATTAAATATACTTGAATTGCAAGTCGCATATTGTAACAATACCATAATAATACGTAGATCACCTACTTGATAGAGATATGTCGACATATATTCCATCTGCTACACATTCAAACCAGTAAATGTAATGTTTATATACGATTGTTATCCTGTTCCCTAGGACGGAAATGACTAATCGGAATTTACACCATAAACTTCCTGTTTCGATTTCGGTTAAACAGAAAGAGAGATAATCCAATCCTGTTGATAATTTTAGTTCAATGCTGTTGTCTTCCTTCATTGATGATGAGTGTATTAGTTTCATTTTTCCAAGTTTGAAATTAGCACTTGTTTTTCCTCACTAGTCATGCTTAGCGGTTGTTGCGACCAACACTAAGACCTATATTACCATGCTCACATTTTATGATATTTTCTTAATAAGTGCAAACCCGGAATCGATGATTTGTTATTTTACCAAATTGCATACCACTATAGTTTCAATTGATCATTCATTTATTTGTAATGTTGTAATCCGATGTTGTTATCAATCCCATTTTTCTAAACGTATTTACAGCATTTTGTGATAGAGTTGTGCAAAATGTAATGACTTATTAGTGCACATGCATACTCCGATTATTGTTTTTTGTTGAACAATTAAATTTATTAATTTTCCCTCGTTTCGTGGTTTAAGCGTGTTTGTTTCTACTCCTGTTTCGCTTAATAATTCATATTTTGTGTTTTCAACTTGTGTAATCCTGACACATAAGTTAATTAATACTTTATGTTTTGTATACATTTGATTTCAGCAATACGACAGTTAAGGGTTAAACTGTTTTACACCCCCAGTAATTGTACGGACAGTTTCAATGCTACAGACCACTGTATTGCCTATGCTCTCGTGTTGCTCTGGTGTGGTGTCCTGTGTCGTTGTTTATTCATGGTTTTTGAATTAGTTGAGGATCCTCAGGTGTTCGGTTTTCTTGACCTTATCATTTCGGTCTTGTGTTATCCCCTTTCCTGTATGTGACCCTTGATCCGTGTGTTGTTCCCTCCATGTGTGTGCCTCCTTCGTCTACATCGTTCCCCTTTTCAATTTTTCCCTTCTAAACTGGCTTGCATTTTTTGTTCAAGAAGCTTATTTATTATATGCAAATTATGTATGTTGCCCAAAGAATGTAAACTTGTGTTTGTTTTAATTGTTAATTAGGAAATGGTTCAGTAACTGGTCCGATTTACGGGAGCTAACTATAATATGTGTATTACGGTAACGATATTATATTTGTACGATTGTAGTACCATACTAAAATGATGTAAGCATTCAGTTACAGAACCGGCCAAACTAAAATGATTCAAGCATTCAGTTATATAACCGTATAAGAGTGAGGGAGCTCACATGCATAAAACAGTGTTTGCCCACACAGATCCCTAGGTAGCGAACTGAAATAAAAACCGGGAAGGAGCGCTAGACTACTACCGAAAAGAGGGCTTCGGGGAGAAACGCCGGAATGTACAATGGTTAAACATGTATCCATTCTCGCTCCGTGAAATGTTACTACTAATAGCAAGACCCCAATTGGTATGTAATAGACTTAACTACGTTTTACTCGGTTAACGTTTACCTGGTTATTCTGTATGAACCTTGTCGACGGCTAATATTGTTTTATATTGTATGCGAGGTTATAACAATAAATACGTTGTTATGGCATCGTAAGTTAAAAGAATGTGTTTACCATGTCATTTATGAACAAGACACGTCAAGTTTACCGTTTTCCGGAAGAGAAGTCGATGGTATTTGTATCATTAATGGCACAACTGTTGGTAAAATCTGGTACAAGGCAACTAATGTTGACTTGTGTAAATCAGTATTGAGAAGATTTTACGGTGAACCGATATTGGATTGATATCGCTTGAATTATCGATTGTAACTTGGGATGTAAACGATTAATCGGTTAACCGGTTAACCGTTCGAACATGCGGTTATCGGTTAGTAAAATCACTAACCGTTTAATCGTTTTTTTTTAAATATCTACTTTTCATTTTGGAAAGAAAATCGAAAAAAAATAAGAAAAGAAGATATCCGTGGTAACAATTTTAATACTTTGTCCATGAAAGGTGTGAAATCCGCGGTGTAAGGGGCCAAAATCAATGATCCGCAACTAACAGTTTGACACGTACACACGTGCAAATATGTAGTGAAAAGGTTATTTAGTTGTCGTTTGTTTCTAATGACAGCCGGAAAACTCTTTTTGGTGTTTTAAAATTTGGGCATACTTAAATAGACATATTAAGGATGTTTTTATTGAACTGAACTTCGTGTTTTAACAATGTTGTATTCGAACAGATGTGTAACTGTCTGTTACACTTAATGTGATATGGAACACTTCAATTTATCATATTATAATGTTTGAAATAAAAAATTATGTTTTCTTAAATAATGGACATTATTGATATCTTAAATCTGTATCGAACTAGTAGTAACGTCAAAATATAGGTATAGTTTACCGATGTCATGGTAAAAATATACACGGCAAAATACGAAACACGTATCGAATGTCATGTTCGGTCAACCGGTTAACCGTTCGGAAGATTAAACGTTTAACCGGTTAGCAAAATAACCGAATATTGACATCACTAATTGTAACAAAATGCCGATCTCGACGTATGTTTCATGACTAACATGTCTTGGATATATAAACATTATAATATTAGCGGAGACATTTGATCCTGAAGTCATATGATCAATATGATCGGTGATCGATGTGATAAATATAATAAGATTTTAAAATATTATAATAAAATATTGTAATATATAATAAGGAAAGTTGCTGATGAATTCCTTTTTTCGAAACATTTTAGAAAACAAGAATAATTCTCCGAAGACAGGTACTTAACACTGCGAATAATGCCAATTGATAAATCAACCATAGGCAAAAAGATCTGAATAACATGAAACATACCGACCATAGGAGTACAAATATACAATTTAAAATAACGAATCATTTCACAATTTACTTTAATTTTATATTCGATTCACCAGAATAATCAATTCGCTAGTATTTATTCAATTGCAGCATAAACATCAATATTTACCAGACAGAGCAATTGTGTCAAACAAAAACAATTCTAGGCACGTCCAAAATGGTAAAGCATTCAAAACGAGTAGAACATGCCGTATCATCCTGAAATGTTTGATGAATAACTGGTGTAATAAGTTTGAACAATTGCGATACAAAGATGGTTAATGTCAGAACGACTGTGTATACGTTGAAAGTGATACCGGTATACATGGAAATGCTAGTTTGTTGCGATTGATGTAAACATCATATACTTTACATATGGAATATTTGAGTATGTGCTAGTATTATTGTTTGACTTAAAAATGGGTTCATACTTTATCGTATATATGTTATTTTGGACCCAATTTCTAGCAATTATGGCTACTTTCGGCCTATTGTTGCCAGCCGTCTGGACCTGTCCTGTGATGTATACCTTCCATTAAAACCGCCCATGATTGTCCCCTTTCATTCTCCTTAGTTATCCCTTATGATCTTCCTGGTCATTCCTTGCGCCCATGTTCCCTTACGTTTTTACCCTTGCGCTTCCTAAAATGCCTGATGTTTTATAGACTGTTGTTTTCCCGGAGGAGTGTGGAGGGGCAATGCGTTCCCTGTAGCAACTTATTCTCTCTTTCAATCAGTTTAGTGCACGTGTTATAGTCATACATGTGTCATAAATAAGAATCAGATCACAAACTAGTCGTCATAAATCTAGTGCAGAAAAACGTTCTGTTGAAAATTCTAGCCAACTGATCTTTAATGAGCATAATACACCTAGAGCAGAGCTCCCCTAACGCACGTATTACTTTTTAACATATTCTAATGAAAAATATATCCAAACCGATACGTTTAATGCGCGACAACTCAATTTTACGTGGGTATTAGGATTGACACATATGTCGCCCTTATAATATAATCTATATTGAATCTAGGCTAGACGAACGTGAAGTTCTCTATAATATTATGTAGATAAGCGCTTGTTCTGAAAAAGAATCGGAAATGGCGATGACGTCAACGCACGTGGAAGTCACGTGATCTCGACGATGCGTGAAGAATCACCTGCGCGGTTTTAGAAATTGTCGTCTGCAAGCATCTTACGCAGGTAAATCGATGAATCATCGAAATAGTTTACCGTTACAAATGATTAATTGGATTAATGTCTTTGATTATCATGTGTTGATAGCCAATCTGTATTATTCTGTCTTGAATACGAGCTGGCGTTGACTAGATGTATGTCGTATGCTCGCTCGAAAAGCCGTACAAATACGTCTTGGATTTATTTTTTAAAAAACAAGGTAATGAGAGGACAAACATGAGATTGACATGAAAAATATTCACTGTCTTTGTTTATGTTTTACTATGTTTTGGTTTATTCAGTAAATGAATCGTTTTGGTACGGGAACGCTCCGATACAGGATATCGATCGTTTGTGTGTATAATACAAGGGCGTAGCTAGAGCTGGTAGAATGTGTACGTAACCAATTTAGGGGGTCTAAGGGCATAATACCACAGAAAACCCCGTTTTGTAGAACACTCCTGTTTCAATCTAGTAACATTTTCACAAGCAATACAGTAAATTTTGTAGCGTTATATATTAAGAAAATTATATCCAAAACTGCTTGCAAATGCTCTACTGTTGGTTATTGCCCATTTTTTCTATTTTTGATGACCAAGTATATTCGCAACGATATATTTTGCGTTCATGTAGCTACGTGCCTGTAATATGTCATTATAAATGGGCATTTGTTTCAAATGTATGGACACATGTGGAAGCAATGAACATGCTAAGAATTAATTCAGGTGTTTGCCTGGAGAACTAAAACTGCTTCGTCCAATCGCTAGTTCTGTCATGTGATTGAAGAAATCCAACCAATGTGCTGGATTTCCGCGGGATTTTATTGTTTACACATCACGTGAGAATTATTTTCAACTTTCTAAAAATAAATTATGATTCACTTTCCGTAGACTGGTTTCAAATATTTTATCAGTCAAAATAGACCTTGACCATTTGAAATCGTGCACCACATGAGGGAATAAGTTAAAATATTTTTAAAAAAGATAAAATAAAACAATAACAAAACATTACGAATACTTTTTCTGTAAAACTTTATTGTCAGTGGGTAAAATTTTTTTGAATCGAATAATCTTGGAAAAAAATTAAGTCACGTGCCCCTCCACGTACAAAAAAAGTCCCATTCCAGACAGTATGCCGCACATCAGTGCGGCGACAAAGATTGAAATATAATATTGTAAATATCAACATTTCTTACTTTTAATCAAGGATTAAAACCACTGTAGATTCCTTCTTAAAAAGTGCAGGAAAGTCCATACAATGATGTGATTATAAGTTAAATGACGATACATAATATATACATATATAATTTGGAATATGTCATAGCGCTAATATACATGTATTTGACTATCTGTACCATACAGTGAGTACTCAGTGTTATTTTCATTGCACAAACTACAATCTCTGTAACCTTGCCATATGAAAGTTGGCCGCATTGTTGTGGGGACGTACTTCTAGAGATCTTTCATAGCACCAGAGTGCATCTTCTGCTCCATCTTGTTCCATACAGTGTCCAAGAAGATTCCATGCAGTCTCCCTATGTCCTAGGTTTGGCTCATTCTGTGTAGTTTTCAACAGATTACTGAGCGCTTTTCTTTGTTCGTGGTGACTCCCTAGATGTTTGTATACTTTGTACTGCAGGAAGTACAAGTACGGAAGGGAATCAATCACAGCGAGATTCATCCATCTATCGTCATAGAAAGACCGATGTGGAATTTCTTCGTCAGTCGATCGGAACAATTCTTGTCTTAATTCTTGTGGAATAATTGACGTTTCACATCTTAAGAATACTACACAACATGCTATCGTTTTATATAACAATCCATTATTTCTATACAAATGAATTTCACATTCGAAAGATGGCGCTTCTCTCTCGAACATATAGCACCCACATACAGGCACAACAACATCAGTATACATGGATTCTAATTCTCTTAAAGTTGACTCAGCATTGTTGATATCGCCTGCACAATAGAACGCCGAGGCAAGCTTCAACCGACTTGAAGAAACGTCTGACTCAAAACCGGCTGAAAACCACCATATTGCTTCCGGTGACACATTATTGCTTGTGTAAACACTATATGATGCGAGTATTGAACCAATATAAGAAGCCAAAAAAGGAGCAAAATATGTACACGATTCTGCCTCTACATCACTAAATGTGTGGTATTGACTTTGCAGACTCTGTATTCCATTGAATAGTTGTAATGCTAGTTCTGGGAGTCCTTGGTCACATGGTTCAAGGAAAGAAATATTCATGATTCTACCCACATTACCTCCAAAGTTATGACATTCTTCTGTCACAATTGCAATTTCAATATCAATCTGCGATCGCATGTTTCTTTGAAGAGGTAACACGTTGGTTAATTTCATTTGAATCCTCTTACCGAGATCATCAAGTTCAATAGCAAAAAACAAATCAATGTTTAAATTTATCAGACTGTGCAATACATTCAGCAAATGGCGTTGTTGTTCAGCATTGATTCGTCGTTCCATCAGATTGTTTGCAGGTATTATGTAATGTGGACAGTTTAAATTTAGTACACGGTCGCGTAACATACAGATACAGTTCATCACGCACGAAAACAAATTATCCTCGCGCCAACAGTAAGCGTGTGTATTTTCTATACAATGGAATAATGTGCACTTACACATAAAACTTGTAATGATGCTTTCTCCATTCATAGTAAAAAATGTTTTACTGATTAATTTCATCATAACATAACACCTTATCTGTGTAATGTTCAAATTAAACATCATGAGCCTTTCCGCCATTGAGGTAGAAATTCTCCATTCAACGTCGTTTAGATTGTTCAGTTTACTACCAACAGGAACGAGGAGACAGCCTTTACTCACAGATGACCTCTTAATATCCATAGACGGCCAATTACCGACACATTGACGATCTAACCAATCTCTTCCTTCAATAGGCCAACTATCACAGTGATATGCTAGTACAATGTCTATATCGAAAAATCCAGGTTCATCTTGTCGAGTACCGGCGGGTCCATTATTTGCAGTCCCTGCTTCAGCAAGTACAGAATTGTACGAAGTACTTTTATGCAGTATCCTCCCTTTGTCATCTTTGAGAAATTCTTCATTATCTGGAACATACGTTTCTGCTTGAGGTGTGTCATTTCGAAGTAGTTGTAGAAGACAGTAACCTGGAGATGTCGACTCATCTTGGACCATCAACATATTTCTTATACCAGGTTTCCAGTCTGCCCAGTCTTGTATGATATATGTTGTTCCTAAACACACTACTACGTCTATATCTGATTGCAACCCGAGTGTTGTTGAACCCTCAGACTGACTTCCAAAGTTATATTGTGTGTTATTCTCATTGATAAGTTTATACCTCAAGTTTGCTAGTGATTCTTTTAGCAAAGTGTATTTTCTTCTTATTTTCACCATTCGTTCATTCACTCCGATTTCACTCAGAACTTCCGACAGTTTTAGCGAGATGTTTCTATCGTCTGATACATGGTACATTCTGTAAACGAATCAAACTATTACTTAAAAAACAGGCATACAAGTCATACTGATCACTTCACAATTCGTTTGAACCGTTCTCACGTAAACACTGATAATACGCTTGTTATAAATATTCAGTATAAAAGATGTTTAAATATCGGCTTTTATATCAAATGCATTTTTGCATAAATTTATTGTTTTTTTTTGCCAAATGTGTTGTCTTACACGACAGTCATACACTATGAAAACAATGCAAATATACATGTATAATAATTCTTTTTAAACTCGTTTAGCACACACTTTTTCACAAAATCACATTGTACTTCATTCAAGGTCTATATAAGTGCTACTTGTTAACTTAGTTGTGTGTATCTTGGGCTGATCACAAAATGCTTCCGATTTTAAGTTGAATACTGTATTACAAACCATATGAATCAACGTTTTCGCGAATATTGACTTGCAATTATTACAAATATAATATTTGAAAGCTGCAATTAATCTCAATAACATAACTGAATGTTTAAGTCGAGCGGGAAATACCACATACAAATGACATAGTTATCCTCAAAACACAAGGATACATTACAACATATATACATGTGAACCATTACAAGAGCAAAGGGGACACGAGACAAACATAAATGACGGGTGAAGATAGGAGTACCGCCTTGGAACGGTCAGCGACAAAACAAATCACTGTTTCTATTATTACCTGAGGGGAAGTATACTGAACGAATGACAAAGTACAATCATTAGGAGGTTCGTATGTATTAACAATGGGTATGTCTTTACTTTACTTAGCCCGCCCGGCTACCTCCGCTAACAGGTTGCTAGACTGTCATCCGGCAGATCGGGGTTCGATTCCCGGGTAGGGCAGATTATATTCTTCCGTGACATTACGGCCCGATTAAAAATTGTACCATGTATGTATGTGAATATCTATGTATAAAATATGTGAATGTAAATCATTGAATATACTTGAATTACAAGTCGCATATTGTAACAATACCATAATAATAAGAGATCACCTACTTGATAGAGATATGTCGACATACATTCCATCTACTACACGTTCAAACCAGTAAATGTAATGTTTATATACAATTGTTATCTTGTTCCCTAGGACGGAAATGACTAATCGGAATTTACACCATAAACTTCCTGTTTCGATTTCGGGTAAACAGAAAGAGAGATAATTCAATCCTGTTGATAATTTTAGTTCAATGCTGTTGTCTTCCTTCATTGATGATGAGTATATTAGTTTCATATTTTCAAGTTTGAAATTATCATTTGTTTTTTCCTCACTAGTCATGCTTAGCGGTTGTTGCGACCAACACTAAGACCTAGATTACCATGCTCACGTTTTATGATAATTTCTTAATAAGTGCAAACTCAAATTGGTTGGTCAGAATGAAAGTATTTTAACTAATAGTTTCGATCTTGGGGTTTTATCCTGGAATCGATAATTTGTTATTTTACCAAATTGTATACCACTATAGTTTCAATTTATCATTCATTTATTTGTAATGTTGTAATCCGATGTTGTTATCAATCCCATTATTCTAAACGTATTTACAGCATTTTGTGATAGAGTTGTGCACAATGTAATGACTTATTAGTGCACATGCATACTCCGATTATTGTTTCGTGTTGAACAATTAAATTAATTAATTTTCCCTCGTTTCGTGGTTTAAGCGTGTTTGTTTCTACTCCTGTTTCGCTTGATGCAATACATATTTTGTGTTTTCAACTTGTGTAATCCTGACACATAAGTTAATTAATACTTTATGTTTTGTATATATTTGATTTCAGCAATACAACAGTTAAGGGTTAAACTGTTTTACACCCCCAGTAATTGTACGGACAGTTTCAATGCTACATACCACTGTATTGACTATACTCTCGTGTTGCTATGGTGTGTTGTCCTGTGTCGTTGTTTATTCATGTTTTTTTGAATTAGTTGAGGATGCTCAGGTGTTTGGTTTTCTTGACCTTATCATTTCGGTCTTGTTTTATCCCCTTTCCTGTATGTGACCCTTGATCCGTGTGTTGTTTCCCTCCATGTGAGTGGCTCCTTCGTCTACATCGTTCCCCTTTTCAATCTTTCCGTCCTAAATTGGCTTGCATTTTTTTTTTCAAGAAGCTTATTTATTATATGCAAATTATGTATGTTGCCCAAAGAATGTAAACTTGTGTTTGTTTTAATTGTTAATTAAGAAATGGTTCAGTAACTGGTCCGATTTACGGGAGCTAACTATAATATGGGTATTACGGTAACGATATTATATTTGTACGATTGTAGTACCATACTAAAATGATGTACGCATTCAGTTACAGAACCGGCCAAACTAAAATGATTCAAGCATTCAGTTATATAACCGAGAAAGAGTAGGGGAGCTCACATTCACAAAACAGTGTCTGCCCACACAGATCCCTAGGTAGCGAACTGAAATAAAAACCGGGAAGGAGCGCTAGACTACTACCGAAAAGAGGGCTTCGGGGGGAAACGCCGGAATGTACAATGGTTAAACATGAACGAAAATGTTTACTTTATTTTGACTTTGAATCAATTCATGCTCCAAAATTAATAATCCGCAACTAACAGTTTGACACGTACACATGTGCAAATATGTAGAGAAAAGGTTATTTAGTTGTCGTTTGTTTCTAATGACAGCCGGAAAACTCTTTTTGGTGTTTGAGAATTTTGGCATACTTAAATAGACATATTAAGGATGTTTTTATAGAACTGAACTTCGTGTTTTAACAATGTTGTATTCGAACAGATTGTAACTGTCTGTTAAATTTAATGTGATATGGAATACTTCAATTTATCATATTATAATGTTTGAAATAAAAAATTATGTTTTCTTAAATAATGGACATTATTGATATCTTAAATTTGTATATATGATTTATGTTCAGTACTTAGTCGAAATAAACACTAAACGAACTAGTAGTAACGTCAAAATATAGGTCTAGTTTACCGATGTCATGGTAAAAATATACACGGCAAAATACGAAACACGTATCGAATGTCATGTTCGGTCAACCAGTTAACCGTTCGGAAGATTAAACATTTAACCGGTTAGCAAAATAACCGAATATTGACATCACTAATTGTAACAAAATGCCAATCTCGACGCATGTTTCATGACTTACATGTCTTGGATATATAAACATTATAATATTAGCGGAGACATTTGATCCTGAAGTCATATGATCAATATGAGTGTTGATGGCAGTTGGGAGTGTTGATGGCAGTTGGGAGTGTTGATGGCAGTTGGGAGTGTTGATGGCGGTTGGGAGTGTTGATGGCAGTTGGGAGTGTTGATGGCAGTTGGTAGTGTTGATGGCAGTTGGAAGTGTTGATGGCGGTTGGGAGTGTTGATGGTAGTTGGGAGTGTTGCTGGCGGTTGGTAGTGTTGATGGCGGTTGGGAGTGTTGATGGTAGTTGGGAGTGTTGATGGCGGTTGGGAGTGTTGATGGTAGTTGGTAGTGTTGATGGCGGTTGGGAGTGTTGATGGTAGTTGGGAGTGTTGATGTAGTTTGGAGTGTTGATGGCAGTTGGGAGTGTTGATGGCAGTTGGGAGTGTTGATGGTAGTTGGTAGTGTTGCTGGCGGTTGGTAGTGTTGATGGCGGTTGGGAGTGTTGATGGTAGTTGGTAGTGTTGATGGTAGTTGGGAGTGTCGATGGTAGTTGGTAGTGTTGATGGTAGTTGGGAGTGTTGCTGGCGGTTGGTAGTGTTGATGGCGGTTGGGAGTGTTGATGGTAGTTGGTAGTGTTGATGGTAGTTGGGAGTGTTGATGGTAGTTGGTAGTGTTGATGGTAGTTGGGATTGTGCTGGCGGTTGGTAGTGTTGATGGCGGTTGGGAGTGTTGATGGTAGTTGGTAGTGTTGCTGGCGGTTGGTAGAATTGATGGTAGTTGGGAGTGTTACTGGCGGTTGGTAGTGTTGATGGCGGTTGGGAGTGTTGATGGTAGTTGGGAGTGTTGCTGGCGGTTGGGAGTGTTGATGGCAGTTGGGAGTGTTGATGGTAGTTGGGAGTGTTGCTGGCGGTTGGTAGTGTTGATGGCGGTTGGGAGTGTTGATGGTAGTTGGGAGTGTTGATGGCGGTTGGAAGTGTTGATGGTAGTTGGGAGTGTTGATGGCAGTTGGGAGTGTTGATGGTAGTTGGGAGTGTTGATGGTAGTTGGTAGTGTTCCTGGCGGTTGGTAGTGTTGATTGCAGTTGGAAGTGTTGATGGCAGTTGGGAGTGTTGATGGTAGTTGGGAGTGTTGATGGCGGTTGGGAGTGTTGATGGCAGTTGGGAGTGTTGATGGTAGTTGGGAGCGTTGATGGTAGTTGGTAGTGTTGCTGGCGGTTGGTAGTGTTGATTGCAGTTGGGAGTGTTGATGGTAGTTGGGAGTGTTGATGGCGGTTGGGAGTGTTGATGGTAGTTGGGAGTGTTGATGGCAGTTGGGAGTGTTGATGGTAGTTGGGAGTGTTGATGGTAGTTGGTAGTGTTGCTGGCGGTTGGTAGTGTTGATGGCAGTTGGGAGTGTTGATGGTAGTTGGGAGTGTTGATGGTAGTTGGGAGTGTTGATGGCAGTTGGGAGTGTTGATGGCAGTTGGGAGTGTTGATAGCAGTTGGGAGTGTTGATGGCGGTTTCAGAGGAAAGCTCCTGAAATCAACGCAGGGTTCGTATTTGCTATGTTTGTTGCGTTCGCTGTTGATTTTCAGAGTAATCACTTAGGAGTATTGTTTTAGCAAAAGACAAGCATTTTGTACATACCATTTGTGTTTGAGTGAGTGCGGAAAATGTGGCACTTATATCACATTGTAACTTACAAAAGAAAATCATCAACACGTCAGTGAAAATTACATTCTCATTATTACAATATTCTTGTTCTGTTTCTAAACTTGTTAGTTCAAACAAATCTGTTTTCATAACCTTGCTGCAACCGCATAACAAGTTGTACTTGTATTCAATTGTCATTTCAAAATTGCTTATTTAGAGCATATATTAATATTTGTGTTTTAGTTCAAGAAAATCTTTTCCTCCTTCCACTCCTACCAAATCCGGCGATGTTTGTAGAAATCTACCAGATTATCTTAATTACTGCGAAAAGGGCTACAGTTGTTGTGGTTTTATATCATTATTTTGCTGGTAAGTTCCCGCTCTTATTTGTTTCCAATACAATACATGTATTGTATTTGTTTTCAACACGTATACATCCTTACGTATCAGTTTTGTTTTTGAATGTACGTCCTGTTGCTAGCATGAGAGCACCGTGAATTATTATTATAAACATTGTTATGGCAAATCTCCTTAGTTCAAGTTGTTTTCAGTAATGTACATGTATATCAATGACATTTTTAACAATATTCGATCACAAACTTATTAAGGTGTGTGAAAGAGAGAGAGAATAAGTTGCTACAGGGAACGCCCATACATAAGACAGTGCCTCGCCACACTGTCCTCCGGGAAAACAACAATCCATAAGACAAAAGGCACTTGAGGGGTTTAAATGGTACATACGTAAGGGAACAGAGGCGCAAGGAATGGCCAGGTAGACCATAAGGAATAACTAGGAGAATCAAAGAGGACAAACTGTGATGGGGGGATTACTGGCTGGAAAATATCACAGGACAAGTCAAGACAGCTGGCTACAATAGGCCGAAACTCATGCAGTTTTAAACTGGAACAAATATGAATTTATGCGTTTCAAATGTCAACATAATTAGGTATAAGTGTAATGTGTAATTGTTGCGATAATGGTTTATGCTAAAATTATTTTATAATTTCAGTCCAGATGCTGGCATTGGGAGTAGCGAAAGCATCAGAAATGACTCGGACATTGGGAGTGGTGGATATAGCACCCGCGGATACGTTACAGAAAATTCCTACTTTCGTGTTGATGTCTAAAAATAGACCACTTTCGTTTAAGAAACGTGAATACGATGGTTAATCCAAAAGTTTTGTCACTGAGTCTGTGAAATAAATTTACATACACTCATAACGTTTTATTGCGTGGGTTTCTTAACAATCCTATTTTAATATCGTTATGAGATCCACTTTTAGATCAACCCTCGTAGAAAGCCGTTTTGTGTAATGAAATGCTATTCTTCTTTGAGTTTGAGGAGAAGACTTAAGTCACGCCGCTTTAACATGTAATGTGCACAATTATTTTAATTCGTTAAAACGTATGTGGTAGTCATGGAAACGCTAGCTTTTATTCATGAACATTCTTAATCGTGTTAGTTATGACAGCATTTCTCGTAGAATTTCTAAAGATCACCAATCGAATTGACCTAAGCTTGTATTACACCACTAGATGTTCAATTTACTGGTCTCACAACGTCAAATTTAATATACCGGAAACAATTGGCTATTAAAACATTTGCTTGTTAAAAGAAAGGTCCCATGGACTATAAAACGAACTTGGTATGCTTATATACCATTATTATATGGTACAGTTTGTGTAACGGTCTTAGTTTGAATAGTGAATGGTTATAGATGTCACAAAATTTGCAGAAGGTCGAACATTTAGTCCTTTGGAAATCGCTTCTCATCTGTGTATAATGCGGCTTGTAGATTTTAGTTTGGTCCCATTCCAACATGGCTTTGCTATTTGTTTATGAGTGATGTGTAAAAAAATAATCAAATCTTACGTTATCCACTAAACCAACTTCTCTTTAATCGAACAACGTTCGTAACCTGGACGCAGTTACCTTAAGATAAGGGGTACGTGAATTTACCGAAATCCGATTTGGATCTGGAATGACCAGCAATCGTAACATCTCGGCATTTTTAATGTTATACAACAAATCTTAACCTTCAAATTGCGCCGACCATCTTTTTTCAAGATGTTGTTTTCTTTGTAGCCTTCCTACGGCGGGGAATATGACCGGAAAATCATGTACCATAGATCAAAATAATCGAGCCCAATTTTAGTGAATCAATTTAAGTTCCGCAAACCAGCCGAATGGCAAAGTATGGCCTTATCACTAAATGTGTTTTATTCTCATCTATATGAGATCGAAACGGTCACCAATTAGTGTGACATTCAGGTTAATCTGAAGTCAAATGTGTTACCCGTTAAAGCGACCTTAATGATTAATTCTCTGACGCGGAAGAGACAATTTGAACAAATGATATGATTAACTACGGTTTACCCTCGGTGTCTTTATCCAACAGTGTTTGGAAACCACGTTATTTGTGACGTTGTGTGTGTAGTTGTTTAATTTGCCTCGTGAGATAATTATTGGTGAAGGAAACGCAGTGTTTGGAAAACAACGTAAGCCGCGTTAAATGCGCTATATTTCGCTACATTGCATTTTACATAAAAAGAGCTTCAGTTTGAATAAAATCGACGTGTTTATAAATCGAAAGAGGCCTATTTTAGAAACCAATACGAAAGTAGGCATCTGACAAATGTAGTCAGAAACTTGAACACATACTGTATATTACTTGTTTTATCATCATAAATATTTGTTTATACACATGTAATGAAAAACATGTATAATGTTTGAATATGCACTGTATATATTATATTGCTCTGAAACATGTTCATGCACTTGTACAGTAAAACTTCACTTAAAGACCATCTCAATAATAAGACCACCTCAAAATTAAGAACACATTTTTCAAGTCCATTTCCCTATTGTTTCTCTTAATTTAACCTCAATATTAAGACCACCTCGATAATAAAACATTTTTTAAGGCCCCAAATGATGGTCACATTATTGAGGTTTTATCACATCAAGGTCCTCTAATCACCAAATGAATCGTATATGATATATTAACCTAAAAGACTGATATGAGAATATGAATTCTTACATCATTAAAATTATGTATTCCGATCACGTGTAAATAAAGACAGATATGAGAATATGAATTCTTACATCATTATAATTATGTATTCCGATCACGTGTAAATAAAATCGATCACTAGGCTTGTTAGCAGTTTGAAACAATTTATTTTAAAGAAACGTTATATTGTGTTCAGTATGTCAGCATCGGTGGTTCAGTGGTAGAATGCTCGCCTGCCACGCGGGCGGCCCGGGTTCGATTCCCGGCCGATGCACATTTTTCTTCATTTTATTTTAAGCATTTTAATTTAGTGGTGCAATTCTTCAAAGTTTAAATATGATAAAATTAAGGATGTCAACGAATATTCGAATATTTGTTCATAACTTCGAATATTCGATATTATCTTGATAAAAACTTGATGAAAAAATAAAAATTGTCGTTTGTTTGTTGATTTACTTGCCGACCCCAATTTGTGTAAGAGAATTATAAAGGTTGTTGCTGTTGTTGTTGTCGAAATATACGCGCTTGTAAAAGTGTCATTGTGTATATAGGGGGGGGGGGGGGGGGTGCTAATACAATTGTATATCGTTGGGGTGATGACGGTTTATCTCTTTCGATAATCCGTTAATTGCTGACCATTTGCATTTGTAACCATCTGATAGTCCATAGCGTGAAATAGAAGAAATTAGGTTCCTGATCGTCGGTAATTTTGTTGTTGACAAAAGGTGTAAAAAGTAAGCAGTTAAAACCACCGACAGGGACTTGAGTTAATGACTCGCTTTTTAATCAAGGAAGATCAAAGCTGGGATTGAGAAAAGAAACATGGCCGAAAAAATGGGGTGACGGGAAAAACATAATTTGCATACTAATGTTTCACTTAGATCGTATCATCCAATCAAAATGACTGTTTAAACATATTTTACTCTTTTACAACGAGTAAATGCATTTTGTTTGGTTCTTTTATTATTTAAGTACTCAATATTCAAAAATAGCGTGGCGATGCATATACTTAGAATACAACATTGTGAAGACAATGATCGTAGCGGATCCATAGTCCAGTGGTAACCTGCTGGACTAGTAATCCAGGGATGGCAGGTTCGAATCCCCGCTCCATCACTGACAGTACTAACAGTCTTTCGGACAAGACTTTAAAAACCGAGGTCCCGTGCATGATGCTTCACATCGAGCACGTTAAAGAACCAAGGGTGCTTCTGGAACTGGGGCATCTTCTGTATCATGCACTATCCTCCAAAACATCTAATGACTAATATTCTTCCGGAGGCGTCGCCCATGTGGGAAACCGGTGGCGAAGATAAATAAACGAAAATACAAAAAAAGACAAATGATTCGACACAAAGATATTCATAAACACGAATATTGACATTCAGATGATGATCTATTTACTGCGATAACTTCATTCGTCATAGTCTTAACTTCCGGTGAAAACGAAAGTAGAATACCCGCAGCACATAAGGAAATATGATTTGTATATCGTTGGGGTGATGACGGTTTATCTCTTTCGATAATCCGTTAATTGCTGACCATTTGCATTTGTAACCATCTGATAGTCCATAGCGTGAAATAGAAGAAATTAGGTTCCTGATCGTCGGTAATTTTGTTGTTGACAAAAGGTGTAAAAAGTAAGCAGTTAAAACCACCGACAGGGACTTGAGTTAATGACTCGCTTTTTAATCAAGGAAGATCAAAGCTGGGATTGAGAAAAAAAACATGGCCGAAAAAATGGGGTGACGGGAAAAACATAATTTGCATACTAATGTTTCACTTAGATCGTATCATCCAATCAAAATGACTGTTTAAACATATTTTACTCTTTTACAACGAGTAAATGCATTTTGTTTGGTTCTTTTATTATTTAAGTACTCAATATTCAAAAATAGCGTGGCGATGCATATACTTAGAATACAACATTGTGAAGACAATGATCGTAGCGGATCCATAGTCCAGTGGTAACCTGCTGGACTAGTAATCCAGGGATGGCAGGTTCGAATCCCCGCTCCATCACTGACAGTACTAACAGTCTTTCGGACAAGACTTTAAAAACCGAGGTCCCGTGCATGATGCTTCACATCGAGCACGTTAAAGAACCAAGGGTGCTTCTGGAACTGGGGCATCTTCTGTATCATGCACTATCCTCCAAAACATCTAATGACTAATATTCTTCCGGAGGCGTCGCCCATGTGGGAAACCGGTGGCGAAGATAAATAAACGAAAATACAAAAAAAGACAAATGATTCGACACAAAGATATTCATAAACACGAATATTGACATTCAGATGATGATCTATTTACTGCGATAACTTCATTCGTCATAGTCTTAACTTCCGGTGAAAACGAAAGTAGAATACCCGCAGCACATAAGGAAATATGATTTGACGATCGAATATTCGAATATTCGTTCGAAAGTCTGATCGAATATTCGAATACCTGATTTGCTTTTCGTTGACATCCCTATAAAATGATAAAATCAGTTTGCATGTACTTTGTTAAGTAAGCTTAGTAAATCTTTATATTCGGTTATTTTTCAGATTTTATGTTAATTATACGAATTAAGTTAAAATATTTCAAATTAATAAAGATTTGCATAACTTAATTCCGTACTTATTGTAGCGTTTCTATTATTGTATACGAAACGAAACTAAGTAACCATGTCAAACAGTTTCGATAAATTAATTAGAGTTGTCTTTCTTGTTTTCTACTTTCTAACTTTATAATACTTTCTACACGTACATTCCTTTGAGTCAATGTCAACCATTCAAAGTCGAGTTTTGGTAAAACAAGGTTAAAAAGACCACAAACCATGAAACATTTTATTGACACAATTTTGCTAAATTATATATTTCAATGGCTTAAATTTACCCGGAGATAAATTGCATGTACTGTAATAGGAACAAAATAGTGATTGCAAATCAGTCAGAATTGCCAATAGATTAATTGGTATAATCGGATAACCAAAACGATTTTAATACATGAGCGCAGCTGAACGATTTCCAACCTCTTCATTAAGTGACATCATTTCCAGAAAACTTCACATGTAACGTCGCCATGTACTGACAGTAAGCAATATTTGCCCCATATGGCAATATGAAAACGTAGTAACCAAATTGAGTAAATACAGTTTCCTGCTTGAAAATAGTGACATCACAGTCATGTTGCGTTTTCTTGAAATGACGCCACTTACAGAAGAGGCTGTAAATCCCATAGTGCTCAGCGCTCATTTATTCCTTAATTTTCAGTAAGGTTTCACACGCCTGGTTAGCATTAATACTGCAATTTTACGTATCATGTTAATAGGTCCATTCGTTTGGGAGCAGTCATTATTTGATGACACGAATCAACACGATTTATATTATGCTTATCATGGTACCAATTATGTTGTAATTATGCAAATAAATAACCGAGAAACAGTCTCTCTGTGAGAACATTGATCACGTGACCTACATATCCAATGACCTTTCACGTCATATCCGGTAACGGAAGTAACTGTGGTGGATATTGTCACATCTGACTTCTGGCTATGCATTTTCGAATAAACATTTGAACTAACAACTAATAGCTGTGTATTCGCTCCATTACATCCGACTAAACATCTGTACTAACAACTAATAGCTGTGGATTCGCTCCATTACATCCGACTAAACATCTGTACTAACAACTAAAAGCTGTGTATTCGCTCCATTACATCCGACTTAACATCTGTACTAACAACTAAAAGCTGTGTATTCGCTCCATTACATCCGAACTCACATATAACTGCTAGCTATGCTTTTTCAAATAAACATCTGAACTAACAACTAATAGATGTGCATTCGCTACATCATATTCGAACTCACATCTAACTGCTATATAGCTATGCTTTTTCAAATAAACATCTGAACTAACAACTAATAGCTGTGCATTCGCTACATCATATTCGAACTCTCTGTTTAACTTCTGGCTATGCTTTTGCGAGTAAACATCTGATCTAACAACTAACAACTGCATGTGAATTCGTAAACGAAAATCTCAACTAACAACTAACAATCAACTTCACAGACCTGCTGAATAGTTCGCAATTGGTTAATGGAGTTTCAGTTATATATGTATTGAGTATTTATCACAACAATAGCATGATTCACACGTTAAGTTTATGGAATATTTATATTTCTATGTTATTTTAAAAAGGCGTATGTATTGAATCATATGACTATTTGAGTGTCAGTTGTATGTTAATATGTTCGCATTAAAGTATACAAGCCATGAGTTACATTACATTCAGTAAAACGCCTTTGAACGATTATAAATGAATTTGGTGGCAACACTTGAATTGCAGTTCTATTTACAGCCACTTAGTTACATGCACGGTTGTCTTCAAACTGTGCACGATAGTTCTTATTAAATGTTTCAAATTATTGAATAGTTTGTGGTTTATTAAGCATCGATTTCAAGTGAATAACAAAACAGTTTAGTCGCGAGTTTTCTGACAATACATGGACAGAATAGAAGAGAATCTTAATGAGTAACATATACAGAATGTACAACGTTTAGCATTTATATGTTCACAACAAATGCAATAGACAATACACGTGGATTTAATCATTGAGCAGAAACCCCCACGTTCAAGGGAAAGAACTATCGCCATTTTGTGGTGTTGTATTTGACTGCATTACCTCCCTTGCATTAAGGTGTGTCGGGTGATTGGGCGTTTATAACACAATCGGACACATTAGGTACATTGAGAGGCAACATGTCTGGTTATCAAAGGAAATGTTATTGGCAGTGCGTCGGAAGGCTTCAAACTGTTATCGGTTAAATTAATCTATTTAAACATTAACCTTTATGCAACTGTAAGAGTATTTCGTTCCTTTCTATCAATTAGGAGACAACTCGTTTGGAAATCTTACTCGGAAAGTCTATGATGATCAATAGATAAAAAAACATATGTTTACGACTGCTGAAAATAATTATGTCCTAATCATCTGTAAGCGAGTGCGTTTGTAACCTTTGGAGCTGAACTACATTGCAGTTGTTCAGACACAATGATTATGTGACCACAAATACTTAGCCGTCCTGGATTGGCCATACAGAGAAAGTCTGAGGAAGTAAACGATTTTGTTGTATGATCTAATCTATCGAAATATGCATGTATCAATAGACAAATTAAACAAATTAAGGAGATAAGATCTATCAATATTGGTGCATTAAGTGCGCGTTTTTCCAAAATGATCTCACAGTTTCGTGTTTACCACTGATTCGGAATGTTTGAAGGTCGATTTGTGGGCCTTAGTTTTAAGAAGTATGTTTTACCGCATTTATCAACACTGCATATTGATTTAAAGATTAATATATACTGCAATCCATTCAATGTTATCTTGGTACATGCAAATCGCCCTGGAATGATGTTGTGGAAGTTTATGAAGACTTTACCTAAGTTTTGTAGTTGATGCATTTTTGTTTTGTGATGAGTTTGTTTGAAATTCAGACAAACACGAAAACTTGGGCCGAATTCGAATCAAACACAATTCTCTATCTGATTAATTGTGATTGTAATTAATAAACTAAGGTCCATATTGTCACTCTTGATTGGGTTGTATACATTGTTTATTGATGAAGAATTTGTAAAATACGTAATTATGTTCTTGAGTGTTCACTCAAAAAAGTCATAATGACAAATCCGTATAAGTGGCAGATATGATGGCATAGTGGTCGAGGGGTAGAGCGCCTGACAGCTGGTCCGAGAGGTATGTGTTCCATTCCCTCTGTTGGCGACGTTGAACCGCTAATTGCACAGTTATTTTATTGGGCGCGAGTACTGGGCCCGATCTCTCAAAATATCTCAAATAGGAATCTCAAATCAGAGCCTGAATGTGAGACAATCTCATTTTCTTGTACCGACAACGCTCTTACAAAGAAATTAATCCGCACGAGAAAATCGGTCACGTGCATAAGTCGCCAACCATGGTCAAAACTAAGACTACAGTATGTATTTTATCACACATAAAACCAATGATCTTAATACTTTTTTTATTTCAGATAAAGGCGCTTTGATTGACAACAATAAATCGGTCAGTGATCTTTGTTTTAATATTTTCATATTTACTAACTTCATTGTCCAATGTTCGTAGAACACACGTGACATTTGAGAGCACCCGATTCAAAGAAGTGGTTTTATGGGCAAGACTGTTATTTTGCATACATCGGTTAACATATTCGTTAACATTAAATAGTCCTGCTTGACTGCAAGTACCGACGTTTTCCAAATGTCAGGCATTGACAAATTTGTTTAAATCTTATTGACTTAAAATATATCACCTTTACAAATTTGTTAGTTCTAAAGGTCGCATTAAATATCAAATTCGAATCTGCCATTATAGTTTCGCACTGGATAATTATTTTGTGTTCTGATAAATTGTACTCAGTAACCTTCGGTCGTCTGTAAACTATAATTAGCCATATTTGTTTATACGTAAATTCTATATATTTACATTACATGGTAAATTTCTCCGTGGGAACCGGGATAAATATCACGTAATGTTAGAGTATTTGCTTTCAATTCACTTTCTTGATATCGATACTAATTATCGATAATTAGCCATTACACGAGCGATTATGATCTGAATGTTTATAGAGGATGATAAAGCCTAAGATACGATGTTTAGGTGTTTGGGCGGTGGTCATTGTTACCCTGGTTCGTGTTAGTGTAACAACGTCTTAGCCACAAGAGGAATGATAATCTAAATATAGAACATTAGCAAATCAGTTTTCGTATTAGTTATATTGTATTTATTTATTAAAGTCTCATTTATATGCATTGTACACTGTAATTGTTGTAGTTAGTAATATGATATTACTAACTACAACAATTATAGCGTCAAACATGTATAGCACCACCCAAATTGAGTTATAAGAGACTATACAATAAAATACACACATTATTTCAACATTGTAATAATGACATAACTCTAAAATACAAAATGTTATGTCATACAATATATATATTTCATATACAGAAATAAACCAAGGAGCAGTCGTTCACCTTTATTGTTGACGATGATAGCTCCAAGCGCCTCAAAAACAACACGTCCAATTATAAGATCAGTTGGAGGCGACACGTGGTCTCTGTGCGTTAGAACTAGTTCAGTAAGGGTGTTGTATAGCAGGTGACGTTGATTCACTTTTACTCTCATTGATCAAAATGAAACTGTACTTAAAAGACAATTAAGATGCCTTGTTATTATTGATTAATATTGTTTACATGATATATATGCGATGTAAAACAACATAAACATAAAGTTATTAAAATGAGTGTGTCAGATTTTGTACATCAATGCCAAACCACCGGATATGCATAATGGTTTTTACTTGATAGGTCATGAAATAATTGGGTTAATTAAACTACACCTTATTGATGCCATTAACTTATCAACCAATTATCAATCGGTCAATCGTCTTGTCAGTAAGTCACAGGGGAGTAAATATTTGTGAGACACTTAATTAGTGAACCTTTTGGGCTGTCTGCTACAAAGCGGCATACTCATTTCCCCATAAAGCTTAAATGATTAATATATTGCTAATATTTTATATTTATTCGAGGTGTACATGCATGCATAAATGTACGACTGGTGACTGTGTGTTAGAAAAATCAAATGGGCTTACACTATATGTTGATACATCTCCATCAAAACTCTTGATAAATACAGTCGGACCTTGTTCGGACCTTGTTCAATCCACGTTATCAGGTACGAAATTTCATTTCGAATAACACATAGTTTTGAATAGCCCATTTCAATTCGACGTGCCTAAGAAGATACAATCGGGACATGATATACCAAGTATTCGGCCAGGATAGAAGGTTGTCGAATAAACGAGGTCCGACTGTATATACATGTACTCATAAATTACTACCATTACAGAATTGCCAATACTGTAAGTTAACTTGAACTGTTTGATTTAGTTAATGTTACGTGAACATATTAATTTTGACCTCCAGTTTTGGAGTGACATGTTTTAAAGTAATACCATGGCATAAAATGGAACAAATATGTTATCATTGCAAATAAGCAAAACAAACATCACTTCCAAGTAATCTCATGACAGTTGTTTTTTTCCTTATTACTGAAATAAATAACAACTAGATATTTTGGAGCGTTAGGTGTATGTAGGTATCAAAAAAGACTGACAAGTCACTAAATCTGTCACACTGTTCATAGTATCCATTCATCTAGTAGTGGATGTTGTTCTTGTAGAGAGACAATGATGATGTTTTTCTTGTGTATTCAATGCAATACATTTATATACTCAAGTATGTTCTTGATAATGTTAGCAGTGGTTTAACATTAACATGTCCGTAAATACACGTGGCTTCATAATGTTACTTTCATTCATAACGATTGTCTGATACATTGTTGGTATTTATGTTAATATTTCCTTGTGTGAGTTTTTGTACTTATTCGTTGTTATCTACAAATATCGAGGGGGTGGTGAGATGTTTCTGTTAAATGTCTAATCCGAGCATAGTTTTCAACATTTATAGGGAAACAACTGTTGATATTAACCAACATAGATACAGTATAATGATTATCTTGCTGGCTTTTACTAATTGCCGTTATTTCATTATCTTAATGCTAACAATGTTGTATATTTATCTAGATATCACTGTTGATGTAGACATCAATATTCATGTGATGTATCGTATAACATATTTTATGAATTACTGTTACCACACAATGCCCTGACGTGTTTTAGAACTGATTGATTCAATGCAATCACTTCATTGTTGTTTACCAGCTGTTAATTGTCCTGAACTATGGAATATTTAAACTTAAATAACGTTCGATACTGAAAAATCACCGAGTGTTGCCACTCATCGAAGATTACAAAATCCTCATTCAACTTGATTCATATATGATTCGCTTTTTTCACTCGATAAATAATATAAATACATGCACCACCAAACGATTGAATGATTTCTCA